>JACEFZ010014134.1:0-267500 GCA_014155875.1 Cepaea nemoralis | reverse complement strand
TTTTATGTCGTCAATTCATTTTTTTTTCCTCTCGTGTCCTCTTGCTCTCGTATCAGATATTCTTTGGTGTAGCGCCAGTGTTGGTAACTGATGGTATTGAATTCTAACGAAATGGCTGATGCATTTGATCTTTCAATATATGTGGCTCACGGTGTTGATCCCACTGTGTGTCTGATAGCACCATTTCTTTCTCGGTATCGGGAAGTTGGCAGCTCTTCTCTAGCCCCCTCATCTCGTAGATATTGATTTTGTTTGTGAGTTAGATGCTGTCCACATTTTACATTGGCATCGTAGGGTTGGTGTGAATATTATATTAATTATCTGTCGATTTGCTGATATAAGTATATTTGAATGTTTCTGTATGGGTGATATTGATATATAAGTTTACTTTATTTTTGAGATCTGACTTAGATTTCTCGAAAACAGATGTCAATAGTTAGCAGGTTTTGCCTTAAGAATAATATATGTGCAGCTGTTGGTTCTCTAGTGACTGTTGTTTCCATCGACGATAAACTGTAATTATAGTGGCGGACTGTTGTGTTGGCATTCTGTCAGTGGCCTTATGCATGTACGCGTGTGTGTGCTTTTGGTTTGTCGGTATTGTTTTCTGTTCCACTTTTCACAGTGAGAAGCATTATGTGTGATGTTCAGTTACACAGGAACGGAGGATTATGGGGTGACCCTTTGTGGTGAAATTTCAACCACGAATATCGACTATTGTAGGGTATAGAAATGTGGAAAACGAATAAACACTCCAAAGATAAAACTGAAGATTTCACAATTTGGAAATATTCTTGAATAGAAGGAATGTGATGGCAGAAGAAGAGAAGAAATAAAACTATAGTAAAACTGTGATTGAAGAAAACATCACTGAATGATAACAACGTCAGATAATTAAAGTACTCCAGGTTTATACGGAAGAACCCAACATTAAAAAAAAAATGATTTTACAGAAGAAAGCGCGTAGGTGAATCGTGCTCAAGGAAGACATCGCCACAAGTGTGTGGACAATATCAACACATGGACTGCAAGAGTCCTGTATGAATTCACGGTGAAGAAGCTGGACAATGTGTTGTAAACTCGCTACATCCAACCCTCTGTAAAGATGTGGCACTTGATGATGATACTAATATTTGAATTAAGATTTGCTCATATTCTTTGAGAATGTCATGTGAATGAGAAAGCTGGAGTATGTCGTCACAACGGGAAAGTTGTAGAGAAGAAGAAGCAGGGGAAGAACAGGCGAGAAAGTTCTGCTCAGTTTGACATTTTTGTGTGCAGAAATATCAGTATCATAAATGGTTGGCAGCACATAAGTCAGAAGGTTCTGGACAGGGTGGTCGCCAAAGCCAGACGGCATGGACTTTAAGGGGAGTAGAATAATCGCATCTTTTGATCGATACAAAACATGTGTTATGTCTTGGCTATGATCCTCAGCCAAATAAACACTTCATTTGTGAAGCTTTCTTCCCCTAAGTTATGAATAGATGGCAAATATCAAAATTGCTCTATATGACCAAAAAAAATATATACGCGAACATATACATTATGGTTACCCATCTTTCGTGAAATGCTGCCTTGTTACGGACTCGACACGTGTGTAGAAAACGCCTCGAATGGTGGTAGAAGAGAACATGTGGACATCCGTTCTGGTCAGGAACAAGGTATTCGAAGACAATATTAGAAGGTGTAGGGGTGGGGGGAGGGTCGATCATATATTCCCACACAAAGCCATAGCAAAATACAGGAGGGAAAGAAGAGGATGTCCATGTGAGCAACAATGATACCTGTAAATGAACTGAGCAACAAGTGAGGTAGTATGCATTCTGAGACACTGTAATCGTTTAACTCACTTTTCTTAAAGCCCATGTCGGTCGGCGAAGGTAATCATGTCTGTGCACAAACTTATGTCTCTTGTGCTGCCACTCACTTCTGGTGTAGATGTTCTCCATGTCATGATGTGAAACTGCGAGGCATCTTCTCTTTTGTTCTCCCCCAGTCGCTTCTCAGCTATAACTTTCCCGCTGTGACAACATACTGCAATGTTCAGTTTCTTGTGACACGCCCACAAATTTGTTGTGAGATAAACGACAGTGGCGAATAGACTGTCTGGAATCTGAATATCAGGATGTGAGCAAACGCTAAAAGAAGGACACCCAGGAAAGTCCGGCTCAGAGAAGTGTGAGGAACGTACTAGAAGCAAAGCACTCGTCGAGTGGGGGGAAGGGGGGGAGGGGGTGGATGCTTCTGACGACCGGTGGATCTCATGTTCTGTTTTCTCTTTATTTTCAATCACTAAACAAGATTTGCGCAGGTGCGAGTATCACAACTTGATACTTATTGGCCTGTCAAAGATATATCTTATATATAAACGGCGATCTCCGTCTGTCTGTCTGTCTGTCTGTATGTCCCTATGTCCTTTATGCGCTCGCGAACGGCCCATCCGATTGAGATGAAATTTTCTACACGTCTTCCTTTCATTCCAGCGCAGCCCACTGTTATATTGTTTTAGTGTGAAATCGGCTGCTTACCCAATATTATTTCATTTTCCATTTTTCATTATAATTTCATATATCTCAGGGGACTTAACTCTGTAAAAGTTATTTCAAGGGGCATAACTTTTCTGTATAACTTATAGTCATATTGTGGCATCGTTTTCAAAGATTTATAAACTCTTTGTCCATAGTTATATACCGGCATATGAGTTATAATAAATAATGATACAATCTGTAAGGCATTTTCAAAGTTTTCATAAAAATAATGCATAATGCATAACATTGTAACTCATCTGTTTTTGCTTAAAGAATGAATAAATAATAGTTACCTTATCTCTATCAAGTTTGAAGATTTTATATTTCTTTACACTGTCGCCAACTCTAAGAAGACATGGAACAACTTCAGCCATTATTAAATCTACAGGCATATGCGTTATATTCCTCCTCCTCCTCCTCTCCCCTCCTCCACCTCCTACCCTCTTCCTCTTCTCCTCCCTCTCCCTCCTCCATCCTCCTCTTCTCTCTTTCTCCTCCTCCTCCCTCCTCCTCCCTCTTCCTCTTCCTCCTCCCAGCTCCTACTCCTCCTTTTTCTTCTTCTTCTGCTGCTGCTGCCGCTGCTCCATTTACCCAAGTTAATTGTTGGGGAAGATGTAAAGATCTTTCAAGTGCTCTTTCTAATGCTTTTTGTAAGTTGGTCTTCGTTTATCTAAGGTTGTTCTAACTGCAACCAATAAATAATTTAGACAGACAGACAGACAGACAGACAGACAGACAGACAGACAGACAGACAGACAGACAGACAGTCGGGAACGGGAACTTATATGACTACTTATATGAATTAAATGAGATGCTCCCCGTCAGGAGCTGGGCGAAGCCGGGCCGGGTCAGACAGACAGACAGACAGATAGACAGACAGGCAGACAGATAGATAGTCGGGAACGGGAACGTGAGCTTATATGACTACTTATATGAATTAAATGAGATGCTCCACACCAGGAGTTGGGCGATGCCGGGCCGGGTCAGACAGACAGACAGACAGACAGACAGACAGACAGACAGACAGACAGACAGACAGACAGACAGACAGATAGATAGTCGGTAACGGGAACGGGAACTTATATGACTAATTATATGAATTAAATGAGATGCTCCCCACCAAGGACTGGGCGAAGCCGGGCCGTGTCAGCTAGTATTAACATAAAACTGTGCATGTGTTTTATTCGTGGAACATCTAAATTATATATATCATTATATCGAAATTAAAAATGTAAATTATAAAAATTTATTGTGCAAAAAAGAGAGCTAAACATTATAAACAACTTTGAACATACAAAACGCATATTTCTACTGTGCATATATATTTTAGAGTATGTGTACATGAAATAATCGAAAAATTAAGAAACTAATTCATAAAGCTGTAAATATTATAAATATTTTAGATGCAATTAAGTCCCTTTACATTATATATTATTATCTCCCATGTCTTAATTTATTTTATGTGTCAACTTGTTTATGTGGATTCCCCCGAAGTTGTTTGAACAGAAATGTTTATATATTCGGTGACCACAAAACAATTATGCCAGAGCCTGCTGTTATAATAATCTATATATACTCTAAAAAAAAATAATGAAATAAACAAGGGAATATCATTTTATGATTTCTTATATGCAACATAATATTTTGTTTTGATGACGATATGATTAGCGTTAGTAGTAGCAGTCAGATCGGTAGAAAATATAAGTAAAAGGGAATATTGTCCCGAATAAACACAGCTAGAGATATATTTTAATAAAATCAAGTTTAGCATTTGTACAAGGATATAATCCAATGAAGATAATTGCAGTAACTTATGTAATGCTAAATTTCCAACAACAAAAAATGCCCAGAAAATCATGTTTCTTAAATGCATAGAGTGAAAGGTACACCTCTCTCTCATCAATTGATAGCATGAATCAGTACAACTATCTCTCGTCAATTCATAGCGTGAATCGGTACAATTATCTCTTGTCTATTGAAAGAGTGAATCGGTACAACTATCTCTGAACTGTCATAACATCTGATGGGAGGTGCATTAAAGACATTAGATCACGCGTCGATATGGCAAAGACACATTTTGCATGATGAAAAACATACTGACCAAAACAAATAAATAATGTCAAGTGCAACGAGAAAAACATCGTTGAACATCGTGTACAATATCTATGGATGGAACAGTGTACAGTAAGCAGAAAAGCTGGCAAACATCTGATGGCAGTGGAGATGTACTCTCTGGGGAAAATGCAAAATATACCATGGGCAGACCAAAACGCCAATGAGCAAGTCCTACAAGAAATAAATGAAAACAGTAAACTGAGTAGAGATATTAGATGTAGATACCCAATATTCTTTGGATACGTTATGAGAAGAAACAAATAAACTAGACAAGTTAGTAACAGTTGGATACATGTCGGGGAAAGAACAAGGGGAAGGCAGAGAAATAAATATATGTATGGCTAGACCAGACGGTATAATCGAGACAAGAACACATATCTGATGGTGGTCGTGTGAGGAGGCGAAACATGACCTACCATGCTTATAGGCATGGCACATGATGACGATTAAGAAATCAACACAAATGGAAAGTGGGAAGGCTTAGTTTTATAGCTTCCATACGGAGACTTCCAATTCTTTGTTTATCCATGCAATGGTCTGTTAGAATTAATTGTCTTTGCTTATCAAAGCAATTGCCAGGGATCAATACCTATCAATGGCTACTTCTCTTCTTTTTTGTTTTAGTACTACTAAGATTTGATAATCAAGAAAAAACATATGCTGAAGCAGATGCGATTCGTAATCCCAACCATTGTTGTGTAAATAAAACAATCTTGATATTCCATTGAAAATTACCGTGGTAGACACTTTAAAATACTGTGGGAATATATGTGTTTCATATTTCAGCTTGGTATTCGTTCAAGATGGCGAAATATGACCGCTCACGCTTAGCGGCATGGCAAATGATGATAATATTTCAGCTTGAATGATTCGTTGAATTGCTTATTGTGTGACTTCTGACACTTGAAGAGATGCAGCGAAATATGCCTGCCAGTAAACTGTGCAATCTACTGTTTGTGTCTTCAGTATTCAAAAACATTTACTGGCAAAATACGTGAGGCGGGTAAACTGGCCAAGGATCGACAATCCATTCGGAGGGGGCCATGATGAGACGCTGCGTTCAGTAAAGGATCCGATACTTGATTATCATCTTTGCAACCTTTGCCGTCAAGCGTCGTGCGGACAGATAGTGTCTTCTTTAGCGTATCTCCAGTGCTAGTAACTGGTGGTATTGTATTATAACGAGATGGCCGAACTAATCTTCTTCTTTTCGATATATGTGGCTCAAGGTGTTGAACTCGCTGTCTGTCTGACAACACTATTTCTTTCTCGGTATCGGAAAGTTAAGTTAGCAGCTCCTCTCTAGCCCCTCATCTCGTAGATGTTGATTTTACGTGTGGTTTGGATGATGTCCCAGTTTGACATTGGCAACATATGATTGGTTTAAATATGCTAATCATTATCTGTCGTTGTGCGGACATAAGTATATTTGAATGTTTCAGTATGGGTGATAGTTATATATAAGCTCACTTGCTTGTTGACATCTGATCTTATATTTTTAGAAATCAGATGTCAATAGTTAACTGGTTTTGCCGTAAGTATAATGTCTGTACAGCTGTTAGTTCTCTAGTGACTGTTTGTTTCCATCGACAACAAACTTTAATTATAGTGGTGGGCTGTTGTGTTGGCATTCTCGCATTAGCAGTATGCACGAATGCGTGCGCATGCTTTTGGTTTGCCGGAACTGCTCTCTGTTCCACTTCTCACAGTGTGGAGTATATTGTGTGATGTTTACAGACACAGAAATGGAGCAGTATGGGGTGTCCCTTTGTCGTGAAGCTGATACCACGACTAAGGTCTAATTTATGTTAAGAAATGTGGACAACGAATTACAAATCCAAGGATAAAAATGAAGGTTTAAACATTTGGTAATATTGTCGAATATATGGATTCTGATAGCCGGGGAAAAGAATCACCAAAACTCTAGTAATATTGCACCAAGCCACTTTATAAAATTAATGTGAATGGAAAGCCACGCGTGCATGTCAATAGTGTTTTTACTATATCAATTAACAACATCCGTCGGCAAGTGAGGGGCAGACATGAGTATGAGAGTGTAGATAAACTGACATTCAACAATATAAAACACATTCTCCTATCAAATACCTGTAAATTACCAAACAAAATACGAACTAATCGTGATGAAGTGTTATGTTTATATAGCATATATCATCAGCCGTCACCATTTTTGCTCGAAACGGAGAAAAACGGGCCTAGGCAGACGTTTCTTATAAGGACAGGGAGTAAAGTTGAAATGAGCTTAACGACTGGATGACGAAGCCCCGGCCTGGCCAGCTGAAAACCCGCCTAAAAGTAGTTGTAACTTTGATAAAATTGTCAGAGAAACAAGTCCCTTTTCCTAACCTGTGGAAAGTCTATTTTAGCGCCCAATCTCGCCCTCTGCACCACCTGTGAATTCATTTTACAGGTAGACCCCGGTTAACGTCGGGGGTTACGTTCTTGGAAAACGCGACTTTATGTGAAACGACGTATAGCGAAACACAATTTCCCATAGAATTAAATGAAATACAGTATATAGTGTAGCACAGTAATGTTTATTTTGATGGTTGTTGATATTTATTGGCTAAATAGAGGTGGGTTGGAGGGCGAGTGGTAGTGTTATTGGGACGTAGAGGCATTAAATTCTGCCTCTTCATCTGAGGATAAAACAGTAACGTCTTCATGCCTCTTTTCCTGGCTCTTCTCTGCTTGCACAAACAAATTTGTCCAATGTCTGCTGCACAGTAACCACCCTCCTCAGTATCAGCACTTGCCACTTCACCCGTTGTCTGAATGTTGTGCAGGTGTGAACGCATCTTAAAGCGCTCAAACCAACCACGACTCGCTCCAAAACTATCATCGGCACTACTAGTACTGCTCTCACCCGCTTTCTTAGGTAGATCTTCATAGAGAGAGTTTGCTTTCTCTTGGATAACTATCTTGCTCACAGGCATATTCCGGTGGTTCTGGTCTTCAATCCAGACGGCCAGTTGTGCTTCCATGTTCTCCATAAGAATACTTCTGGTACTAGTGATCTTGGAAGCACTCAAAGGGTTTATGTTTTTAGCACCTTCTTTGATTTTGTCAGCACCTGTATGAATTGTCCTTACCGTTGTTGGAGCTAAACCATGGACTTTACCTATATCAAGAGCCCGATCGCCAGCCTCAAAACGACGTTATGGCGAAACGTAGCGACGTAAAGTGAAGTAAGTCCCCTATGCGACACCGACGTTATAGCGAAACGACGTATACCGAAGCGACGTATAGCGGGGCCCACCTGTACATACTATGATGTGCCTTTAGATGCTTATTTAAGACATGTATTAGTAATGTTATATGTGGATTGTGAAATTAAAAGATCAGTGCGTCATTGAGAGGATAGTCTGACTTGCTCGTTTTCTGCAGAAATGACTCGCCTATCCCGCTGGAAAGTTTTGCCATGTTTAGCGTTTCGCCTGCTGTGAGTGGTTTTGTTGTTTGCATGTGAACGGTATCTCACTCACAATGCATATTTACAATTTCCTATGACTGCAGGAGCGCATGGACGCACATTATTGCACAATCTTCCTCCAAATGTGGAAGGTACTTGAGAGTCTTGTGTTTCTCTAACTCCTGTGTTTGGATTGTGTGATTAACCTGTGATCTTTGTCATGAATATATTGAAAGTATTTGAGGGAGGAGCATGCTGTTTCCATGAGATTTATTTCTCAGTAAGGAGAGACAGCTAGAAGCACCATATGCCCATCTGTCTGCAGGAAGTGCCCTAACCGACAGCATAGCACAATTAATGGTGACAGCTTAGAGAAAAATATATGTTCAGGGACTTGCTAAAAGCATTCTTATAAATGTCCTAATGCAATTAGTTTCTGAAGTAGGGAGTTCTATACTTGATGCATTGGATGGGTTTTATAAACAGCGTTCTCAAAAACCCCCCTCCCCTTGCTCCTAAGAGTCAGGTGAGGGAAGAATAATGTACTTTAAGTGCAATCTTTGCTGAGGCCCTGATACATATCTATTAGATAGCTCTCATGTTAATTCATGTAATGATCATAATTGTTTTCATGTGTGTGTGTCTTACATTATAAATGTGGATTAGGATTGTGTATTTAACGGCTGGGGAACAAGTGAATGTTGCTCAGTGGAACTAGGCAGGTTAATTGATAATGATGATGATGGGGATGGTTGTGTGAACCGAGTCTAATCTGAGGGGAATAAAGACTGGGCTTTGCATTATAGACTTATATCATATATATAAATATATCATGATGAATTTGTTTCAATTTGCTTATGTCACCACACCACTGTCTTGTTGTGATGCCTATATCACACCAAGAGGTATGTGCCTTGATTGGACGATAACATCTCAACTGAGCACCTGTCTCAACAGGAAGACAATATCACAACCGGATACCTCTATCACAACCTGTCTGTATCACAATGAAACTCTCATCTCTATAACCTTATATTGTTCGGCTATCCTGATCTGGCAGGAGTTTATGTCATTGTAACATCAAGGGGGAGCAGGTGTTGATGTTTGGTTTTGTAGTGACATGTGTTTTTATACAAATGTGTAAAGAAGGGATTGTGCATTTTTATGTCAGAAGGGAAATGAATGGTAGAGTTGCTTGAAGCCCATGATGCCTAGCCTTATTGTCTTATCAAAATTGGGCTAATGAAGAATTGGGAGCCTGAAACCTGATTGGCAGGAGGGTCTTAATTTCTCTCAGGATACAAGAGGAATGATGATTCTGAATAATGACCTCCCACCTCTTGGTCACTCACGTGGCCATACAGCAGCCCAACATCGTATCTAAATAATGACCCCCACCTCATGGTCACTCACTTGGCCATACAGCAGCCCAACATCTTATCTGAATAATGACCCCCACCTCATGGTCACTCACTTGGCCATACAGCAGCCCAACATCTTATCGTCTGTCGTACAGTGTACTGTTGGATTAACATCATGAGGAATCAGACCAACGGTTGAATTAAGACTTGGTGATGCTCAGATATTACCCCGAACACCAGGGTCAATCAACACCCTTAGGTGATATACCAGGATATGTAGCCCCTAAGTGCTCATCTGCAACTTTTCTATCATCAAAATCCCATAAGAGTGATAATCAACACTCTTTGGTGATATATATATATATATACCAGGATAGGTAGCCCCTAAGTGCCCAACTGCCATTTTTCTATCAGCAAAATCCCATAAGAGTGATAATCAACACTCTTAGGTGGTATACCAGGATAGGTAGCTCCTAAGTGCTCAACTGCTAATTTCTTATCAGCAAAGATCCATTGGATGAACAGTAGTTGATAAAAGCCCCAAGAGGTTGATTACAACATGTTGTTTATTGGTTATTGAATGTATAGAGAGGAGAGTTATTTTCAGTGTTTTCTTAAGGATTAGTCTGCATTACTGATGGATGTGTTTGCACTACTGAGGGATTTGTATGTCTTACTGAAGGATTTATGTTCACCAGTACCTAGAAAGTGGTGCCAGCCCTATTCATAAGTTACAACTAATTATGTAGAGAAAGCTGCACTGATATCACCGAGTGTGGGATGCCCTTATTGTCATAAGACTGGTCGTGCTGAAATGCCTTGTTGACTAAAGCTGAGATTCTGATATTATTAACCAGAGCTGCTGGACGGTCGTCATCTCTTTTTTTATTGTATTCGATGATGTAGAGAATTACCTCCTGCCCAGTCTGAAGAGGACCTCTTGAATTGTTTGACTGACTCAAGCCACAGCTTAACTCGGCCATACAGCCTATTTAGATCTCAGGTCATGGTTATGTCCTCTCGGGATCTCACTATGAAAGCATGTAACAGGGTTGAGCCATGATAGTTGACAGTGCTGTTGACTTTCCCTAAATCAAATCATTGATGTAATGGGATAGGTCACAGAAGAAAAAGATTCCCAGTACAGGTTGAGAGGACATATCAGTTAGATAGGACTCTTTTCGTGTATTTGTAGATGAGAGCTTGTTATCATCAAGTTGCAGATAGATTCGAAGAATTATTGATTTAATAATTTATGCATTTGTTGGTTGTTAATTTTTGGGAAAACATCAGATGGTATACACTGATTTTGTCATTCATGTGTTTGTAATTGATGGAGGGGATTTAATATCCACAAGCCAGACAGAGAATTTCCCCAAAACCCAGCAAGTGTTCTAAATAAATAGTTGGGTTGAAACCTGGAGTTTGTGTTTATAACTTGTAGAAGTTTTGTTCAAAAGTGGTGTTAACTATTTGTTATGTAACACTATGGTACCTTAGAATTTGATCATAGTGAGGGAGGGATCCATGCACAAGGACACATTTTGAAATGGAGTGAGAGTATTTGTCCTCTAGTGTCTTTGGTAATATTTCCCTGATCATTTCGCATTCCAAAGGAGGCACTGTCTTTACAAAAATCGTGTAGGACTTGAATACATTAGGATCTGTCTTTTACGTTGGGTGTTTCTGAGCCATTCATAGGTTTCCTAAGGAAGGATGATTAATATGGATAACCCACCCGGACAACCCCTAGTCATACGAACCACATTTCTCAACTTAAAAGGGAAAAAAAAAACACCACATATCTTGCCCTGTATTATGGTAAGGATTTTCGATCCAATATATCATATTTGTTGCGAATGTGATCATGTCTGTGCACAGCCTTGTGTCTCAGTGTGCTGCCACTGGTTTCTGATGCTGATATTCCTCCATGCCATGATGACAAACCGTCCAGCATATCTCGTTTTATAGAATGTGCCCAATTATTAACTTTTGAAAATAAAGTTCATTCGTTGGTGTCCGCCTGCCTCTCCTCAGCTCCAACTTTACCGCTGTGACGACATAGTGCAGTGTTCCCTTTCTCATGACACGTCCAACAACTTTACCGCTGTGACGACATACTGCAGTGTTCCCTTTCTCATGACACGTCCAACAACTTTACTGCTGTGACGACATACTGCAGTGTTTCCTTTCTCATGACACGTCCAACAACTGTTTGTGGAATAATGGCCACCAGCGACTAAAGCATCTTTAGGCTGAACATCAGAATGAGAGCGCACGCCTGGAGAAAGACAAACGGGAAGACTCTCCCCCGGGAAGTGTGAGGAACGTAATCGACGCGAGGTACTCGTCGAGTGGGTGTGGGAGTGGGGTGGGGGATGTGGCTCCTTCTGACGACTGCAGCCCTGCTGTGAGCTCGCCCAGAAGTGGGGATTCTAGCAGTGAACGTGGATGACGTATGTCCTGTAAAAAAAACAACCAAATTATTTTTTTTTTAAAATTAGGGCGCAATGTTCCACAGGGGCCAGAGTCGTCGTTCAGATGACCACCCCTGCTACTTACCCTGGCCAGTTCAAGTGCAGATACTACCCTTTAATCTTAGCCCAAAGCTCGATCATTTGACGGCGACTGTTGTTGTCGTTTTATTTTTAATAAAGGCTATGGGGTTCCCACAGGGGTCAGAGCCTCCCCATCAGGGCCTCACGTTCCTGTGTGTCATTCGGATGACGCCTCTGCATGTGACCCTGGCGAGATCAAGTACAGATACCACACGTTGATCTAGCCAAAAGGTTAAGAAATAGAATATCCAGATTTTGTGTGTGTGTGTGTGTGTGGGTAAGGTCAGGTGATTCCCCAGTGGCAAGAGCAGCCCCGTAAGGTTCCCACTTCCCCCTGTTTTTGTTGTGGGCCATTTAGTCGTCCCACCATGTGCCATTAGAGGCCCACTGCCAGTGTTAGTGGACCGTCTCTTTACTTTGGCCAGACCAAGCGCAGATAAATCTACACTTGATCTTAGCCATAACGCCGAGAAGAGACCCACAATTTATTTAGCCTTTCAAAGGCCAGACAAAAATATTCAAGTTTCATCTACCCCAACAACTCTCACTTTATATGTATTATTTAGGAAAAGCAATCAAAGCGTATTATAAAAATGTGTTGTGTAAAAAACAATATCCCTAAGTAATATATCAGCTGTGTTAAAAGTCTATTCACTTTTCTTTAACATACTAACTCAAAATATTACGGAATAGCAGTAAAGGTTGATTTATAAATGAAATTAACGAGAAATTAAGAAAATAATTCACAGAACTGTAAATGTTAGAAATATTTTTAGATTGGGTAATGTCCCTTAATATCTTATGTCGTTATGTCCCATGTCTTAAGTTAATTTTCTTTGTTGTTTTTGTTTATGTGGCCTCCCCGAAATTATTTGAACATAATTGTTTGTAAATTCAGTCACCACTCAACAATTATGCTAGCCTGTTGTTATGATATTTTGGACATGCTATTAATAAAAAATAAGAAGATAAACAAGCAAAGTACCATTGTATGATTTTTCATCATGTGCATTGTATTTGGTTTTGATAACAATAATTAGTGTTAGTAGTAGCAGCCTTTTATATTTTACATCATGGGAAAACACTGACCAATAAAAAGATGACAATTGCAAAGAGAAAATTATTGTTGAACTGCTACATAGATCGTGTACAATTATATGGGTGTGCATTGTGTACAGTCAGCAGAAAACATGGCAAACATCTGATGGCAGTGGAGATGTAGCTTCTGAGGAAAATGCAAAGAATGCCACGGAGAAACAGGGGGAAAAAAACCAGCAAGTCCTGCAAGTAAGAAATTAAAACCATAAACTGATGTGCGAAATTAAACTTAGACAGTCAAGATTAATTGGGCTCGTTATAAAAAAAAAAAAAAACCAAGACAATTTACTAACAACCTGCAAGATTGTGCTGGAAAGAACAGGAGGAAGGCAGAGAGATAACTATCTGGATGGTTGGACCACGTGATATAATCGAGACCACAACACAGAGCTGATCCACGACTCTGGTGATTGCGTGAGATGGCGAAACATGGACCGAACATGATTATCTAACAAATCAACAGAAATGAAAAGTAGTAAGGCTTAGCTGTATATAGTTCCCACTAATATGGGAGTCGTCGCTGGAGCTACGGAGTTCATACTTTGTGCGTCGATTGTGGCAGGTCGCTCAATGGAAAAACACCGAACCATACGGGATGAAACCTGTTGCAATTAACTCGACCCGGTCGCCTTTAATCCACGCGTTCCTTGTTTATCCCGCACTCTCCACCGAGTTTAGGACCTTGTGTGTAACCGACCGCCGAATACACAGCCACCTGTACCGCCATGAGGAGCAGTATGAGCGAAGTCGTACACGCAATGACCAACCCGTATAGTCGTGAGTGCGGGCATGACAAACGTAGGTGAGAGCCCTAGATGTATTGCTTAACAGTTGTAGGACCATCTCCAGGTCTGTGCAATGTTAATTTAGTGCGGACAATCACACTGTTAGAAAGAAGACTGGAATCACATTAAATGTTGCATGTGTTTGCAGGTCGTCGCGATCAACCCCACATCACAGGTCTATTTTCTAGGGAATTTTACGTTCAGTAGTTTGCCATTGCGTTCTGAACGAGAAGACAACCTCCAAGTCCAACTGACCGGTGTAGGGATTGAACCGCCGCCGTCAGGGTCCTGCAATTTAAGCGCAATCGCATTGACCCAGCGGTCACGAAGACCTCAGCTGAGAAAACGAGAAGTATTGCTTTACAGATGTGAGACAAGAGTATTCATCACCCCAGGTCTATATATATTTTGTTTAGATCAGCATGGGCGAAAGGATAAGAGCGCTCGTACTTAAACATCCGGGGTGTTGATGCTGAGGTCACAGGTTCAACCCCTACACTGAACACGTGGACTAAAATGTTAACTTCTCGTCCTTGACTTGAGGACTTCAAATACAAGTACCTCTGATTTTGTAGTGGGTTCACGTGATGGTAAGGGACAATGGTTATAAGAGAAAGCTAATCCACGTCCAAGGGGCGGGATGGGGCGGTTGGGAGTGGGGAGAAATGTGGCTGCTTCTTACGACTGCCGACCTGCTGTGAGCTCGCTCAGCAGTGGGTTTTTGTAGCAATGACCGTGGATGACGGATGTCAGTGTATAAAATCTTCCACGTCCCCGTGTGTCATTTAGATGACCACCTCTGTTGATGACTCTGGGCAAGTAAAGTTCAGATGACTACACTTTGACCTTAGCGCGTAGGTCAATTATTTGAAGGCGACCGTTCTTGTTGTTGTTGTAGTTTTGTTTTTTAAACAAAGGCTTGGTGATTCCCACAGGAGGCAGAGCCGCCCCATCAGTTCCTCACATACCTGTATGTTATTCGGATGACCGTCTCTGCAGGTGGCCCTGACTAGATGAAGTGCAGATACCACACTTTGATATTAGCCAATTAGTTGAGAAATAAAATAGCTGTAGATTATTTGGCCTTTCAAAGGCTTGCCAAAAATATACACAAAGACAACGATTTATACGTATCATGACGGGATTGTAAAGTCATATATATAGTTTTCCAGACATCAGGAAAGCAGATTATAAAAGTGTATTGTGCAAAAAGGTGTAATTACATAATACAATTACTTATGTGAGTACGTTGTTTATATTTCGTTAACATATTTACTTAAAATATTGGTGAAATGCAGTAAAGGGTGATTTACAAATGAAATTAACGAAAACTTAACAATGTAATTGTCAGAAATATAAATGTTAAGAATATTTTTAGATTTGGTATTGTCCCTTACTATGTTACGTCAGTATGCCCCATGCCTTAATTTAATTGTATTTATTCCTTATGTATACGTGGTTTCTCCCGAAGTTGTTTGAACAGAATTGTTTATGAATGCGGTGACTACTCAACAATTATGATAGCCTGTTATTATGATAATCTGGAACAGTTCTAAATATAAACAACAAATAGCAAAATAGACACGCGAAGTACCATTTTATGATTTCTTATCAGGTATACAATATTTTGTTTTGATAATGATAATTAGAGTTAGTATCAGCAGTCAGATCGGTAGAAAATAGAAAGAAAAGGGAATATTGTAACCTAAAACACTTGTATAAACACTGCAAAGGACATATGTTTATAAATCACGTTTAGCTTTTGTACAAGGATATAATCCCATGAAAGCAACAAAAATAAAATCTATAAAATCTATAAAATCTAATGATGGCTAAATTTATAACCAAACAATGTCTAGAAAATCATGTTTCGTCAGTTCATATAGTGAATCAGTACAGCTACCACAGAACTGGCTTAACATCTGACGGGATGTGCATTAAAGACATTAGATCAATCATCGCTATGGCAAAGATGCCATTTGCTTGATGGAAGACATACTGACAAATAAAATGATGTCAATTGCAACGCGAACAATAGTGTAAAGTGCTAATAGATCGTGTATAATTATATAATCGTAAACTGATTAGAGATATTAGACGTAGGCAGTCTACGTAATGAGAAGAAATAAATTGGAGAACTTGATGACAACTGGCAAGATCGAGGGGAAGAGAGCTAGGGAAGGTAGAGAAGTAAATATCTGGATGACTTAGCCAAATGGTATGTTCGAGAGAAGAACACTTAATTGATCCACGACTCTTGGGTCGAGTGAGATGACGAATTATATGGATGTGAATCGTGTACCGTGAGCAGAAAAGCTGGCAAACATCTGATGGCAGTGGAGGTGCAGTTTCTGAAGAAAATACAAGGGAATCTGTCAAAGATCTACACAGGAGCTTAGAGAGTTAAGACGGAGCTATACAGAGAACACCAGACAGGAGATACACAGGCACTATATTTAGCTTGACAACAGGACACACTCGTGTCCACTAAGAGGTCATTGAGTGCTTATGAGCGAGGGTTTCCCAAGAGTATAGGGAACTCGCCTCTCGACGAGTAACTGGAGAATACCAGTTACTTTAGTTAACTGACCAAGCGTGCTGGGACTCTACGCACGCAAACTCGCCAGCACACGGAGGACTGAATGTCCGTGGTTCAACGCGCAACTAGAAGCGTGCCTCAGACTGGGACAAGGACAGATAGAGAGCAGACGTGTTCGCTAGGAACCTTATATAGTTTATCGCCAATAGTGTTAGCTAGGCTTTAGATTCCAATTAGGTAATAGTATCATTATTTTCACCTCTTCCATGCATCTGTGAAACATACCATGTTGTTGATTATCCAAAAAGTATTCCGCTCGCAGAGCTTGTTTGTAATTAGCTCTAAATAAAAATATATCCTTTTGCAAACCACACGAGTTATTGATTCGTGTCGTGCAAAAGTAGGGAGTCCTGAATTACCTGTCGCAAGTAGGTTGCTGACAGGCAGGACCCATTTGGTGTCACAAGTTTCTGAACCAACGTCTGAAGACTCTGAAATTATTTCGTGGTGTTAAAATTACCCAAACGTGAATTATTTATTATGTAATGTTTGAAACAAATTGTTTTTCGAGAATGAACATCAAAATACTTTAAAAAGTACCATTTGTGGAGCTTGAACCACAATTAAAAGAAAATAATTTAGAAATTGTGTAATTCTGTGAAAAGTGATAGCTAATGTTGATGAATTTGGTTAAATGAATATATGTACAAATATGTTGCAAAGTTATCAAGCACACCATCGTGTACATTTCATTTTGTGTGATACAGCCATCAATGTCAACATTCATCACATTTAAGAGTATATTAGCTACTAAACGGAATCAATAGAGCGTAGTTATACCAACCAGAAGGAAAGTTAAGACAAGACGACAGTGACACTCATATGACGATTCATCTTACAAATCATGACAATCATTGATACTATCATAACATTCATTCATTAACATCATTATCATTATCCAAATAACATTTGTTATTGATCAGCCGCATGAAAGATGAACATGTATTTGTAGCATAGACATGTTTTCTAAAGTATTGATGCTCTACTAAACAGAAGTGTCAGTTCTCCAATCAAGTCGAGCATTTTGTGTATGGAAGTCAGCGGTGGAACATCCCATGTGCCAAGTTTTTCCAACCGATTAGATGAGTATATTTTCGAATAATTTTGATACTAACCATTTTAACGATGCATCTTTATTTGCAGTGGCAATGTAAATAACTAACATATAACTGTACAACTACTGTGTGAAATTGAAATATTATTATTGTATAATACATAAAATCATAAAATGGCATCGTTAAATGACTGCATCCAGTCAGGCAAGACACTAGGCCATACTGGACAGGAATTAGAGAAATGGGTTGATCAAAGATATAAAGAAGAAATTGCTAAAGCAGAGAGAAAAGCCGCTATAGATAGAGATGAAAGAGCATTAGAAAGACAACATCAAAAATAAATGAAAGAAGCAGAAGAAGTCACAAAACAAAAACAGTTGGAGTTAGATCACGACAACAAACAAGCAGAGGAAGCCACCAAACTGAAGCAGATACAAGTAGAGTCAGAGACAAAGTTAAAAATGAAAGAGTTAGAGATAGAGTCAAACAATCAAATAGCCTCTAGTAAACAAAAGAGCCAGGAGGAGCAAAATACATTTTCCAAATATAAAGGCCTTATCAAGCCATACAGCGTAGGCGATTCCATATCTGCATGGACGGAGAATATAGAGTTTCAACTTAAGACTCAGAAAATACCTTTGGCAGATTGGGCAATGATCTACATGAGAAATCTCAGTGGTGAACCACTAAAAGTGATAGAATCAATACCTACAGAACTAAGCAGTGACTATCAATACATCCACGATAGAATCATGCAACACTTCTTACTTGACGCTCAGGGGTATCAGATTCAATACTCACAATTAAAACCCAAACCTACTGAAACCTTACTAGATTACGTCTCTAACGTGCAAAGTACATTTAACAAATGGCTTAAGGCGGTAAAAGTGGGGAAAAACTTCGATAAACTGCAAGATCTAATGGTAATGGACAAGGTAATATCCACGGTCCCTACTCCGTTTGCAAAGTTCCACCAACAGGCAGACATAGAATCCATTCAAGAGCTAGAAAAACGTGGGTCTGCTTACTTTTCTGCAAATCGTGATATCTTTAAAACCACCATCCATGATACTGAGATCACTGCCTTTGTGAAAAACGAACCTAATAGATCGTATAGGCAAAAAGAGTATCGTAAGAAAGATCAGCCCTATCAAAAACCTCCACGATGTGGATATTGCAATTTACATCATCCCAGTTATTCTATGTGGGATAAGAACCCAGCATATCCATCTCATTTAGAAACAGTCATAAAGAAGCAAGAGAATAGAAGAAACTCGTTCAAATGTGCTATCAAATGTTATTTTTGTTCGAGCTATGGACACTATTCTGCAAAGTGTCTGGGCAGACAAAGGATGAAGGCAAACAATGCTATGCTCATCGATACGTCATCTGACGATGATAGTGTGATAGACTCTGAACTTGAGAATGTGCTACCAGAGAATGTATGTGAAAGTGTGGCAGTAGTTACTGATATACTTGATTTCAATAAATGTGATACATGTAACAGGTATCATGCGGAGGGGAAATTAAAATGTGGTCACGTTATTCCATATTCCATCAAAGATACTAGCGCAGCTAAGGCCTCCAGAGGTAAATTGAAGTTCTACGATGCACTGGTAAATAACCAACCATGCCATTGTTTACTGGACAGCGGCAGCACTTTACTTGGCCTGAGAAAAGAACTGGTGAGACCAGAAGATTACACGGGTGAATTTGTCAAATGCCGTACTTTCTCTGGAACAATTGAGAAATACCCACTGGCAACAGCGCATAAAAATACCCCGTTCCTTACTGGCACATTTACGTGCGCAATCCTGCAAGACCCTTGCACGGATCTTATTTTAGGATGTTTAGACTCATTAAAGAAATGTACTGACGATGATATATTAGCCTGGAAGGAAACGAACCTGGCTAATGCTGTAACAAGGTCAGAAACACAAACACACTACACTGACCTGCAAAACGAGATGTTACAGCTGTTAACACCTTGCGGTGCTACTAACAATAATACTCGACAAGAATTTATCGAGGCACAACGCACCGATCAAACTATCGCACCTTATTTTAAATTGTTAGGTGAGCGAGCGAAAGTGACCAAAAATGCATCTTGGTATTTTAGAATACACAACGGAATTCTCATGCGTTATTACACAAATAATAACCATGAAATTCAGCAAACGGTGTACCTGTAACATAACGACAAACTGTGCTTAAAGATCGCACATGAGTCACCGTTTGCTGGACATTTGGCCTATGACAAAACCAGAGCCAGAATTTTGTCACACTTCTACTGGCCTAAATTCTGTTCTGATATAAAAATTTTCTGTCATTCATGTACTATTTGTCAACATCTTGTAAGAAAGGGTAAGCATGTGACGGCCGAAGTTCAACGGTCATTTTTGACATCGAGACCATTTGAGTGTGTAGCGGTCGATATTGTTGGACCCCTGAATCAGGTGTCGAACAAAGGAAACCGTTTCATACTGACGCTCGTGGATACATGTACCAGGTGGATCGAAGCAATTCCACTAAAATACATCACCTCCAAAGATGTGGCAAATGTATTTTTGCACTTATTTTGTCGTTTTGGTTTTCCGCGAACGATTTTATCGGATCGGGGAACCTAGTTTATTTCGGCTGCTATGCAAGCCTTAACAAAATTGTTAGGAATACAGCAGCATTTCTGTACACCGTACCACCCAATGAGTAACGGCATCATAGAAAAAATTAACGGGGATCTGAAACACATGCTGGCAAAAATAACAGCCGAAAACCCAGCTGAATGGGATACGCTATTACCAGCTGTGCTTTTTGCCCATCGAGAAATTCCGCACTCAAGTACGGGTTTCTCACCTTTCGAACTAGTGTATGGGGCGAACCCTCGTGGACCCCTATCAATATACCATCAGCTAATTACTAGCTTACCAGAAAATCCAACAGCAGTAACACCATATGAGATGGTAACAGACACACGCGATAGAATCATGAAAGCGTGTGAAATAGCCAAAGCATCTTTGGAGAGGAAAGGACAAATGTACCGCGAGTATGCAAATAAGGGTGCTAAAACAATACACCTAGAACCGAATCAGAAAGTTCTGCTTTTGCTACCAGATAAACGTAATTTGTTACTAACATCTTGGCAAGGGCCATTCAACGTCGAACGTAAAATATCAGATGTCGACTATGAAATATCGATAAAGGGAAAATTAAAGATATTTCATATCAACATGCTGAAACCATATTTCTCACGACAGGAACTACCGACAGACGAACAAAATGCACCCACACCAGTCAATCGGACGACAGACGTACACAACGCAACTACACTAGGTAGGGCGACACACGACAGCGACATCGCAAATACACTTAGCCAGGTAACAGCACACGCAGCTAATACCACAACAGTACTTAACCAGACAGATGACGACGGAATAGAATTACCAGTCCCGACGGTAGACACGACTGGGACCATCGACAGCATACGGATAGAAACCAAACTTACGGACGAGCAACGACGACAGATGATAGATCTAGTGACAGAATACAAGGACATTTTCTCCGACATCCCAGGAAAGACAGACAGAATAGAGCATTCCATCATTCTGACTGATAACACCCCTATCAAATGTCGACCTTATTCCATCCCTCTAAATTATAGGGCACATCTCGACAAGGAAATACTATCTCTTGAGTCGAGTGGAATAATTCAAAGATCACAGTCAGAATATTCCTTTCCTATCGTTCTTGTCACCAAAAAGGACTCAACAATTCGCCTCTGTGTCGATTATCGACGTTTAAACAGAGTGACAAAGATCGATGCTGAGCCAATTCCAGCATGCGAAGATTTGATCCTGGATATGTCTACATCTCGTATATTTTCCAAACTCGACTTCACTCGAGGTTACTGGCAAGTCCCGATGGAAGAAAACTCAATTCATTTGACAGCTTTTTCTACACCTCTAGGGCTCTATGAGTGGCGATTTCTTCCTTTTGGCCTTCGTAATGCTCCTGCCACTTTTGTACGTCTTACTAGAGATCTTCTCCACGGGGTGACCAATACTTCTACATACATAGATGACATATGTATTCATACTGAAGACTGGACGTCACACATACTGAAACTTCGACATGTCTTCGACAGGCTACGATTATTCGGTCTTACCGTCAAACCAACTAAGGTAGAGTTGGGCATGGAGGAAATTGACTTCCTAGGCCATACCATCTGCAGAGGCCAACTCAAAACAGACGAGAAAATAGTCACGAAGATTCTTAATTTGACTATGCCAACGATCAAGAAACAGGTCCGAAGACTACTTGGTCTTGTAAACTATTATAGTAAGCTTATTCCCAATCTGGCGGAAATCACCAGTGTTTTTTCAAATATTTTGAAAGCTTCGGCTAAATTATATCTACAAGCTGAGATGCAAAGTTAATTGGCTCAATGTCAAAATTGAAATATTTATTCAGTGTACCACTAATTTTGCGTTTACCTAATCAAAATCTTACCTATTTCCTCCGCACGGACGCAAGTGCCATTTCCATATCTGGTATATTGGGCCAGTTTTACGACGGGAAGTTCCACCCTGTGATGTATGTAAGCCGTAAAATCAGCCCTGCTGAATCAAGATACTCAGCATCTGAATTGGAGGGCCTTAGCGTAATCTATTGTGTGAGAAAACTGCATAGGTTTTTGGCAGGTACAGAGTTTGTAATCCAGTCCGACAACTCTCCCCTTGCGGTAATGCAGTCTGGCATCCCTCAAAACAACAGGATCTACAGATGGTCCTTAATATTGGCAAACTATGCCTTTACAATCCAGCATTTGAAGGGATCATTGAACTCTTTGGCAGACATTTTAAGTCGACCTTCAAATATAGAGATACCTGAAGTACAGGAGAAGAGCGACGATTTATCACCAGAAACAGTGACACTGTAGTAATTAATGAAATCAGTGCCGTGTGTGGTAAAAACTTACACTTTGAAGTGCGTTTATATCGCCAGTCGACTAAACTGTGCAAGACAAACAGTGCCATTATGAGTAAATGAACAGGCACAGTAGTGATATTTCTACAGCGCTAACACCTAGATAAGCAATAATTACATAGAAAGTGTTAGACGTGAACCTACAGAAACTGATAGGGAACTTGTTATATAAACACTATCCTCAAAGGAGAGCATATAGAACTGTGGTGAATTGAACTATGTTATTACACTAGTCTACAAGGAACAGTGCTCGAACATTACACCGGACAGGACGACGTTAGTGTAGTTATATATAATTGTGATATGTATAATACATTGGTTTTTTTTAAAAACAGTGCGCATAACCTCGTTGTGTATATTTATAATTGAATTGCAAATGTTCAAGTAAATATATGACATTATTTATGTTAGTTTATAGGTATAAGTCACCAACATTTACTTAAAGACCTCATTTACATTAACACCTACGTTAGAAATGCAATTATTAGACATTACTTTATCACATCACCATGTAAACATAATCATTTATATATTAATTTGCTTAAAATATCATTTCGAAACTAACCCAATCATTGCAAGATTAATATCATTTCATTTACTAATAATACTATAAGGTAACTAACCCACTTTGCTTAAATTTAATTAATTAATTAGGTTATTTCCCTTAGGTTAATTTAGCACAGCACACGAAATTACTATAGCTTAGTTAGAGTAGGTAGTTTCATATGATCGGTAACAAACCATCATCATAAACGTGTATAATATTATGTATAGATATGACGCGTGCAAAGACATAGCACAGTCATGTGGCATGAACACTTGTACGATTCAGCCAATCATTTATTGTAAATATGTAATGTTCATTGATGTAATACTATGAACCATATTTTAAGGAGGAATGAATGTTTTAACATAAGTATGGTATGAAAGTATGGAACGAAATATGTATAATAGGAGAGGAGTGAATGAAGACAAATTAACATTGATTGATTGATTGATTGATTGATTGAGAGAGAGAGAGAGAGAGAGAGAGAGAGAGAGAGAGAGAGAGAGAGAGAGAGAGAGAGAGAGAGAGAGAGAGAGATTTAGCGGAAATTTATTTTTCTCCGCGCAAATCGTCTTAATATGACTTGTCTGTGTCAATCTGTGTAACCAATGTGTTGTTCAATTTTAAGTGTGTAACTGCAATACTTTAGAAATAGTAGTGGTAAATAGAGAAAGTACTTTGAGCATCTTAAAACGAAGTTGTGGTAATAAATAAAGGTAACCGACATTTGTAGCCACAATAATCCGATTTACGGCGCTCGAAGGAATGCATCCATGTAGAATAGTAACGCATACACATGTTAGCAAGTTAATTACAATGTAGTTTAATGAATAACACGCAAACAAACAGGAAAACAAACACATAAAGGTTGCATTCACCATTTGTTTCAAAGAACAGTAACTCAAAACAGGGGACACAATAACTTCTTGAAAAACATGATGTTAACATTGAAAATATTTCTTCACAAACGGAAGTTTAAAGGTGAAGAGTAGAACATAGAGCATACGAGTTGGTGCTGATATAATAGGGGAACATGAACATTTATGCTCATGTGTTGTTCTCGTAACAGAGACAACTTGTAGCGGGTTGTCATTTTGGGCAATTTGAGGACAGGTCGAGACAGAAGTCAACGGGCAGATGTCAAAGGACATAGGGTCTAACGACGGAAGCCAGGACATAAGTCGTAAGACAACGGTTCCGGATCAATACAATTCCCAAGAATATAATAGAGGTATATAGCCAACGATAATAATGTGATGCACTACTCAATTAGCCGAGTGAATCAATATAACAGTGTGAAAAGGCAGAGAAGAGAATTTGTTCTATCCCTAGAAGAGATACGTAAACTGATGAGATCTTTGACAAAATTGGACAGCCAATTTTTCAGTGACCAATACGTGTTACATACAGGAGTTAAACGGTTGTAACACTACACACAGAGGAGAGGAGCGTGTCAAAGATCTACACAGGAGCTTAGAGAGTTAAGACGGAGCTATACAGAGAACACCAGACAGGAGAGACACAGGCACTATATTTAGCTTGACAACAGGACACACTCGTGTCCACTAAGAGGTCATTGAGTGCTTATGAGCGAGGGTTTCCCAAGAGTATAGGGAACTCGCCTCTCGACGAGTAACTGGAGAATACCAGTTACTTTAGTTAACTGACCAAGCGTGCTGGGACTCTACGCACGCAAACTCGCCAGCGCACGGAGGACTGAATGTCCGTGGTTCAACGCGCAACTAGAAGCGTGCCTCAGACTGGGACAATGACAGATAGAGAGCAGACGTGTTCGCTAGGAACCTTATATAGTGTATCGCCAATAGTGTTAGCTAGGCTTTAGATTCCAATTAGTTAATAGTATCATTATTTTCACCTCTTCCATGCATCTGTGAAACATACCATGTTGTTGATTATCCATGAAGTATTCCGCTCGCAGAACTTGTTTGTAATTAGCTCTAAATAAAAATATATCCTTTTGCAAACCACACGAGTTATTGATTCGTGTCGTGCAAAAGTAGGGAGTCCTGAATTACCTGTCGCAAGTAGGATGCTGACAGGCAGAATGGCCTGACCGAAAAGAATCAATGAGTAAGTCCTACAAGAAACAGTTGAAAACAGGTAAACTGATTAGAGAAATTTGACGTTGACAGTCAAGATTTGTGTGACACTTTATGAGAAGAAATAAATAAACCAGAAATGTTAGTAACAGTTGGAAAGACTGAAGGGACCGGAATAAAGGCAGAGAGATCAATTATCTTGATGGCTAGACAACATGGCATAATCGAGACAAGAACACATTGTTTATCCACGACTGGCGATGGTGTGAGATGGAGAAACATGATCACCCATGCTTACCGATATGGCACATGCTGATGACCAACAAATAATCAAGAATGCAAAGTGGGCAGACTTAGGTTCATAGCTCCGACACGGAGACTCCAATTCCTTTGCTTATATGTGTAATCGTCTGGGTGCTGTTTTCTTTGCGTATCAAAGCAAAGGTAAGGGTTCAATCGCTATCATTGGCTGCACACTCTTCGTTTGTTTCTTTTTTTGTGTGTATGTTTTGTTTGTGTTTTGTTGTTTGCTTTGTTTAACTACAAATTTGGTGACACAGGTTTGATAACAATAAAAATATATATGATGAATCAGCTGTGATTCTTATGTTCAAACCATTGTTGTGTAAACAAATAGTCGTGATGTTCCGTTCAAATTACAGTGTTACACATTTTAGATTACGATGGGAAAAAGTGTGTCGCAATTTCAGCTTGAAGGATTCATAGATTTGCTTGTTGTGTGACTTCTGATACTTGAAGAGATGCAAAGAATTATGCCAGATAATTATCTGTGCAATCTTGTATTTATGTCTTCAGTATTCGAAAACATATACTGGCAAAAACGAATGCCTTAAAGAGGCTAACAAAACTAGAACATTATATACAACAATAAGAAAGAGACAAACAGCTGTTTTTGGGTCATGTGATGAGAAGAGAGGCTCTGGAGAACATCGTGACAACTGGAAAGATCTAGGGGAAGAGAGGCAGAGGCATACCACGAGAAATGATGCTGGATGGATTGCGACTGTGGCATGGAGGAATATAAACGGCAGAGTTGATCCAGAAAACCAAAGACCGAGATCTGTGACGCCTGAAGTCATGAAGTCGGCACCGCACTTGATGATGATGATACTGACAAAATACGTGAGGCAGGTAAATTTCAGTGTGAATGACATGATGAAATACGATGTTCAGTAAAGGACCTGATACTTGATCATCATCATCTTTTTTCACTTTTGCCGAGACGCGTCGTGGGGAGAAATAGTTGACGTTCCAGCGTCCGATGAGTGGCACTCTATAGTGTCATTCCGTGTGATTGTACAATCTGCTTGATGTTTTCAGTCTATGTTTCTTCTCTGGCGTCCTCATGTTCTCGAATCTGATCTGATGTGGTGTAGCTCTAGTGCTGGTAACTGATGGTATTACATTCTAACTAGATGGCCGATCCATCTGATCTTCTGCTTTTCAATATATGTTGATTACACTGTCAGTCTGATAACACCGTTTATTTCTCGGTATCGGAAAGTTCAGTTGGCAGCTCTTCTCTAGCAGGTGTTGAAGTGGATGATGTCCAAGATTGACATTGGTAGCATTGGGCTGGTGTGAATATTCTACTAATTATCGGTCGTTTCGTGGACATAAGTATATTCAGATGTTTCAAGTAATTGATATATAAGCTCAGTTTAATTTTGACATCTAACTTATATTTCTCGAAATCAAATGTCAATAGTTAGATGATTTTGCCTTATGAACAATGTGCATGCAATTGTTGGTTCACTAGTGACTGCTGCTTCCATTGTTGATAAATTGTAATTCTGGTGGCGGACTGCTCTGTTGACATTCCCGCATTGGTCGTATGCATGTATGCCAGTGCATGCTTTTGGTTTGTCGGAACTGCTGTCTGTTCCACTTTTCACGGTGAGGAGCAGTTTCACTGACATAGAAACGGAGTATACGGTGTAACTCTTTGAAGTGTAGTTTGAACCACGACTATCGACAATTTTAAGGTTTAGCAATTAACAACGAATAAACAATCCAAGGATACAATTGACGATTTCCAAATTTGGATGGCAGGAGAAGAGATGAATCAAAACTTTAGTGAAATTGTGATTGAAGAGGACACTACTGAATGATAACAGGGTCAGATAATTAAAGTATTCCAGGTCTATATGGAAGCACAAATTCTTGTAATATGATCTTAACGAAGAAATGCAGGAGAATTGTGCTCAAGGAAGACATCGTGACAAGTGTGTGGACAATATCAACACATGGACTGCTACAATTATGTATGATTGCACCGTGACAATATCAACACATGGACTGCTACAATTCTGTATGATTGTACCTGTGACAATATCAACACATGGACTGCTACAATTATCGTATGATGTGCACTGTGACAATATCAACACATGGACTGCTACAATTCTGTATGATTGCACCGTGAAAAGGCTTGACAATGTGTTGTAAATGTGCTACACCTAACCCTCTGTACAGATGTGGCACTTGATGATGATACTAATATTTGAATTAAGTTTCGCTCACATTCTTTGAGAATGTAATGTGAAGGGGAAAGCTGGAGTATGTCGTCACCACGGGAAAGTTGGAGGGGTGGAGTAGCAGGGGGACACCAAAAGAGTAGTTGCTGGCGGTTCAACAGTTTCGTATGCAGGATCACGAGTATCAGAAATGCTTGGCTGCACATCAGACAGAAAGTTCTGGACAGGCATGGTCACCAACACCAGACGGCATGTACTAAACGGAGATGAGAATAATCGCCTCTTTTTATGAATACAGAAAAAGTTCATGCCTGGCTAAGATCCTTAAACCAAGTACTAAATTCATTTGTGAGACTTTCTTCCTCTAAGATATGAACGAATAAACAAAATCGAGCAGAATTCGTAAGCTTTAGTAGAATGCAAGCACAGCCGGTAGCTATAACCTTCGTCAGTACGCAAACTTCAAACATGTTCTTCATGAAAATATCTACGCGAAAATATACATACAGGTTACTTTTCTGTCGTGAACTGCTGCCTAGTTATGGACTTTACACGTATGTATTAAGCGCCTTTTATGGTGGTAGAAGAGAACATAAGGACATGCGGACTGGACAGGAACATGGCATTCGAAGGTAGTATTGGAAGTTGTAGGGGTGGGATGGGTAATTTACAAAACCCACAGATAGCCACAGCAACAGGGCAGGAGGAGAACGGAAGGGCGTCCAGGTAATATCAGTGATACCTGTAAATTAACTCGGCAACAATTGAGGGAGTATGCATACTGAGACATTTTAATCGCTTTTCTCACTTCTTCTTATAGTCCATGCCGTAAGGTGAAGGTAATCATGTCTGTGCACAGACTTCTGTCTCGTGTGCTGCCAATCATTTCTGATGTGGATGTTTCTCCATGTGATGATGTCAAACTGCCCGGCATCTTCTCTTGGTCTGCCCCTGCCTCTCCTCCGCTGTAACTGTCCCATTGTGACGACATACTGCAGTGTTCCCTTTCTCATGATACGCCAACAAACGTGTTGTGGGATTGATTGATTGATTGATTGATTGATTTACGAACCGACATCACAGCATTCGGGGAATTCCCATAAGCGCTCCGTCCCCATCCTCAGCAGCCAGCGAAGAGTTCCAGCACTAATAGTTCCAGTAGCAATCTGATTATATGTCCGTCTCGCCTTTCCTCTGAGCGTCGAGCGTCGGCCAGATCCCCTCGTCACACCTCGCTGCCTCATTCTTACCAGACTATGGTGATCCATTTGCTCCTCCGAGGTATACACGTGCTCCCACAAGGCCGCAACCACGTCTGCCTTGTCATGCATCAATACGCCACCAAGTTTTGCCGAGCTATCCAATCTGTCCTTCTGTTCATTCCCCAGCACACCGGCATGCCCATGCCCCGGAGAAAAGATCCAGGTGATGCTTGCTACACGTGACCTCCAAAGCGAAGCAAGCCACTCTGTACGAAGCCTGCACGTTTTCACCCTCCTCAGCATGCTTTCTGAGTCAGTTAAAATCACAATGTGTGTATGTATCATTTTCTCCATCCTGCGGAAAACGGCACTGACCGCCTCCACCTCCATTCTTAAGCTAGATGTTGTGGCATCATACGCCAGGCTCTCCTACACCTAACGGCTAACAATCCCCAGGCACTTCTATGACCTCTCAACACCAAACCATCCGTGTAGATAATCACAACACCCGGGCGAGCATTATCCTGGAATGGATTTCTATTTCCGTGGCCCCTGCTGGCCATTGCCTGCATTCCCGGCTCAATGTGATTGTCATATAGCAAATGACAGTAGTATAAGATTCATTTGATGAGTTAGCGCATCAAGAACACGTTACAGAGTGTCACAAACGTTGCACGTAGTGACACATACATTGAACGTAATGAAGACGTCATTGTAATACGTCACCTAACACTGTAACGGTTAGGTAGCCAGTGTGTGATCCAGCAAAGACAGCGTTAGGATGTGCTTCACCAGCATTCACAGAATACCGGCCGTTATACTGCTGCCAGTCCTCGGTGTCCACATGAAGTCGCTCTGGTCGGTGTCCGTCAAGTGACTACAGGTACTCCTGGCTCTACTGATGCCACGGTCGCTGGCATCTCTGGTATTCGTTATATGACAGTTTTGGAAGGTAGGCGTTTGTCATGCATTCATTCTTATAGCAGGTGGCCAGCTTGGTGCCCAACTATCTACGCAGTCTAGAGAGATGATGCGCGACAGAGAAGCAAGAGCGAAAGTGCGGTACGAAAGACTCAAGTTTGGATGTACTCACTCGCTCACGTTTGCTGTTGAAGTTGACTGCGATAAAGTATATCTCAGTTCACTCGAATGACTTTGTTGTTGGATTTATGTTGGAATCAGCATAGTGAGGCTGTCCTATATGTGATTTTACAATGCAGTTCTAGCGGTTAAACGTCAGGTCAATATTATGAGAGGAAGCAGAGATCAGCGTTTGACCCATGACAGTGATTATAACTCTGTTCAAGTCAGACTGCTCCGCTGGCACTCTAACCTACTCCTCTCCTCGTCTAATGTTCTCCAAAGGGCACACCTGTCTGATCGTATCCTCCGCCTGCGCCATCCATGATTTCCCTCTTATTAGTCTCTGACCCTTAACTTCGTCCAGCGCCTCATGCAACGGGTGATCTGTGTCTGCAACTACTTTGAGGTATGCCTTCTACTGCATCACCTTGTGCCTACCAGCAACAGTCGGCAGACCAAGGATGTAACTCATACACACTACTGCAGTATCTCTGGTGCATCCCAGAATGACCCGCATAGCTTCGTTCTGTATGCGCTCTAATTTCACTAGCTGACTCTTTGAGACAGTGAGCAGTCCTAGTCCATAATCAATCACTGAGAGGATCAAGTGCTGGTATAGTGTGAAGAGCATTCTCTGCTCTATGACCATTGCAGCCATAGTTTTAAGTGCACTGAGTCCCTTTTGAGATCTTGTCACAACCGTCTCCACATGGTCCTTGAAGGACAGACTCCTGTCAAATGTGATTCCCAGATACTTCAGTTTGTTCTCTCTGTTGACGCTTCTACCATCTATCGTGAGGCTTGGGGCATCATCTCTCACAATCCTGTTGTCCAGAGAGCACCACAAAACAGCCGCCTTTTCCGGGTGGATGACAGCACTCATTTCAGTGCACCAATCAATCACTTTGTCTACTGTAACCTGCAGCTCCTGGGCTGTTTGATCCCTATCTCTCCCCTGCCTATATGCAAGACCATCATCTGCAAATGTTAGTATCCTACCAACCCCTGGTGCTTCTAGGTTTGCAATCTTGCTCGTATACACGTTAAAGAGCACCGGTGAGATTGCAGATCCCTGTGGCAGTGCCCGGGGTTAAAATATGTGGCTCTGAGGTCCATGCACCCAGACGGAGAGCAACCCGACGAGAATGCAGGACGGCTGCTATCCAGTTCACCAACCAGGGATTGACGCCCTTCTCCATCAGTACGGTCATCAAAATATCATAGCAAACTCTATTGAACGCATCCTCCAGACCAAGAGCTGCCGCCATCGTTTCCTGTCTACTCTGGAACCACTCATAAACGTCAAAGGCAACATTGGCTGCATTTGACCAGGTATCTTTTCCTGGTCTGTAGCTTTCCAGACCTCTTGGAAGAAGCTTCCCCCTTTCCAAAAAATCCTGCAGCTTAACAGCGACTACCTTCTCTAAAACCTTCCCACATTTATTTTGAAGGGTGATGATCCTAAAGCCGCTGAGCTTTGAATGATCCTTGAATGGTTTTTGGAGAGGGATGAGATAACTATGTAACCAATCCTGCGGTACTGATGCTGTCCTAATGCTCTGATTAAAGCAGTCGGCCATCTCCTTCAGGCCTGCATCGCTCAAAACCTTCATGTGACCATACCTAATCTCATCAGGCCCTGGTGCCGTGTCTTTTGCCTTTTTCAAAATATGTTTAACATCTTCAACCAGTATGATGTCTTCATAATGCCTATTCTCCATTGTGCCAGATAATTCCTCTCTAACTGCATCCCTGGTATCCGCATCATTATTATTGGTCTGCTCTAAAAATATCTTTACAAACGCCTCCCCTTTCTCTTTGTCTGTTGTCACGTGTACACCATCATCTTTATAAATTGTTCCCACTGTCATAGGCCGATCTTTTCTTTGCATTTGTCTGTGCAGTTTCCAGTATTTTCGCAGTTTTCTATCACCTCCAATCTCCTTCATAAAACATTCCCATTTTACGTTCTTGGCCTCTGCAGCACATCGCATGTTCATGTTGTGGGATGACCGCCATCAGTGATTAAAGCCGGAAATCAGGATGTGATCGCATGGCAGGAGAAGGCACACCCAGAAGACCCTTCCCCGGGAAGTGTATGATTGTAGTAGACGCGAGGTACTTGTCGAGGGGAAGTGTGCCAGCTTGTGACGACTGCAGACCTGCTGTGAGCTCGCCCAGCGGTGGATTTTCTTGCAGTGAACATGGATTACGTATGTCAGTGTATCAAAACTTATTTGTTAAATTTGTATAAGGGCGCCTGTTCCCCAGTGCCCAGAGCCGCCCCATGAGATGTCATGTCCCTGTATGTAAATTGCAACGAGAAAAATATTGTTGAAGTGATATATGCATACAGACGACTACCTCTGTCAGATAAATCCGCACTTTGATTTCAGCCAACAGGCTGATAATTTGAAGGTAAAATTTATTTGTCCGTTTAACGGCCATTGTTTTCTGTCAACCCACTTGAGGTTGGGGGGAGGGGGGGGAGGGGGGCAAAGTTATAGCATTTTTATATACACACTGAAATAACATGTATGCTATTGATTTTCACTATCATCAAGTACAGTTCAAACAGACAGACAAACAACAGACAAACAGACAGACATAGTTGGTTAAGGCGTTACAATATGAACAGAAGAATGTAAGTAGACAAATAAGAAATCAGCAGGAAATCAGGATGTCTGCGCACGCCAACAGAAGGACACTGGAAAAGTTCCGCCACCGTGTAGCGTGAGAAACGTAATGGAAGCGAAGCACTCACCTCGGAAAAGGGACGGGGGTGCTGCTTCTGACGACAAGCGATTTCATGTGCTGCTTTCTCCGCCGTCAATTGTCTATACGTCAACATGGAGTATCATAACATGAATCTTTTTTTTTAAATATTATTATTTTGCTTTACAAGTTGCGTAATGTGTTTATTTTACATTTGCGAATATATATGCAATATATGCGAATTCATATACACGTGATAACACTGCATTCAATGCACGGTGTAATTACCTACATATTACTCGTTGATGGTGATGGTGGAGTAATCATTTCCTCACATGCACACTAAAATCTTCCAATAGAAGTTATGTCATATTCTCAATCACACTGAGTTTTATTCAAACAAGTTAAACGGTATCACTGAATCTTTCCATCCGTCCATCATGTGACATGCCGATAAGCGTGGGCAGTCATGTTCTGCCATCTCACTACATCACCAGAGTCGTCGATCAGCTCCGTGTTCCTGTCTCGACCATGCCACTTAACAAAGCCATCCAGGTATTTACTTCTTGGTCTTCCCCTTCGTCTCTTTCTTTCGATCTTGCCAGTCGTCACCAAGTTCTGCGAGTTATTTCTTCTCCCAACATGTCCAAACAATTTTGACTGTCTACGTCTAATGACTCTAATCAGTTTACGATCTACATTTATTTCTTGTAGGGCTTGTTAATTGTTTCATTTTTTGGGGGGTCTGTCCATGGTATTCTTTGCATTTTCTTCAGAAACCACATTTCCACAGCCATCAGCTGTTTTTCTGCTTGACTGCTTATTGTCCAGGCGTCATATCCAAGTATAGGTTCTATGTAGCACTTCAACACTCTTTTTCTCGTTTCAGTTGGTATCTTTGTATAAATCAGTACGGCTTTAATCTCTTCAAGGCATCTTCCATCAGATGTTATGACTATAATCTGTGTTTCTTAATATTCAGTTCTAACCTAGTTGTTCACTGTGTTCAACAACCACATCTACTAAATTACATACCGACAAAATGTGCTAAAGATCGCACATGAGTCACCGCTTGTTGGACATTTGGCCTATGACAAAACGAGAGCCAGAATTTTGTCACACTTCTACTGGCCTAAATTCTGTACTGATATAAAATTTTTCTGTCGTTCATGTACTATTTGTCAACAACTTGTACGAAAGGGAAAGCATGAGACGACGGAAGTTCAACGGTCATTATTAGCATCTAGACCATATGAGAGTGTAGCGGTCGATATTGCTGGACCCCTAAATCAGGTGTCGAGCAAAGGAAACCACGACTTTGCAAATAAGGGTGTTAAAACTATACACCTTGAACCAAATCAGAAAGTTTTGCTTCTACTACCTGATAAACGTAATTTGTTACTAACATCTTGGCAAGGTCCATTCAACGTTGAACGCAAAATATCAGATGTCGATTATGAAATATCGATAAAAGGAAAATTAAAGATATTTCATATCAACATGCTGAAACCATATTTCTCACGACAAGAACCACAGACAGACGAACAAGATGCACCTACACCAAGTAATCGGACGACAGACGTACACAACTAAACTACACTAGGTAGGGCGACACATGACAACGACATCGCAAACACACTTAGCGAGGTAACAGCACACGCAGCTAGTACCACAACAGTACTGAACGAGACAGATGAGGACGAAATGGAATTACCAGTCCCTGCTGTAGACACGACTGGGAACATTGACAGCATAAAGATAGAAACCAAACTTACAGACGAGCAACGACGACAGATGTTAGAGTTAGTGACGGAATACAGAGACATTTTCTCCGACATCCCAGGAAAGACAGACAGAATAGAACATTCTATTATTCTGACTGACAACACCCCAATCAAGTGTCGACCTTATTCCATCCCTCTAAACTATAGGTCTAATCTCGACAAAGAACTACTATCTCTTGAGTCGAGTGGAATTATTCAGAAATCTCAGTCAGAGTACTCTTTCCCTATCGTCCTTGTCACCAAAAAGGACTCAACTATTCGACTCTGCGTCGATTATCGGCGTTTAAACAAAATAACCAAAATTGATGCTGAACCAATCCCAGCATACGAGGATTTGATCTTGGATATGTCTACATCTCGGATATTTAGCAAGCTTGACCTCACGAAAGGTTACTGGCAAGTCCCGATGCAATTAAATTCTATTCCTTTAACAGCTTTCTCCACTCCTTTAGGTCTATATGAGTGGCGCTTTCTTCTTATGGCCCTCGTAACGCTCCAGCAACTTTCGTCCCTCTAACTAGGGATCTTCTCCATGGGATGACCAATATTTCTACATATATAGATGACATATGTATTCATACAGAAGACTGGACATCACATCTACAGAAACTACGACAAGTCTTCGACAGGTTGCGAGTATTTGGGCTTACAGTCAAGCCCACTAAAGTAGAGTTAGGCATGGAACAAATTGACTTCTTAGGTCATACCATCTGCAGGGGCCAATTAAGAACAGATGAAAGAAACGTGACCAAGATTCTAAATTTGACGATGCCAACGACCAAGAAACAGGTCCGAAGTTTACTGGGTCTTGTAAATTACTATAGTAAATTTATTCCAAATCTGGCGGAAATCACCAGTGGTTTTTCTAACATCTTGAAAGCTTCGGCTAAATTATCTGTACAAGATGCAGAATTAATTAGCGCGTTATCAAAACTGAAACACCTATTTAGCGTTCCATCTATCCTGCGTTTGCCTAATCAAAACCTTACCTATTTTTTACGTACAGATGCGAGTGCTATCTCCTTATCGGGGGTACTAGGACAGTTCTACGAAGGGAAGTTCCACCCAGTAATGTACGTAAGTCGCAAGATTACCCCAGCTGAATCCAAATACTCAGCATCAGAATTGGAGGGCCTCAGCTTAATCTATTGTGTTAAGAAATTTCATAGGTTTTTGGCAGGAGCACTGTTTGTGATCGAAACCGACACTTATCCGTTGTCTGTGATGCAGTCTGGCATTCCCCAGAACAACAGGGTCTACAGATGGGCTTTGATTCTGCAGAACTATGCATTTACCATCCAGCATTTAAAGGGGAGATTGAACTCTGTGGCGCACATTTTGAGTCGACCGTCAACCATTGAAATACCTGATATTCAGGAAGAGATCGACCAGAGATCACCAGAAACAGTGACACTGTAAATGTGAAGTAAATCAGTGCCGTATGTGGGGAATAAGTTACACTGTAAGTGCGTTATCATCGCCAAACATGTAAACGGTGTAAAGGTAACAGTGCCATTAAGAGTGAAACGAACAGACGCATAAGTAATATGTCTGCAGCGCTGACACACACATAAGCTATATTAACTGTGAAGTGTTAGCTATGAACCTACATAAGTTAGGAGGAAACTATATTTATACACTATCCATGAAGGAGAGCATATAAGACTTTGGCGAAATGAACTATGTTAGAGAATAGTCTACAAAGAACATTGCTCCATCTTCACACTTGAAAGGAGGACATCAGTTAGTGTAATTAGATATAGAAATGTAACTGTGATATATATATCTATATATATATAATTGTTTTATTAACAGTACACATAACTTCATTTTTTTATGAATAATTGAATTGCAAAATGTTCAAATGCATATATAACTTTATTTATGTCATGTGGTAGTTAGAAATCACCATCATTTAGTTAATAACCCATTTAATGTAACACCAATAATAGAAATACAATTGGTAGATATTACATTACGTTATCACCGCATAATCATAATCATTTATAAATTCATTTATCTGAACTATCATTTCTAAACTAACCCGACCATTTAGGAATTAACATCATCTCGTTTACCAATAACACTTTAAGGTAGTTAACTCAATTCTCTTAAAGTTAATTAATTAGTTAGATTATTTCCCTTAGGATAATTTAAAACAGCACACCAAATCATGTTAGTTAGTATTACGGGATCGGTGACAAACCATCCTCACAACCTTGTATATTTTGTATAGGCATGGCACGTGCAAATAAACCGCACAGTCATTTGGCATGAATACGTTTATAATTCAGCCAATCATTTATTGTAAATATGTAATGTTCATTTATTTGATGCTATGAACCATATTTTAATGACGAGTGAATGTTTTAGCAAAGTGAGAGTATGAAAGTTGAATGAAAGATGTATAAATGAGAGGAGAGAATGTGGAAATTATTAAACATTGAAAGAAAGAGAGAGAGAATGGTAGCGGCAAATATTTTTATTCACCGCTGGAAACGTCTTGTAATGACTTGTCTGTGTCAATCTGTGTAACCAATGTGTTGTCGAGTTTTTATGTGTGTTGCTGCCATACTTTAGTAGATTAGATAGGGAATATACTTTGAGCATCTTGAAGCGGAGTTGTGGTGATAAATAAGAATAACAAACATTTGTAACCACAATAAACCGATTTACGGCGCTCGAAGGAATACACACAGGTAATATAGTAACGCATACACATGTTAGCAAGTTAAGTACACTGTAGTTTATTAGAAAACACGCAAACAAACAGGAAAACAAACACATAAAAGTTGCACACACCATTTGTTTCAAAAAAACAACAACGTAAATTCAGGGGACACAATAACTTCTTAAAAACCTTAATGTAACATTGAAAATATCTTTTCACGAGCGGAAGCGAGAAGGTGAAGGGTAGAACTGTATGGATATTAATGGGAACATGAACATTTTATGCTCATGTGTTGTACTCATAACAGAATCAACATGTATTGGGTTGTCATTTCGGGCAATATGAGGACAGGTCAAAAAGACATAAGTCAATAGACGGAAGTCAGAAGACAGAGGGTCATAAGACGGAAGTCAGAAGACAGAGGGTCATAAGACAACGGATCCGGTTCAAAACAATTCCCAAAGATGTCTATAGCCAACTATACTGATACGAGGGCTACTCAATTAGCCGAGTGAAGAAATAGAACAGTGTGAGTAAGGGAAGAAGAGAGGTGTTCTATCCCCAAACGAGAGATTTATAACTTACTAGTTGACCCGGCCCGGCTTCGCCCAGGCCCTGGAGGGGATCTATCTATCTATCAGTCTGTCTGCTTGTTTGTCTGTCTGTCTGGCTGACCCGGCCCGGCTTCACCCAGTCCCTGGTGGGGAGCATCTCATTTAATTCATATAAGTAGTCATATAAGCTCTCCCGTTCCCGACTATCTGTCTGTCTGTCTATCTGTCTGTCTGACCGGGCCCGGCTTCACCCAGTCCCGGGTGGGGAGCATCTCATTTAATTCATATACGTAGTCATATAAGCTCTCCCGTTCCCTACTATCTGTTTGTCTGTCTGTCTGTCTGTCTGTCCCGGCCCGGCTTCACCCAGTCCCTGGTGGGGAGCATCTAATTTAATTCATATAAGTAGTCATATAAGCTCTCCCGTTCCCGACTGTCTGTCTGTCTATCTGTCTGACCGGCGTGGTTTCGCCCAGCTCTTGGCGCACAGTAACTTAAAAGAATGTCCTTCCACACACCATTCAATGAAAACTGTAGAAAAAGATGGGTTACAATGTTATGCATTATGCATTATTTTTATGAAAACTTTGAAAATGCCTTAAAGATTATATCATTATTTATTATAACTCATATGCCTGAAAATAACTATAGACAAAGAGTTTAACAACAGTGCAAGTAAGTCCAACAATATGACTATAAAGTATATAGAAATGTTATTAAAAGTTATGCCCCTTGAAATAACTTTTCTAGAGTGAAGTCCCCCTGCTATATAGACATATAATGAAAATGGAAAAGTAAATGTTATTAAATAAGTCGAAGATTTTACATTAAGAAATTATTATAGTCGGTTGCAAATGAATGAAAGGAAGACGTGTAGAAAATGTCATCTCAATCGGATGTACCGTTATCGAACGCATCCAATACATAAATCCCCACACACAAACAAACAAACATACACTCTGTTTTATAGATATAGATTGGATCTTTGACAAGATTGGACAGCCAATTTTTCTTTGTGACCATACGTGTTACAAACATGGGTTAAAGGGGTGTAACACTTCACAGAGGGGAGGGGAGCCTGTCAAAATCTCCAATAAGTATTTAGAGAGGTAATAAGAGTTAAGACAAAGTCTAGTAGGGAGACACCAGACAGGAGAGACACCAGCGCTATAAATAGCTTCACAAGGGGCCACATTGGTGTCAACCAAGGGAGCATTAAGGACAATTGAGCGAGGGCTTCCCCAAGCCATTGGGAAGCTTGGCCTTACGAGTAACCGTGGAGTACCCGGTTACTCAAGTTAACGAGCCAGGGTGCTGGGACACTATGCACGCAAGTCTCGCTAATGCACGGAGGACACAGCGTCCGTGCTTGACCACGCAATGTGTAGCGTGAAGGGAGACCAGACTGGAGACGATTAGAGAGTAGACGTGTTCTTTACAAAGGCTATAGATGTCTAGACAATAGTTAATAATAGGCTTTAGATTCAGTTAGTGATTTTAGTATCATTCTCACCACTTCATTACATCCATGTAACGTACCATGTTATTTAATGTCAATGATGTATGCCGCTCGCAGAGCTTATGAATCACCAGCTCTAAATAAATTGCATTCCTTTTGCAAATGACACGAGTTGTTATTTCGTGCGGTGCAAAAGTAGGGGAGTCCTGAAAGACCTGTCGCAAGCAAGTTGCTGACATTCATTCACAATCACTCACTGAAAAATAAGATGCATGGTTAATTGTGATTATCAAAATGTTTGAAAAATACTCATCTAATCAAGTGAAAATGCGGCCCCTCGGGATGTTACCAAATTTGGATCTTCGGGATGTTATCAAATTCGGATCTTCGGGCTGTTTCACTGCTCTTTTGGAAACACAGAATTGAAAGGCTTGTTCGTACGATTGCTGTCTCTGTGTTATAGAACAGCAACAATTAGCATATGGTTACGAAATATGATACACAATGCATGGTTGTATTCAATTTGCCTATGACCGTTTTTACGCTAGGCAAATTACAAATGAGATTTGAATGAATGAATGATATAAATGATATGAATGGTATGATTGTCTGTATGAATCGTCGAATGAATAGTGAAATGAAACGTCCAATGAGTAGTTAATTGTCGTCTTGTCTTCACTTCCCTACTGTCTCTGATTGAGCTCTGCTGTATGGCTTAGTCTAAATATTCAATTACTTCCTTGTACTAAATGAATTTGGCATTGTACAAGTTCATGAGTAAATTTGATGAAAGTTGACACCATGGATATTACACAACAAATGTTCAAAAATAATTGTTAAATTGGTGATTTGGATATATAATTTCAGTTTAAACAAATCACAGTTTTAAATTTTCAAATTTACATAATAAAGAATATCAGAAATAATTTTCGTAGAATTTCACAATTTATGTGGGTAAATGGTCTTGAAAAGTGCTTGAAGGTGGTTCAAGCCCCACCTTCTGACACCAAATCGGATCCTGCCTGTCAGCAACTCAGCTTTAACAGGCATGCAAAGATTCCGCTTTTGCACCACAAGCAATGATAACACGAAGGTTATGCAAAAAGATACAAGTATAATACAAGTTTATTCTGAGCTTAATTTACAATAGCTCGGCGAGCGGCGGATAGATACATGGTTAATACATATCATGATGTGTGGTGATGATGTTAAATGAGAACTGGTCTCGATGGTAATCTCTATCAAAGTTAAGTAGTCTAAGTCACATCTATGACTACTGTCCTTTCTAAGCAATACAGTCTTCCTAGCGAATACAGCAGTCTGTCTCCTAGGCTGTCGGGTCCCGGTCTGAGGATCTTCGTGGCGTGTACAGCCACAAGCGATAGACCCTTCGTGGGTTAGCTGGTTTGCGTGCCCGGTGTTCCAGCACGCTGTTAATTACTGGTCACCCGGTTGGAGTTACCAGTGTTTTCCCTGGACGCTTCTCGTGATATGGGTTTCCCCATTCTATCCTGGGTAACCCCAGCTCACGTCTTACGTTGTCCCCTTTTAGGACACGAGTGTGTCCAGTTGGAGAACTATTCATAGTTCTCTCTCGTGCTTCTGTCCTTTCTGTCCCCTATCTCTTAGATAGCTATGTCCTAGCTATCTTGTTTACGTCTATTCTTATAGTTCTTCTATCTTGTCTATTAGCAGGTTTTTGACAGGATGGCTTGATCACATGGCATAATCGAGACAAGAACACATTGCTGATCCACGACTGGTGATCACGGGAAATGGCGAAATATGACCTACCAGCTCATCGGTATGGCACATGATGGTGATTAAGAAATCAAAACAAATGTATAGTGGGAAGGTTTAGCTTCATAACTTAGATACGGAGACTTCCGCCTCTTTGCTTATCAGAGCAATGGTCTGTTGGAATTTTCTGTGCCTATCAAAGCAGCGGTCAGGAATCAATCCCTATGAATGGCTGAATTCTCTTCTTTTTTGTCTTAGTACTGCTAAGATTTGATAATAATGAAAAACATGTGCTGAAGCAGATGCGATTCGTTTTACCGAACCAATGTTGTGTAAACAAAAAGTCTTCATGTTCCATTGAAAATTACCGTGGTAGACACTGTAAAATACTGTAGGAATATGTGTGTTGCAGATTTCAGCTTGGTGATCGTTTAAGATGGCGAAATATGACCGCTCACGCTTAGCTGTATGGCAAATATTTCAGCTTGAATGATTTGTTGATTTGCTTGTTGTGTGACTTCTGACACTTAAAGAGATGCAGAGACATATGCCAGACAATAAACTGTGCAATCTACTGTTTGTGTCTGTCGTGGAATGCTGAGAGTTAATGATTCCCAGATAGACGACTTTATACACCGACGAACCAGGTAGGAGAAGGGTTAACAAACAAAGCAGTAAGGATAATCAACAACGGTGTGAACGGAGTCAATGACCACTAATGTTGACGGGTTGAAGTGTTAACGTAGAAATTACAGCAGAACAGGTCAATGAGAGGGTAGGATGACGAGGTTAATTCACGGGTTAAAAACATCACGAAATGTCGGGTTGAGTGACCAGGCGCATGTGTTTATAGGTCAAGACACGGAAGTGCCCACCGACCGCACAGGTAACCTTCGCGTGGACAAATAGGTTTGCGACAAAGGCAGACAGCACTATTGGACAGGATCGTGGTCAGGTGATAAAGACAGGATTGAAAAACCCAGATAGTGGCAGGTGTGTGTGGAGAGAGAGTTGGGGCTGAGAAGGAGGATGAGAGATGGGTTACTGAGGAAAATTTCCACAGCATATTGCGGTCTATATATGACTCAGAGGGAAGGAACAAAACAAGGAGGGTTTTATAAAATAACTGACAAGTTTCAGATCAGTAATTTTCCACTAACGGGGATAATGAAGGATTGACTTGAGGTGTCAAGCAATGTCAAGGACTATGCGGCAAAAATGACCTATAAAGAGTGGCAACTACTTTGTGGAAGTTAGTGTGATTCTTGATTTTCCATGAGACAAGGGAGTATGGAAAGGGTGGTGCGGCGTTCGGACGAACGTTTGTGTATCTATTGTGCATTAGTACCCCCAATTCAGACAAAGATAATTATAAGGTATTAATATATTAGAGTATAGTTTTAGCATAGGAATATAGATGTGTGTGAATAGTATTTACCATTGCTTTCTATTAGTGGATAGTTTAGACTTTGGTGAATTCATATGTCTTATGCGGGTGTTTACTTCGGAAGCCTTGTCATTATGGCTGGAGAAGGACACTTGCATAGGTAGTGGTAGGGGGCGGACGCTTATCACGGGATCTGTTATACTTCTCCACAGGTTCCAATCTCCTAGTGAAAGCAGAGAAGAGATGAAGAGTACTACACTTGAACAAATAAAGTACTTACTTAGAACCAACCCGAACATAGACATGTTTTAAGATGAAGAAGTGATTAAATAAAATAAAATACAGAACACTGTATGATCAAACGAATATACCACTAAAACCCTTAAAAGGAAAAGATGTTAACCTGTGGCAAGCAGGGATACTTACCACTACATACGTCTTGTATGCATAGGGAAGAAAGAATAGACAAGTAAAAACATTGCTAGTAATAAAAGACAATAGGAAGAACTGTGACGATGTGGTGTTTTTTCGATGTTGGATACTTACCGTCATGAAACAGACTCGGGCGCAGTCATAAACTTACGGGACTTTTATTACGGTACAATGAATCAGTGGTGAACAGTTTTGTTTCATTCAATAACGGATTTATCATCAGACTCAAGCATACGGATCATCCAGGGTGAGCTCTGTCCTGTTTGATGTGCTGTCCTGTGATCTTGAAGAATGAATGGACGAGAAGCAACACCGCTGATAGACATTCAGAGTTCTTTCTAGCACCAACAATAGAATACACTATCAACTACGCTTACAAAATCCATATATACACCAGACATAGTTTTTATTAATAAATCTTTTGTTTATCGTTGAAAGGAACTGTTGTCGGAGTATGTGTTGAGGGAATAACAGAGAGAGTGAAAGGAATAGATATATGGAAATGAAGACAGAAGGGAGGAGTGTAGACCAAAGTCAGTCAATAATCCCAACAGACAATAAGTTTGAAGATGTGCTTGTTGATTCCAACCTCCTCTCGGGAAAATAACAGGACATAATTGGTGGAGCAGCGGGGTACATACATAATACCCATATGACCTGAAGGCATAACAAGGGCATATGCATAGAGGGGTACCTGCATATTGGCACAGGCATAGCGGAGTATCTGCATGTTGGGACATACTGATAGGAATAAAAAAGAAGTATATATTGATGACTTTTAATGGAAGGACGTCCATTGGATATATGGTGCCATTACATTTATGGTAGAAACATTTCATTAATGCTGGTGACTTTACAGTGAGAAAGTTCCAGACAGAGTGAATGTGGATAGGTGGTAAGACACATTACATACCTAGTCACACGGTCACACGTCTACATAAGTCTTTATCCTATATCTCCTCTTGTGGATGAGAGAGTGGTTGTGATGTACTGTGTGGTGTTGTAGATTAATAATATTTAATAGACATAGATAAATGATATAGGTTCTAGGTAGAATATAAGTTTATAGTGAGTACTTCTTTACTGCCTTGAGGTGTCTTTACTCAACGTGCTGACTTACCTGCTGTAACTATGGCCACTCCCAAACTAACTACAGCCGAACTGAGGGCAAACGGAGAGGAAATTGGGTTGGCTGGTTCAGACTTAACTGATTACATACAGGAAAGAGAGCGAGAATTTCGTCAAGCAGAAAGGGAAGATCGTAAGGCCCAGTTGGAAGCAGAAGAAGCCACAAAGATCAGAGAACATGAATACCGCATGAAAGAGCTAGAACTCAATACACAAACTAAGGGAGAAATAGATGGAGTGGAAAGAAGTTCTTCGTCACCTGGTGCAACCCACATGAGTGGACATGGTTACCATGCCATGAAGTTTCCCTTAGCTGTCTACGATCAGTCTAAGGAACGCTTTGACCAGTACGCATCTCGCTTTGAAGCAATGTCAGTCGCTATGGGGCTGGATAGGAGCAGGTGGGCTCTTAAATTATCCCAGGGATTAATAGGTTCGGGATTTGAGGTGTACACACGCTTACCACCAGGACAGGAAAATAATTACCAGGAATTAAAAGCCGCTTTGTTGAAACATTTTGACATCACAGCACAAACGTATAGGAAGAAGTTTAGATCGTCTAGACGAGAGCCGGGAGAGTTATTCGCCGCCTACAGTTTAAGGCTTAAATCCTATCTCCAGAAATGGATGGACTTGGCAGAATTCAAGAGGGATTATGAGAGTCTCGAAGAGATGATGGTGGTCGACCAGATGCGAAAGCAAATGTCGAAACCTCTCAGAACCTTCTTGGGAGAACAAGGGGCGGAACGGATTGATGTTGTGAATAAGCTGGCGGAAAGGTTGGTGAAACTGAGGAACTAAGTACACAAACCAAAGGTCAGGAGAAACCAGAGAAAAAGAAACCTAAAAACTGGGAAAGAGAAAAAGTGGAACCTTATATAAAACACACAGAGGAGAGTTCAGAGAAGGTGAAGGTAGGAAACCAGAGCACCTCGAATTCTCAAGCGAAACGACAGTGGTCTGAGAGGTGGTGTTCATTCTGCAAGGTACCATCTCATAACACGAAGGACTGCAGATCGAAACCTAACAGTTCTTACTTCGCAGCATGCAAAGTGATTCCTACAACGGTGATCACAGACAAGGCTGAGGTCGGCGAAGGAGAAAGGAACAAAAAGGACACACGGAAACCTAGGAAGGGAACAGGGTGCACACATTGCCAGTCGATAACACATAATACTGTGGACTGCAGATGCAAGGCAAACGACGCCAATTGCATAACCAACCTCGAGGAATTAACAGAGGAAGGCAAGGAAACGGTCAAGGAGATGAAAGGCACTCAGGACCAAGAGAGACCACCTGTGGTTGAACTGATTGAAGTAAATGGCCAACAGGTTGCTTGTCTCTACGATACCGGTTTGGATGGGGAAGCGGTGGTGGACGCCAGCTTAATAAGCCCAGACCAACTTACAGGGGAGACCATAGAGATACAGCCGGCAATGAGGAGTGCTGTTACCATGACGCTGCCAATCGCCAAGGTGGAGATTAAATCCAGGTACGTCACGGGCATTATTCCAGCTGCTGTATTATCTGACTCCTTATTTCCCATGATCATTGGCACGAAATATGTCTATTTGGGGATGCCCAAACAGCCAGCCCAAAAGGGAACATTAGTCAGTGGATCTCAAGGGAAGGAAAAAGAGGCAGAGACACTATGCGACAACTCAGGGATAGGAGAATTGCATACTGCCCAGAGGCAGGATACTACGTTGCATCCTTGCTACAGGAAGCTGCAAAGAAGTGCTGAGCCACCAGAACGGGGACAGTACTTTCTGAAGAATCAACTACTCTATCGGAGAGCTGGGAGGGGAGATAACCTGCACGAGCAGTGGGTGGTTCCAGAGACCCACCGTCCTCACATTCTTCAGAGTGGACACATCATAGGCGAGAATCGACATATGGGTGTCAGAGAGACCTTGCAGCAAATTTCCGGCCATTATTGCTGGCCAGGAATGACCGGAGATGTACGCCTGTGGTTGAAGTCTTGTTCGGAGTGCCAGAAAGCAGCACCCAACAAGCGAATTAAGAGGAAACTAGCTCTTAAAGTGGAAGACAAAGTGGAAGTGTGGAGTCCAGCAGAGACCAATATACTCCAAGTAGGATGGAAAGGACCTTATCCTGTGGAAAAGGTGGTGTCCAAGAACATCTACAAAATACGGATCGGGGAAGAGAAGAAAAATCTCCCTAGACATCTCATGAGGAAATATGAAGAGAGATCCGGGAGCAAAGCTTCGCACTGTATGGTGATGGCAGCCATTGGGACAAAGGTTACCAGTCCAGACGAAGACCAGAGATCGCCAGTACAACATAGGAGGGCCTATGGGACAGTACGTGATAGGTCAGATTTACCCAACGACAGGAGGAGGGAAATCACAAGTCAGGGAAAGGACAAGAGTGAAAGTTTCACCGGTAACCAAGTTCAGAAGGGGTGGGTAACGTCGGGAAAAGCGAGAATTACCCAGGACTCCAACCGAAGATTGGCTGACCAGATACAATATCGCCCAAGATGGTCCTGGAAGCAAAAGTCCAGGAGATTTGGGAAAGACGACTCGGTCCATCGAGGACGAAGTGGAACATCCCCAGAGGCAAAGCCGGGGGAAACCAAGAGGACATGGAAGCAGTGTTACAATCAGGATGGGACAATCCGTCTGTATTGTGAGCCGTCGCTGACGCAAGTCGAAAGTAGGTCGACCGGACGTACAGGAGCGAGGAGCCAACACTAGTTTCAGTCGTGAGTAGTATAGTAGGGTGTCAATTAGAGCGCCTACTGGATAATGAGGTGAGCCATGGGAGGATCCAATCATATCATCAACACGTGATGGTCATAGCTATTTCGCAGAAGCTCAACGCACGGTGGATGTGATGGACGTTGTTGCTGCAACTGGACTTCACAGTGGAATACATCCTTGGTAAGGAGAATGTAGGAGCAGATTTCTTATCCAGACATCCAGCTCCGGAGGAAGAAGACTAGGGTTGTGGATCATGGGAATCAAACCTACAATGACAAAGATTCGACGTGGTCTAATCTCTTAAGAGGGGGCCTATGTCGTGGAATACTGAGAGTTAATGATTCACAGATAGACGACTTTATACACCGACGAACCAGGTAGGAGAAGGGTTAACAAACAAAGCAGTAAGGATAATCAACAACGGTGTGACCGGAGTCAATGACCACTAATGTTGACGGGTTTAAGTGTTAACGTAGAAATTACAGCGGCACAGGTCAATGAGAGGGTAGGATGACGAGGTTAATTCACGGGTTAAAAACATCACGAAATGTCGGGTTGAGTGACCAGGCGCATGTGTTTATAGGTCAAGACACGGAAGTGCCTACCGACCGCACAGGTAACCTTCGCGTGGACAAATAGGTTTGCGACAAAGGCAGACAGCACTATTGGACAGGATCGTGGTCAGGTGATAAAGACAGGATTGAAAAACTCAGATAGTGGCAGGTGTGTGTGGAGAGAGAGTTGGGGCTGAGAAGGAGGAGGAGAGATGGGTTACTGAGGAAAATTTCCACAGCATATTGCGGTCTATATATGACTCAGAGGGAAGGAACAAAACAAGGAGGGTTTTATAAAATAACGGAAAAGTTTCAGATCAGTAATTTTCCACTAACGGGGATAATGAAGGATTGACTTGAGGTGTCAAGCAATGACAAGGACTATGCGGCAAAAATGACCTATAAAGAGTGGCAACTACTTTGTGGAAGTTAGTGTGATTCTTGATTTTCCATGAGACAATGGAGTATGGAAAGGGTGGTGCGGCGTTCGGACGAACGTTTGTGTATCTATTGTGCATTAGTACCCCCAATTCAGACAAAGATAATTATAAGGTATTAATATATTAGAGTATAGTTTTAGCATAGGAATATAGATGTGTGTGAATAGTATTTACCATTGCTTTCTATTAGTGGATAGTTTAGACTTTGGTGAATTCATATGTCTTATGCGGGTGTTTACTTCGGAAGCCTTGTCATTATGGCTGGAGAAGGACACTTGCATAGTAGTGGTAGGGGGCGGACGCTTATCACAGGATCTGTTATACTTCTCCACAGGTTCCAATCTCCTAGTGAAAGCAGAGAAGAGATGAAGAGTACTACACTTGAACAAATAAAGTACTTACTTAGAACCAACCCGAACATAGACATGTTTTAAGATGAAGAAGTGATTAAATAAAATAAAATACAGAACACTGTATGATCAAACGAATATACCACTAAAACCCTTAAAAGGAAAAGATGTTAACCTGTGGCAAGCAGGGATACTTACCACTACATACGTCTTGTATGCATAGGGAAGAAAGAATAGACAAGTAAAAACATTGCTAGTAATAAAAGACAATAGGAAGAACTGTGACGATGTGGTGTTTTTTCGATGTTGGATACTTACCGTCATGAAACAGACTCGGGCGCAGTCATAAACTTACGGGACTTTTATTACGGGACAATGAATCAGTGGTGAACAGTTTTGTTTCATTCAATAACGGATTTATCATCAGACTCAAGCATACGGATCATCCAGGGTGAGCTCTGTCCTGTTTGATGTGCTGTCCTGTGATCTTGAAGAATGAATGGGCGAGAAGCAACACCGCTGATAGACATTCAGAGTTCTTTCTAGCACCAACAATAGAATACACTATCAACTACGCTTACAAAATCCATATATACACCAGACATAGTTTTTATTAATAAATCTTTTGTTTATCGTTGAAAGGAACTGTTGTCGGAGTATGTGTTGAGGGAATAACAGAGAGAGTGAAAGGAATAGATATATGGAAATGAAGACAGAAGGGAGGAGTGTAGACCAAAGTCAGTCAATAATCCCAACAGACAATAAGTTTGAAGATGTGCTTGTTGATTCCAACCTCCTCTCGGGAAAATAACAGGACAGTGTCTTCAATATTCAAAAACATATACTGGTTAAATACGTGAGGCGGGTAAACTGGCGAAGGATCGACAATCCATTCGGGAGGGGCCATGATGAGACGCTACGTTCAGTAAAGGACCTAATACTTGATCATCATCATCTGCGACGTTTGCCGTCAAGGGTCATGGGGAGAAATAGTGTCTTCTTTGGCGTATCGCCAGTGCTATTAACAGGTGGCATTGCATTCTAACCGGATGGCACCATTTGAACTTCTGCTTTTGATATATGTGGCTGAAGGTGTTGATCTAACTGTCTGTCCGATAACACCATTTCTTTCTCGGTATCGGAAAGTTAAGTTTGCAGCTCCCCTCTAGCCCCTCATCTGACAGATGTAGATTGTGCGTGTGGTTCAGATGATGTCCGAGTTTAACATTGGCAACACAGAGTTGTTAATCATTACCTGTCGTTCTCATGTCATCTCATCTCATCTCATCTCATCTCATCTCATCATGTTCCTCTTGTACCTTGCGGTGTCGAGGTGAAGTATAAACATCGTGAGAGTGCCCGGTTATGGGCTTCATGTATAGATATTCCCATGGTCTCTGCTATTCCCTCCGTCCAACGTTTACGTGGTCGGCCTCTTCCTCTGCTTTCCTCTGGTCTGTACATCATTGCTTGTTGTGGTATACTGTTAGTTGGTAACCTACTTGCATGGCCAAATAATTTGACTTGCTGCTTTTTAATAAAAATTTTTGCTGCTATAACCCCCACTTTAGTCCTGATTTCTTCATTTCTGATCTTATCTATTCTTGATACGTTGAGTATTCTTCTCAGGAATCTCATTTCTGTTGTTGTGATTTTTCTTGTCTCTTTCTCTGTCATTGTCCAGGTTTGGCATTGGTAGCATAGAGCTGGCAGGAAGATTGTGTTGTAATGTGCTTTCTTAGCAGTTATTGATACATGTTTGTTCTTTAGTATTGGCGCACTTTGTCCAATGAGTTAGTTTGCCTTATTGCATCTACTTTCGATCTCGTCTTCTGATCTGCCATTTGATGATATTATAGGTTCCCAGGTACTTGAAACTCTTTACTTGTTTCAAGGGATGTTTGTTTAGGTGAATTGTTGTTGTTGTTTCTTCTTTAGTTATAGTCATTACCTCTGTTTTGCTTGTGCTAATTTTCATGTTATGTTCCCTACACATTTCGTTTAGACTATTCATGTGGTCTTGTAATTCAGCTTCTGATTTTGCTAGTAGTGCTTGGTCGTCCGCAAACAGTTCTCTAATGGTTAGATTTGCAGATGGTTCTACTTCTGTGTTCAGAACGACTTATCTGTCGTTGTGCGGACATAAGTATATTTAAATGTTTCAGTGTGAGTGATATATATAAACTCACTTGCTTTATGACATCTGACTTCGATTTCTCAAATTAGATGTCAATCGTTACCTGGGTTTTCCCGTAAGAATAATGTCTGTACAACTGTTAGTTCTCTAGTGACTGTTTGTTTCCATCGACAACAAACTTTATTATAGTGGCCGGACTGTTGTGTTAGCATTCTCGCATTAGCCGTATGCATGTACGTGTGTGCGTAGCTTTTGGTTTGCCGGAACTGCTGTCTGTTCCACTTCTCGCAGTGATGCGTATATTGTGTGATCTTCACAGACACAGAAATGGAGCAGTATGGGGTGACCCTTTGTCGTGAAGTTGGTACCACGACTAACGTCTATTTTATGTTAAGAAATGTGGACAACGAATAAACAATCCAAGGATAAAACTGAAGCTTTCAAACTTTGGAAATATTGTCGAGCAGAAGGAATGTGATAGCAGGAGAAAAGAAGCACCAAAATTCTAGCAATATTGCTCCAAGCCACTTTACAAAATTAATGTGAATGGAAAGCCACGTGTGAAGGTCAATAGTGTTTTTACCTATATCAGTTAATAATAGACGACGGCAGGTAAGAAGCAGACATTAGCATGAGAGTGTAGACAGACTAACATTCAACAATATGAAACAGATTTGCCTATCAAATACATTTAAATTACCAAACGAAATACAAACTAATAATGATCAAGTCTTATGTTTACTATGTATTATGGTAAGAATTTTCCATCAAATATCCCAAAAATTGTTGCGAAGGTGATCATGTCTGCGTACTGCTTTGTGTTTGGTGTGCTGCCACTGGTTTCTGATCTTGGTATTCCTCCATGCCATGATGCCAAACCGTCAAGCATATCTCTTTTATAGAATGTTAGGCGGGCCTGGGTGCCTAATTCGTAAACTTTTGAAAATAAAGTTCATTCGTTCGTGTCCGCCTGCCTCTCCTCCGCTCCAACTTTACTGTCGTGACGACATAATGCAATGTTTCCTTTCTCAAGACACGTTATTTTGGGATAACCGCCACCAGAGATTAAACCGTCTCCAAGCTGGAAATAAGGATGTGAGTGCACGACAGGAGAAGGATACAGGGGAATACCTTCCCCCGGGAAGTGTGAGGTACGTGATGGACGCGAGGTACTCGTCGAGGGGGTGGGAGTTGGGGGGGGGGGGGGAAATGTAGCTGCTTCTGGCGACTACAGACCTGCTCTGAGCTCGCCCAGCAGTGGGTTTTCTAGCAGTGTACGTGAATTTCTGTTAGCGCTGAACGTTGGGCGGCGCTTACCAAACCCGACACCCCACATTGTGCCAACGGCTTCGGGCGGAAGAGCGCAATTGGGAGGGTACAAGCCTTACCCTGGTGCGAGGAAATGCAAGCTAAAGACAAAATGTCATGGCAGGGCAGACCAGGCCCTAAGCCTTGGTTGGCGACTGGTCTAGGATCGAAGCTCCGACAGGCGGACAGTTAGAGCATTGCTTTGCTGATCCGGCAGCTTCTGCAGCTTGTCTTGTTCCAGATGTAGGGGTGTTACCTTTCCTCTGGAGTAAACTAGGCAGGCCGAGAGAGGGATCATGCTGCATGGGCAACACATGATCTCTATATTTTAGCCCAGGCTTTGTGCTATGGAGAGGCAATAACTCCATCCCTGGTCTCAACTGATCTCGGAATCAAAGCGAGAGGCAACTGTTACGGGTTATAAGTCCTTGTCAGTTGGCGTAGACATGGGGCGCCACGCGTTGCCTCTGACGGTGGGAGACACCTATAGGTGTCACTGATCAGCTACCGCCCGCCTCAAGCTGGGCAGCCCCCAGTCAATTGGGTGCTGATCCGCCACAGCCTGCCTGCTTCAATGGGTGCTTGGGGCTAGGACAAAATCTGAATCGCAGGCTGTAAAACCAATGCACCAGGTACAAACAAAAATAAAATAGAAACCTCAAGCTACGGCTTGCAACCTGGAACGTGAGAACCATGTGTCCAGGATTTTCCACTGACTTGACCAATATTGACGATGTGAGAAAAACGGCTGTGATTGATGCCGTACTCAATCGTCTAAACATTGATATGCTGGCCTGCAGGAGACTCGCCTCGCTGAGGAAGGGTCACTCAGGGAAAACAACTACACCTTTTTCTGGAAGGGTAGAGGGCAGGCAGAAAAAAGGCAACACGGTGTGGGCTTTGCAGTGAAGAATTCGCTACTGGGAATGATTGAAATTCCAGCAGGAGGAAATGAAAGACTATTATCCCTGCGCTTGGCAACCTCTTGTGGGTTTGCCACCATTATTACCGCATATGCACCGACACTCGATTCCTCTGATGATGTGAAGGATTCGTTCTATGAGGAGTTAGACTCCGTGATCAAGGCAGTTCCAAAATCTGACTACATTTATATGCTCGGTGATTTCAATGCTCGTGTGGGCAAGGACTCGAATTCATGGCCAGTGTGCCTTGGAAAATACAACATCGGTCGCATGAATGAAAATGGGCAAAGGCTGCTGGAGCATTGCACCAGTAATGACCTATGTATTACAAACTCCTTTTTTAAAACAAAAGAGATGCATAAGGTCACATGGAAACATCCAAGATCCGGCCATTGGCACCAGCTGGACTTCATTATCACACGGAGACAACATCTGAACCATATATCATTGACTCGTAGTTACCACAGTGCTGACTGTGATACGGATCATTCTTTGGTTGTTGCAAGGGTTAGACTGAGACCAAAGAGAATCTACACAGCTAAACACAAATCTAGCCTCAGGATTAATATTATTAACACTCATGATCCTGAAAAGTGCTTTCAGTTTCAACAGCAACTTGAAGACGCTTTCACTGATACACCAGAAAATTGTACAGTAAATGAAAAGTGGGGTCAAATTAAGGAAACTCTTTATAAAACTGCCGTAGGGGTTTACGGCACTGTGGATCATAAGAGGCAGGACTGGTTTGCGGCCAACAGCGAGACTCTGCAGCCCTTGATTGATAAGAAGAAGAAAGCTCTCTTAAGAAACAAGGAAAGACCAACGCGTAACACTCTGAGTGAGCTTAGGCAGCTAGGAAGGATGTGCAAAAGGCTGCCAGGCAGTGTGCAAATGATTATTGGATTCAAGTTATGTGAGTCCATTCAAATCGCAAGTGATAAGGGAGACATAAGAAGCATGTATGAAGGAATAAAGAAAGCCTGCGGTCCAGTGATCAAAAGAAGTGCACCATTGAAAACCTTGACTGGAGAAATCATCACTGATAAGAAACAGCAGATGGACAGATGGGTAGAGCACTATTTGGAGCTTTTACTCAAGTGAGACCAAACTAGCGGATGATGCCCTCAACGCCATAGAGGCTCTGCCAACTCTTGACCACCTGGACACACTTCCCACCATAACAGAAGTTAAGTGTGCTATAAATGAACTTGCATCTGGCAAGGCTCCAGGTAAGGATGGGATTCCAATAGAGGTTATCAGGAGTGGGCAAGACACACTCACTATACAGATCCACCAGCTAATAGAGCTATGCTGGCGTGAAGGACAAGTCCCACAGGATTTCAAAGATTCAAGCATCATAACACTGTACAAGAACAAGGGCGATCGGAGCGACTGCAACAACTATAGGGGTATCTCACTTCTGTGTATTGTTGGAAAAGTATTTGCCAGAATTGTTCTGCGCAGACTTCAAGTCCTAGGAGATCAAGTCTACCCCGAATCACAGTGTGGCTTTCGACAGAACCGGTCTACCACTGATATGATATTCTCATTGCGACAAATGCAAGAAAAATGCCGTGAACAGAATCAACCACTGTTATTGCCTTCATCGACCTCACAAAGGCATTTGATTTGGTCAGTCGTGAGGGTCTGTTCAAGGCACTGAAGAAGATTGGCTGCCCACCAACTCTTCTGTCCATTGTGGAATCGTTCCACACAGGCATGAAGGGTATAATCAAGTTTGATGGTGCAACTTCTGAAGAATTTGAAATCAAGAGTGGAGTTAAGCAAGGTTGTGTACTAGCTCCCACCCTCTTTGGAATATACTTTTCACTTCTACTGAAATATGCATTTCATGATCAGGATGGTGGTATATACATTCACTCACGCTCAGATGGCGGCCTCTACAATGCTCAGAGATTGAAGGCTAAGACCAAAATTAGGAGGGTACTGATCAGAGAGTTGCTTTTTGCAGATGATGCTGCAGTTACGACCCTCTCTGAGGAAGAATTGCAATGTCTACTATCTGCATTCTCCAATGCTTGTTCTGAATTTGGTTTAACAATTAGCAAAAAGAAGACACAGATTATGTCACAATGTGCACATGGGGTACCATCAATCTTTATTGACGACGCCGAACTAGAGATAGTAGACCATTTTACATATCTAGGATCAGTGGTAAATAGCAAATTATCCCTAGATCAGGAAATCAACATCCGGATTGGTAAGGCAGCAACAACAATGAACAGGTTAAGAAAAAGAGTCTGGGAGAACAGGAAGCTTACTGCCAAAACAAAAGTCCTTGTCTATCAAGCCTGTGTCCTTAGTACTCTTCTCTATGGCAGTGAAACCTGGACAACTTACTCACACCAAGAGAACAACTTAAACAGCTTTCATATGCGGTGTCTGCGAAGAATTCTTGGTATTAAGTGGCAAGACAAAATCACAAATACTGAAGTATTGGAAAGATCAGGTTGTGTGACAGTTTATTCCATGCTCAGTCTTCGTAGACTTAGATGGATAGGACATCTTAGGAGGATGGATGATGGTAGAATACCAAAGGATATCTTTTTTGGTGAATTACAGATGGGTAAGAGATCTCAGGGTCGGCCTCTACTACGATACAAAGATGTGTGTAAGCGGGACATGATTGATACAGGCATTGATAATGCACATTGGGAGCAAGTCGCCGCTGAACGTGTTGCATGGAGGGCAAATATCAGAAATGGAATAAAGTCAAAGGAGAAAATTATTGCAGAAAAGTCACACACCAAGCGTGTGAGACGTAAGATGGTGCATGATGGTGGAAATGACCACGTGTTCACATGCACCCACTGTGAACGGACATTTACAGCGCAAATTGGCCTTATCAGTCACACTCGCTACCGCCATAGTTAAAAGTTATTATGCCTTTTTAAAGCACAAACTATCGTCTGTCAAGACGGCAAGGTGCCAATGTATGTATGTACGTGAATTTCGTACACACTTTCTTATTCTCTTTTACAATCATGGCGTAATGTTCCACAGGGGCCAGTGTTTCCCCATGAGGTTCCACTTATCCGCGTGTCGTTCAGATGACCCCCCCCCCCCCCCCCCCGCTACTGACCCCGGCCAGATCAAGTGAAGTTACTACACTTTATCTTAGCTCAAAGCTCAATAATTTGAAGACGATTGTTGTTTTGTTTTTAATAAAGGCTCAGGGGTTCCCACAGGGGCCTGGCCCTCTCCATCAGGTCCTGACGTCCCTGTGTGTCATTCGGATGACCGCCTCTGCATGTGAAACTGGCGAGATCAAGATCAGTTACTACAGTTTTGATATCAGCCAAAAGGCTGAGAAATATAACATCCACAGTTTATTTGGCCTTTCACAGGCCAGTCAAAAATATAACATAATGCAGCTAATTTAGAAAGTAGCAATCTCAGATGCATTAAGCATGAAAATTCATGAAGGCATATTATCAAAATTTGTTATGCAAAATACAATGTAATAAAGTAATATATTAGTTTTGTTAAAACACTGTTTAATTTTTATTATCAGATATACTTGCAAACATTATAGAATAGTGATAAAGGTTAATATATAAATAAAAGTAAAGAAAACTTTGCAATGTAATAAAAAGAACTGTAAATGTTAGAACTTGTTTCAGGTTAGGTTAATGCCCCTTAATATGTTAATTGGTTATGCTCCTTTCCTTAAATTAATTTTGTTTGTTCATTTTGTTTATGTGGCCACCCCCGAAGGTGTTTGAACAGAATTGTTTATAAATTACGAATGGTAAGATTTTCTTAAGAAGATGCTATTCGTATGCCCTGACCTTTGGTATGTAATCAGAAAGAGGTGACAGTTGTTTTTAAACTATGGTATACAGTAGACAGGACTGAGAGTATGCGTGTTCTATAGTTCAGCTTTACTGGAGAGTTTTGGCCATCATAAACCATAACTGTAGGAAGGGAAAATCCCAACTGCACCTCCCAGTGGTAGAGGATGGGAAACCCACAATGGTGTGACAAACGCAGCCCTGGGGACCGAATATCCACCGGGATATGTGGACACATCTGCTGCTGAGCAGACCAGGGTAAGCACTTGTTCTGATAAATGGCTGTCAAAAGCAGAAGGTAAAAGACTCCATGTGGATGTGGACGTCAAGGGGAAACCATACATTATCTTCCCAAGATTTCATGAATAGTCACATATCAGAGGCAGTGATCGACTTTAATGGCTATCATAGGACATCCTCGTCCGGTAGGGACAGTCATGAGCCACAGGTAACATCAGACCGTCATCCATCTACTCATGGCAAAATCATAACGCATAAATTTAAAACAGGAACTAAATTTCAAATAGGAACATGGAATGTTAGGACATTAAATGAGTTGGGACAGTTGAACAATGTGATAAGAAGAAATGAAAAGCATGAAAATGAAGAATATTCTAGGCATAGGTGAGATGAGATGGAAGGGGTCGGGCAAACTTACAACTGACAAACACACAATAATTTATTCTGGAGGGGATACACACGAGAAAGGAGTAGAAGAACTATTTTATTAAAAATAACAGCCAAGTCAATTAATGGTTACTGGTATATGACACATAGAGTTATTAAGGTTAAAATGAAAGGCAAACAAAAAGATATAAATATTATACAAGTATACGCACCAACAACAAGTAGCAGTACTAAATGTCTCCTTGCATTATCTACGGGACGAGGCTGGAGCACTTATGGAGATAGCCATGTGTAATGAAAGCGATTCTTTACAAATCAAAGACGTGGAGGTATGCGGTAGACACGGCTCTCTTCTGGTGCCAGGAGTGTAGTGTCCTACATGAAGATCTCCAGTGACGATATCCTGCATACGGGGTCTCCGTGGCCAAATGGTTCAGCCACCGACGTCACGCCCCGGAAGTTGTGGGTTCGACTTCGGATACGTCTTATGGTTCAGCCTTTTAAGTGGCCAAGGGGTTACATAAGTAATTCGTATTCTCGCATACAGCTACGGGCGATTTGGAAGCAGACCACTTTGCGTTGGTTTTCATACAATGGCATGTGTGCTTGGCGTTCAGAAAGCAATGGCAAACTTCGGAACGTAAACTTGCCAAGAAATTACAAACAGCCAAGCAATGCTGGGGTTGACCGAGACGTCATGTACAGGAAATGTGACTAACCTGTTGTTATTGTTAACCTCTGATTCTCTTCTCCATTTTCTTTTCGATCTCTTCCCCCCCCCCCCCCCCCCCCCAACTGTAACTGTATGTTTGATAAACTCACTAGCTGATATATTTTCAGCCGGTTTATCAACTCATTCAGCATTGTCTTCCTCTGTCCAGTTCTGTCTCTAATATCTTTAGTCTCCAATGTTGTCACCTGATTCTCCGTGAAAGGTTAGGGCTATATTTTAGGATCATACCTGTACACGCAACCTACTGAACGTAAACTTGCCAAGACTTCAACAACAGTAGTAGAATCCTGGTGTTGACAGCGATGTCCTGTAAATAGGATATACATTAATTCATTCAGTAGCATGTCTTTTGCAGAACCTCGCTCCCATAACAATTTTCCGGAAACCTCTCGATCATAAGAACGATGTCCCGCGTCCGATACACCCATCTGGAGATCATCTCTCTTTGGCCTTCCTCTACCTCTCTTCCCGGGCATATACTCCTCCATTATTGTTCTCTCCAAACTTCCGTGACGTTTCAAGTGAACAAAATATTTCAATGTATTTTTCTTCTATCGTCTTTAATAGCCAAACTTCTTCAATGTTCAGCTCTTGACGTATTGATGCATTTGTTCTTTTCTTTAAATTCGATATGAAAAATAAAATACTCGAACACATACTTACCCAGCAACTAGATAAGGGAAATAATCATTATCATGCAGCATGTATCCTGCAGAACGTTGCTCTCATCACGGCCCGTCGCAGAGATTCACCATCTGTTGCGACCTCCCCTTCCTCATTTATGTCAATGCCCAAGGCGTCCCCAATGTCACGTGTTCAATGTCGTGTTGGTCATCCCCTGGCCCTTCTCTCAGGAACTACGCCTTCTAACCCGGTTCTGACCAAACCACGTGACACTTAACATAGACACAATATTTCAGCTTCCGTGACATCGCTCTATTAATGAGGCAGTTTTATTCCGTGATTAAGTTATGTAGAAATACAGGAATTAATAAATATACAATTCTCTTTATTTAACAAGTAACAATATAGTCGGAATCAAGTCTGTTTTTTTCTTATGTTATGTCATGGGTTGAATAGTACCTCATGGCATAGTGACGACAAGTCACTATGAAGGACGGGACGATTGGAGATCGTGACCCATGTGGCGAGCGAAATTGTCACCGGAGCGAACACACGTGATCGCGAATGTAACAAGGACATTGAGATTCATTCTAGCCGTGGCTGTCAACTGATGCGGACGCACGACGATATAGAAGATGGTCATGGCCACAAAATGAGCCTACCGTGTTATTACTTGTGTAGATATGTTTAGATTGTAATTTAGTGTCGTTTATTTATTTGCGAAAAGCCGAGTCTAAATTGTCTATCAGATTCAGGAATAGATCGAAGAAATGTCGCACTTGTGTTTTGTTGTAAAAAAAGGTGTGAAGTTGAGGATCGACAGAAAGGCGAGTTTAAACACTTCCATGGACTGACTGAATGAATATTATACCCCTAGGAAGTGCCACTCGATCAGAGAGAAAGATTATCCATCAGGACCTATATATGGGTATTTGACATGTAATATTCGTCATGCGCTCTCTGACATTTAAAAGCCCATTTTGTCAGCTACATCATGCCATGAGCTCTCTGGCAGACATGGAGGTTCGCCGACTGATATCTCGGGACGATATAATATATAAGAACTATATAAATGTAATGTTTTGCAAAGTGACGTTAAACTATGTTTGAACATTACAATATGTGATCGATTTTAAGTAACTATGAAAGTGTATCATAATAGAATGTTAAAGATTATATCAACTTCATACGATATCTTTATGCAGCGTGAAGAAATAAGACTCAACAACAAAATCGTCATGACACGTCAAGAAGTTGAATTATTGTAAGAAAAAAGAATATATTAACCAAACACTTGTTGGAAATATAAATGTTCGTGGATGAACTGTGAAGAAATGTGCTACATTCATAATGAACAATTATTGTTAATGATAAAGAAGATGGAGAATTGGTAATAAATAGCACAAGAGGACAAGAACCGTTAACGAGCGCAAATAAACATTTCATTTTCGCACTAGCCAGCTGTGTGAATCGCATGTTAGCAAACGGCAAGGGAGGACAGAAGGTTGTTACCTGACCTAATGTGGCAGCTACATTGGATACCTAAGTACAACACGGGAGCTACGCTATGAACAACTGTACAGGTCAACGCGAGAACAGTGCTCGATATGTCAACTGTTTAGTCGTTTAGTCGTTGGATCAACATCACGGCACACGGTTTAACCCATAAGTGCTCCGTTTTCCTCCTAACTCAAACCTAAGTCTGTAGCTCAATGCACGAACTCCGTTGCATCGGCGAGGATCCTGAAATACTTGGGTAGATTTTTAACTCGAAATTTTGCCCTGGTAGCGCCGTTAGGCTACTCTTTTTCGATTTCAAACTGCCAAGGGATATTTTGCGTGCGCAACAATACACACGGGCGTCCGATCTCACTACCCATAGACCAGTGGAAATTTTATTACTGGAAGTCCAGGTGATTTTGTTAAATAAATCCCGGTTCTCACCGGGGCCTGAACCCCGGACCTCCAGCACTCGAGGCGGACACCATACCTCGAGACCACTCAGCCCCTAGAATTGAACTCAACGGCCGAGTCCAGATGTAATGGCACGAACAAAAATTCTGCGTGATCGCTGTAGAAAGTGCGAAATAGTAGCATTGAAGATTCCTATTAGTTATAAATGTTTTATTATAGATAGGAACTGTGCAGAACTTAAACCTTTACGATAGAAACATTAAAATTATCTGTGAATTTGGAAGACGCCGATATTCTTATAGAACAACAGTGTTATATTCTTAAAGCCGTAAATGTGTAGTATTTAACAAATGTAAACAAAGCAATTGTTAGTAGTGTTATAGTCATTAGGTAGTAGAACTGTGTTAGGAAGTGACTTTGATATTTGAAACTGACTATGTAGAATTAGTTAGATTAGTCTATAACGGGACATAATCTCTATAAATAAAATGAAATGTATATATGTATTTATGTCCGTCCGTTCTCTATGCGTTCGCGAACGGTCCATCCGATTGAGATGAAATTTTCTACACGCCTTCTTCTCATTCCAGTGCAACCAACTGTCATAGTGTTTTTTTTAGTGTACATTACTAACATACTTACTGAAATTTAATATTTAGATTTACATGACTTAACATAAGAAAAATTAATTAAAGGGACATAACTTTTATTAGCATTGCTATATCTTAGGTTAAGTCCCCTGGCTAATAATATATATATATATAGATAGATAGATAGATAGATAGATAGATAGATAGATAGATAGATAGATAGATAGATAGATAGATAGATAGATAAATAGATAGATAGATAGATAGATAGATAGATAGATAGATAGATAGATAGATAGATAGATAGATAGATAGATAGATAGATAGATAGATAGAACGAACGAACAGACTTTATTTTCAAAGGGTAACAAATTGGGCACGCAGGCCCGTCTTACATTCGGCCCTAGATAGATAGATAGATAGATAGATAGATAGATAGATAGATAGATAGATAGATAGATAGATAGATAGATAGATAGATAGATAGATAGATAGATAGATAGATAGATAGATAGATAGATAGATAGATAGATAGATAGATAGATAGATAGATAGATAGATAGATAGATAGATAGATAGATAGATAGATAGATAGATAGATAGATAGATAGATAGATAGATAGATAGATAGATAGATAGATAGATAGATAGATAGATAGATAGATAGATAGATAGATAGATAGATAGATAGATAGATAGATAGATAGATAGATAGATAGATAGATAGATAGATAGATAGATAGATAGATAGATAGATAGATAGATAGATAGATAGATAGATAGATAGATAGATAGATAGATAGATAGATAGATAGATAGATAGATAGATAGATAGATAGATAGATAGATAGATAGATAGATAGATAGATAGATAGATAGATAGATAGATAGATAGATAGATAGATAGATAGATAGATAGATAGATAGATAGATAGATAGATAGATAGATAGATAGATAGATAGATAGATAGATAGATAGATAGATAGATAGATAGATAGATAGATAGATAGATAGATAGATAGATAGATAGATAGATAGATAGATAGATAGATAGATAGATAGATAGATAGATAGATAGATAGATAGATAGATAGATAGATAGATAGATAGATAGATAGATAGATAGATAGATAGATAGATAGATAGATAGATAGATAGATAGATAGATAGATAGATAGATAGATAGATAGATAGATAGATAGATAGATAGATAGATAGATAGATAGATAGATAGATAGATAGATAGATAGATAGATAGATAGATAGATAGATAGATAGATAGATAGATAGAACAAACTTTAATTTCAAAGGGTTAAGAATTGGGCACGCAGGCCCGTCTAACATTCTGCCCTTCTATCACTCTCTTTCATACATTATTTCATTCACACATCATTCAAGGCTAATAAAGAACAGCAACAATATAAAAGATATGCATTATAAAGGCATGGGCAAAATGCGAACATCCAAACTACACGACACAGTAATATTAGATAATGGTCTGGCACTTGTTATTAGCCATGTGGAATATACTGGCCTACAAAAAGGAGACTGGCTGTTATACTAGGGTTTTGTTATTATTATTATTATCTCTATTTAAGGGGGAAGGTAATCCGTATTGAGATAGTGTTCGAATAATTTGCGATTATATGAATAGGGATTGGTGATGTCTGTGATTTTTGTGGAAGATTGTTCCACAGCTGAGCTGCAGAGTACGTTAAGCTTGTTTTGTATAAGTCAATCCTAGGCTTCGGAATGTGTAGTATATTTAAACGTTTACTGTGTCTAGCATTATATTTAAACAATGGCCAAATGTAATTTGGGGCATTCCGATGCAGGATTTTGTGAATTAGTTTAGCTTTATTTAAAAGTAGGCGTTTGCGGAATGGTAGTAACTGAAGGCGTTTATACAGGCTAGGATTGTCAGATAAATGTTTGCCATAAATTAGACTCATGGCCCGTTTCTGGAGTGAGTAAAGTCGCTTGGTGTTTGGATTAGAACAACCGTCCCAGATTGTAGAGCAGTAGTCAAAGTGTGTCTGTATATGAGAAGTATAGAATAGTTTCCTTGTGTCCTCACCAAGAAAGATTTTAATTTTGGCGAGTTGGTAGACTTTTTTCGTGTTTGTTTAACGAGAGCTTGAACGTGGGAATTAAAGGTTAGGTTTCTATCAATGATTAGGCCTTATGTTTTGTGCTCAATTACACTTTCTACTGGCTTGTTATCGATGTGAAGTTGAAGTGATGTGTGTGAGCTTAGAGTTTGAAGTCTTTTTCTGGTTGTTAATAACATTGCTTTTGTTTTAGTGATGTTTATTTGCATACGGTTTGAATAGCTCCACCTAACTACATTATTTAATTCTTGTTGTAAAGACGACTCCAGTAAAATACAGTTTTCAGCGTTTGTGTACACTGTACTGTCATCTGCAAATAGATCGCAGGACGACGAAAGATGTAAAGGTAGATCGTTAATATATATGGCAAATAATAGAGGACCAAGAATAGAGCCTTGCGGTACTCCAATATTGAAGGTAGTGGTTTGAGACAGAGATTTATTATGTCATACTACTTGCTTTCTATTTGATAGAAAAGATTATATTAGAGTGACTACATTAGGGCCAATTTTCATTGTCTCAAGTTTTTTAATTAAAATAACATGGTCTATCATATCAAATGTTTTATTGAAATCAATAAATACAGTTCCACATAGACTGTTGTTGTTTATATTCTGGTGCCAATTTTCTATCATGTTTGTTAGGGCCGTATGGCAAGAATATTTTGGTCGAAATTCTGATTGGCTGTCAACAATATTCTTGTTGCGAACTAAATACTGTAATGTTACTTTATGGATGCGTTTTTCTAGTGGCTTAGATAGTGATGATAGTAAGGAAATGGGTCTGTAATTGTTCGGGAGACCATTGTCCAATGAACCAGATTTAAGAAGAGGGTACACTTTAGCGATTTTGAGAGCTGATGGAAAGTGGCCTTTGGTGAGACACAGATTATATACATAGGTTAGTGATGTACAGATCACTGGCGCAGCACAACAGAGAATCCGGTTGCTGATTCCATCTAACCCAGATGAGGTTGTGTTTTTTAGGTTACTGAGGTAAGTGAATACTTCAGTGATTGTCATTAGCGGTATGTCGGAAAGAATATCGCGGGAGCATCTATTCTCGCAAAACGATGACAATAAAGATAAGTTGCAAGGAGAATTAGGTATTGAAGCCTTCAACTGGTCTATGTCAGTTTGAAAAAAAATTACTGAATTGGTCGCATGTAATAAGATTTGATGGTAAAGAATTTCGGAAGTTATACTTGTTTGTCAAGGTGTTAATTGCCTTCCATATATCCTTACTATTTGTTTTATCCATTACTAAGTTCTTAAAGTAATTTTTCTTTTCCCGTCGTATGTTATATTGAACTTTGTTTCTAAGAGTACGGTATGCACTGAGATCCCGTTTTTATGTGCTTTATCTCTGTCTCTCATAATTTCAAGTATTTCCTGGGTGATCCAAGGTGGCTTGACGTGGTGTTTTACTCGAACTGCCTTGACTGGCACATGTCTATCAAAAGCGTCAATAAAGGTTTTCATCCAGAATTCTGGAGCATCATCCGGGTCAGGAAGCTGATAAACATTGTCTAGAGGTGAACTGAGCAAGTCCTGTAAAAATGCGTTTTGGTTGAAATTTTTGTAACTTCTATATTTTACACTTATGTGTTTATGTTTATGAGTTTTAATTCCTTTTTTAGACCAAGTGCAGCATATTGGGTAGTGATCGCTCATTGAACAATTGGGTACGGTGCATTCTATGATGATGTCTGAGCAAGTTACATAAATGTGATCTATGACTGTTGAAGATGACTTTGTTACTCTAGTAGCTTGTTGTACTATTTGTTGGAAATTGTATGATGCAATTATATTTCCCCATATTATGTTGGATTTGTTGGTGTCAATGTTAAAGTCTCCGAGTAGTATAATTTCCTTCCCGGAAGCGAAAACCACATCCATCATGGTAGTGAAGTTATCGTACCAGACGTGTCCAGCACTGGGACTTCGATAGAGGTAGCCAATTATCAGGGGTGTGCGGATTCGAAGTTTTAACTCCACCCAAATACATTCTATTTCGCAAGTTTCAAAGTCTAGCCTACTGTGAGCATTTAGTAAATTAGAAACATAGGCTACTATGCCTGTCTCTTGTTTCCTACAGGGATCCCTTCTAAAAACTTTGTACCCTTTAATAGAGGGGTCCTCATCTGAAATGTTATCATTAAGCCTACTTTCACTAAGGCCGAAGAAATAGATAGATAGATAGATACATAGATACATAGATAGATACATAGATACATAGACAGACAGACAGACATACAGACAGATCCCCGCCAGGAACTGGGCGAAGCCGGGGCGGGTCAGAAAGACAGACAGACAGGCAGACAGACAGACATACATACATACAGACAGACAGACAGACAGACAGACAGACAGACAGACAGACAGACAGACAGACAGACAGACAGACAGACAGACAGACAGACAGACAGACAGACAGTCGGGAACGGGAACTTATATGATTACTTTTATGAATTAAATGAGATTCCCCCATCAGGGGCTGGGCGAAGCCGGGCCGGATCAGACAGACTGACAGACAGACAGACAGACAGACAGACAGACAGACAGACAGACAGACAGACAGACAGACAGACAGACAGACAGATAGATAGATAGATAGATAGATAGATCCCCTCCAGGGCCTGGGCGAAGCCGGGCCGGGTCAGCTAGTAGTGTTATAAATTAGTTAGCACATTATTTAAAAGAAGTAGTAAGTATCAGGAAATTATTATTAGAAGAGTATACAGCAATAATGTATTAGTAAATATTATTAAGGTTGGAAATTAGATATTTATATATGTGATTATGAAAGAATATGATTACATTAATAGTTAGTAAATTGAGTAGTATTATAATTAATTCTTAATTATATTGTTATTATCACTAATTTTGTGGATGTTGTGATACTAATAAATTAACATCGTGATAACTGGGAATGCAAGTATAGACACAGTGGTATAATCTACTAATCTGTATGCATGAATCTCATTAGCTTTGCATGACAACATCTAAAATCTTGAAAGTTTGATTAACAACTGTTTGTTGTGTTTGTTGTATTTTGATTAATATTATATAGCAATGGAAAGCGACTCAGGTATGATTTTGAAGAAACTTGTTTATATTTTATGTCCATTCAATATTTCTTTTTAACGTGGTTTAGTGCATGCGGAAACTTATTTAATTGGTTATCATTATCTCTTGCATGTATTCTTGAATATAAGATTGTTATTTGTTGTAAGTAAGTACAGTTTAGCTCCAATTAACAAGGGCATACGGAGATAGACATTCAGAAAAAAAAAAAATTAACATCTTTAGTGGTTGATTAAAATTGAGCTAGCAATTATTTGTCCAGTAGAAAACTAACAGACAGTGTGTTAACACCTGGCAAAGTGAATTTTGCATGATTGAGTTTTGTTTAGAGCTGGAGAAAAGCATTGCCGGCATAAATTGTGGGAAATCATTGTATGGCGACGATGGCGTTCCTCATAATATGTTTCACATCGGGTAGAGCAGCTTTCCGCCACATGGTGTGGGTAATTGTTATGTGGCGGGGGACGTGCTCTGCTGGGTGTTGGACATAATTGATTGTAGATTCAATCAACTATTGTTGTATTTCGGGGTATGATACACAACAGGGTGTCGTTGTGGTGAAGTGTGATTTAAAAGTAAAAAAGTTTATAATTGATATCAGTATGTGAAGTCATGCTACATTGTCACCTGACCGTTGTCGTGTCACTGGGTAATGATACACGACATTGGTTTGGCTATGGTGGAATATCATTTCTAATGATTTTGTTCATATTTTTCCATTCAATAAATTTTGCTTATCTTTGTTAATGCATGCAAGGTTCGGATTCAATTGTCATCATAATTATTTACAAGTGGTGAAATCAATTGCTATCATAGCATTGCCTTTTTTCTTATTTAATGTAATTGCAGCCATAAGTAACAAGGGTACAGAGAGAACCACACACAAGGTGATAATACAGTGCTTGGTGCTGGGATAGAAGCAACTCCCCTAAACGGATAGACCAGTACACTGGAATTGTACCAAGATAGGAGATACATCTCTAGACGGATATATAGGTGCACTGTGGACTAGCCAAGGTGATTAGAATAAGAGGTTTGGGGAAACTCTCTTTGAGCTGAGGCGCTAAAGCAGTCTATATAATACCTAGATGTGACAGACAGAGAGTTGGTGATGATATTATAGATACTAAGTTATGTAACTGTATAAAATCAACATCTTACTGGCACCAATAGACAGATGGAAGCACCATGAATTAACGTCTCTGTATAACAGGGTGAGCATTGGGCAATGATGCCACAAAACAAGTTGATTGAAGAAAAAGTATTATTCTGTTGGAGAAAGTATAAGTCAAGGATATAAATAGGAAAGAAATGAAAAGCATCTGATTTATCCTATAGGGAGAAATATGCGTGCAGAAAAAGTAGTATAAAATAAAGCATGGATTGCTAGATAAATATTGTTTATATCAATATAATTGTGAAAATAATAATAATTGTTTCTGTTATGAATAAGTTCGACAAAACTGATTTATTTAGTAATTATAAAAGTAAACATATTAATGAAATTCATTTTTTTTTGGATATTGTATTTCAGGAATTATTAGGAAATGTGGTGGATGATCTCCAGATGGGTGTAACGAACGCTGGGCATCTTGCTTATGATCGAGAGGATTTTCGGAAGGTTGCTATGGGAACGAGGTTCTGCAAAGGACTTGCTACTGAATGAATGAACCTATGTAGTATGTCTATAATTTATTTTGTTAGTGATTGCCATGTTTCTGTGTGTTTTTCTGGGATCGCATGGAAATGTGATCCCATATATTTTCATGTTGTCTGTGACTGTTAGATCCGGGAGGAAATCTGCTTTATTCTTCAACTTCCCCAGACCCATTATTTTAGACTTCTGTATGTTTATTTTGGCTCCACTTCCTTCACCAAACTGTCTGAAGGTGTGAAGTATGCTCGTTACGGAAGCGTTAGTTGTAGGTAAGAAAGCGGTTTCATCCCCATAAGCAATTAATTTCCGCACCCCAAACCCGTGTATACATGTACCTTTAATGTTCTAATATTTGAATTACGATTCTCTCACATTCTTTGAGAATTTCATGTGAAGGGGAAGACTGGAGTATGTCGTCACCACCTGAAAGTTGGAGGGGTGGAGAAGTCTGTGGCGAAGAAAGCAGAAATTGCTGGACGGTTTAACATTTTTGTATGCAGGATCATCAGTGTCAGAAATAGTTGGCAGCACACCAGACAGAAGGTTCTGGACAGGCATGGTCACCAACGCCAGACGGCATGGGCTATAAGGAGAGGAGAATAATCGCATCTTTTAGTCGATACAGAAAAAGTGTTAAGATCGGCTAAGATCCTCAAACCAAATACACAATTCATTTGTTAGGACTTTCTTCCCCTAAGTTATGAATGAATCCACGAAAACGAGCAGAATGCGACAATTTTAGTAGAATGCAATCACAGGCGGCAGCTATAACCTTCGTCATCACGCACACATCACACACAGGCGGCAGTTATAACCTTCGTCATCACGCACACATCACACACAGGCGGCAGTTATAACCTTCGTCATCACGCACACATCAAACACAGGCGGCAGTTATAACCTTCGTCATCACGCACACATCACACACAGGCGGCAGTTATAACCTTCGTCATCACGCACACATCACACACAGGCGGCAGTTATAACCTTCGTCATCACGCACACATCACACACAGGCGGCAGTTATAACCTTCGTCATCACGCACACATCACACACAGGCGGCAGTTATAACCTTCGTCATCACGCACACATCACACACAGGCGGCAGTTATAACCTTCGTCATCACGCACACATCACACACAGGCGGCAGTTATAACCTTCGTCATCACGCACACATCACACACAGGCGGCAGTTATAACCTTCGTCATCACGCACACATCACACACAGGCGGCAGTTATAACCTTCGTCATCACGCACACATCACACACAGGCGGCAGTTATAACCTTCGTCATCACGCACACATCACACACAGGCGGCAGTTATAACCTTCGTCATGCACGCACACATCACACACAGGCGGCAGTTATAACCTTCGTCATCACGCACACATCACACACAGGCGGCAGTTATAACCTTCGTCATCACGCACACATCACACACAGGCGGCAGTTATAACCTTCGTCATCACGCACACATCACACACAGGCGGCAGTTATAACCTTCGTCATCACGCACACATCACACACAGGCGGCAGTTATAACCTTCGTCATCACGCACACATCACACACAGGCGGCAGTTATAACCTTCGTCATCACGCACACATCACACACAGGCGGCAGTTATAACCTTCGTCATCACGCACACATCACACACATCACACACAGGCGGCAGTTATAACCTTCGTCATCACGCACTACATCACACACAGGCGGCAGTTATAACCTTCGTCATCACGCACACATCACACACAGGCGGCAGTTATAACCTTCGTCATCACGCACACATCACACACACATCACACACAGGCGGCAGTTATAACCTTCGTCATCACGCACACATCACACACAGGCGGCAGTTATAACCTTCGTCATCACGCACACATCACACACACATCACACACAGGCGGCAGTTATAACCTTCGTCATCACGCACACATCACACACAGGCGGCAGTTATAACCTTCGTCATCACGCATACATCACACACAGGCGGCAGTTATAACCTTCGTCATCACGCACACATCACACACAGGCGGCAGTTATAACCTTCGTCATCACGCACACATGACACACACATCACACACAGGCGGCAGTTATAACCTTCGTCATCACGCACACATCACACACAGGCGGCAGTTATAACCTTCGTCATCACGCACACATCACACACACATCACACACAGGCGGCAGTTATAACCTTCGTCATCACGCACACATCACACACAGGCGGCAGTTATAACCTTCGTCATCACGCACACATCACACACAGGCGGCAGTTATAACCTTCGTCATCACGCACACATCACACACAGGCGGCAGTTATAACCTTCGTCATCACACACACATCACACACAGGCGGCAGTTATAACCTTCGTCATCACACACACACATCACGCACAGGCGGCAGTTATAACCTTCGTCATCACGCACACATCACACACAGGCGGCAGTTATAACCTTCGTCATCACGCACACATCACACACAGGCGGCAGTTATAACCTTCGTCAGTACGCACACATCACACACAGGCGGCAGTTATAACCTTCGTCATCACGCACACATCACACACAGGCGGCAGTTATAACCTTCGTCATCACGCACACATCACACACAGGCGGCAGTTATAACCTTCGTCATCACGCACACATCACACACAGGCGGCAGTTATAACCTTCGTCAGTACGCACACATCACACACAGGCGGCAGTTATAACCTTCGTCATCATGCACACATCACACACAGGCGGCAGTTATAACCTTCGTCATCACGCTCGCATCACACACAGGCGGCAGTTATAACCTTCGTCATCACGCACACATCACACACAGGTGGCAGCTATAACCTTCGTCAGTAGGCACACATCACACACAGGCGGCAGTTATAACCTTCGTCATCACGCACACATCACACACAGGCGGCAGTTATAACCTTCGTCATCACGCACACATCACACACAGGCGGCAGTTATAACCTTCGTCATCACGCACACATCACACACAGGCGGCAGTTATAACCTTCGTCATCACGCACACATCACACACAGGCGGCAGTTATAACCTTCGTCATCACGCACACATCACACACAGGCGGCAGTTATAACCTTCGTCATCACGCACACATCACACACAGGCGGCAGTTATAACCTTCGTCATCACGCACACATCACACACAGGCGGCAGTTATAACCTTCGTCATCACGCACACATCACACACAGGCGGCAGTTATAACCTTCGTCATCACGCACACATCACACACAGGCGGCAGTTATAACCTTCGTCATCACGCACACATCACACACAGGCGGCAGTTATAACCTTCGTCATCACGCACACATCACACACAGGCGGCAGTTATAACCTTCGTCATCACGCACACATCACACACAGGCGGCAGTTATAACCTTCGTCATCACGCACACATCACACACAGGCGGCAGTTATAACCTTCGTCAGCACGCACACATCACACACAGGCGGCAGTTATAACCTTCGTCATCACGCACACATCACACACAGGCGGCAGTTATAACCTTCGTCATCACGCACACATCACACACAGGCGGCAGTTATAACCTTCGTCATCACGCACACATCACACACAGGCGGCAGTTATAACCCTCGTCAGCACGCACACATCACACAGGCGGCAGTTATAACCTTCGTCAGCACACACACATCACACACAGGCGGCAGTTATAACCCTCGTCAACACGCACACATCAAACATGCTCTATACAAAAACAATCTACACGAACATATACATAAAGCTTACTTTATTTGTCGTAAGAGCTGCCTCGTTATGGGCACGACAGGTGTGTAGCACGCGTCTCGAATGGTGGTAGAAGAGAACATGCGGACACGCGGGCTGAACAGGAACAAGGTATTCGAAGGTAGTATTGGAAGCTGTAGGGGTGGGGAGGGTCAATCACATAACGCTACAGATAGCCATAATAAAATGATATGAGGGGAAGGGTATTGCGTCCAGGTGAGACAACCGTGACACCTGTAAATAAAATGGGCAACTATTGATGAAGTATGCATTCTGAGGCGTTGTGGTATAATAAAACGTCCTTACCCTTTCCTATTTATGGACTCCCTTAAAATTAAACAAACCCTTACAATTACTGTTTAAGTAACTTACTTAATGTAGGAGAAAATAAAACAGCGATAGACTGACCGTGGCACAGCTAAATTTATTTTGGCTTGTTTTCTCTCCCGTATCTGGCCAATCCTGGCGAGGGGGAAAACAAAGACTGAAGCGGCCATTTCTAGTCAAGAGAACACACAAGAAAGTCGACCTTTCCCTTCGGGGAGAAGGTAGTTTGCCTTAAAAACATGATTCTCTTCAAGCTATTGGTATGTTATCTACATTATTAAGATATATTTATGTATTACATAGACCAGTATGTTTAATTAAGAATTAGTTACAATTCTCTTAAACCAGGCTGGATGATGTTTACTAAGGAAACACATGTGGGCGCCACGCTGTAATTTTTCCTATGTCTTACAATTTCAAATCCATATGTTAATATCTTGTATAGGCATTATGAACTTATATCTCACTAGTAGTGCTATAATCTATGAATATTATGTGTACTGTAAAGTATCAACTCTCATGTCTGAAACACATTCTAGAGATTTTCTCAATGTAGGAGCAGACCCCTGATTCATGCTTCATAGTAAAGAACTAGTGTCTGTCAATTTCATATTCCTATGTTAAAACTTCTAGGCACGGTGAACAATATCTCACTATTTATGCTTAGAAATCTGCAAATAATCTATGTACTATAGAAAGGTGTTTTATCCATGCGGGGACATACAAATGATTACGCATATTCCTGACTCTTACTTAGTCAGGGGATAAAATATTTTGCCACATTATAATCTGTAACTTGGAAATATAGTGCTAAATTTTAGTACCATTCTTTTGTTAACAGATTAGTAACCACTCCATATGAGGGTGAACATATAATCATTTCATAAAATAGTGTTAGGGACAGGCCATGTTTGAATATAAATTCATGAACAATTAAACGCGTGATGTAAATGCATGTTCGGATAGGATTCACTCCGCATCACCTCACTGTAGTAGGAACAGAAGCGAAGATTGATGTGAATAAATTGCTTGAATAATAGCAGTCCTTGACAAAATATATCACAGCGACTACTATCCTCATCTGCTGTACGCAGTGGGGGAAAACAATGTATGTTTTAAGTTATGGATTAACCCCTGAGAAAACCCAAAAACAAAGGCTCCCTGCATCAGCATTATGATTAATTATTATGTATGAGTATCATGTACTTAATATCAGAGAAATGTACATGTATGTCTTTTTTCTGGTATGAGAATTTTCTTTGTTCTGATTGTTACTTTTTACTGTGGGAATATACATTTTAATGTTGCACCTTGGGATTAGAGGATGTTGATGTAAGAATACATATGTATGTCAGTACTTAAGAAGCCAATGGTGAATAGTCTTGACCTAGTGATGATTATAGTGCCGAAATGAAGACGCGGCATTAGAAACCACAGGGATTCTGTATAGGCTATTCTCTTCAAGTAATGAGAGAGACAATATCAACATGTTGGATGGACAGAATGACTTCACCCATCCAATAGTCCCAGTAACAACAGAACAAAATATAAGTGAGAAAATACCTTACTCACTATGAAGAGTCAGAATGGCTCTACTCAGCAATGAGGGACAGTGGAACATGGACACCCACTCCTTTCCCCTTCTCCCCTTGGTGTTTTGTATTTGTGTTTGTAATTGTGTTGTAAACCTTTTACCATAACACAGTAGGTTAATGCTAGTGTTGTATTCTTGTCATCCCTTTTCTATAGAAGAGAAGCAGGTGGTGGTTGAATTTGGTGGGACTATATCACTAACACTGGATCCTGGGTCAACAGCCATAAAGTGAATGTCCAAACCATAGTCTGGATCTAGCAATACCTCAATGTTTACTGCGGCGCTCAATAGCTCCATAGCGAGCAACAGAAAAGTTGAAGATAACTGATTGGGTGAGTGATTAAGTCCTATTTTAGTAGGAATATCCAGGATGGACTTCAAGATCTAATAATCTACAAAGATGAAGATCAACAGAGTACTGACAACAGTGTACTCGTCTGCTTTACTTCTGAGAAGTATCACCTATGGCCTCATCATTCAACCAAGTCAGTGAAACTGGGACAATCCTTCTAGCAAGTTACTAAAACTAACAACAGTGAGTAACCTTCAACTGTTGGTTGGATTACCAAGTTAATATCCACAATGGATAAGTCTTCGAAAGAACATCTCACAGCTGCAAAAGTCAAACATAAGGTTCCAGCCATGCAACACCAAGTTCTAGCTATGAACACCAACTCAAACAAATGGGAAGAAGACATTGAACCAATACAACCAAGGTGCCAACTGAAAACCATACCTACACCAGATTACCTCAAGGTTCCCAAACCTGAACACATAAAAAAAGACCATATGAAAGCAGCTAGCGGAGTAAATGCCTCTACGCCTGCAACCACAGGAATCACCTGATGGCTTGCAACCCTGGATATGTGGTGGAGTCAATATTCTTCAGTTCCATGCCTGCAGCAGAATCCTGGAATTAATTCCAGATGAACCAAATGAATAACAAGCAGAATTGTATGTCTACACTGAAAGTAAATAATGAATCAGAACTCTGTGCTGGTCCCATGTCAGCCTAATTGCCAATAACGGTGGAATAGGTTATAGACTGATGACTAGGTGGGTGAAAAATCTGTGGGAACAAAATTGAGATTCGGATATTATAAGCCGAGACGCTGAAAGGTAGGCATCCTTTTCATCAGATATGGTGATATAGGGAAGAACCTTAGTCCAAGACCAAAGATGCATCTCCTGAAGGTATGACCAACCCAGGCCTCAATTTCACACTGACACCGAGCCGTTCGCAAAGAAGATTCTTGAATTCAGCTCCACGGAGGAGATATGTGGTGAATTTATTTCCTAATAAGGATTATAAGTAGTTCCGCAACAAACTTCAGTGGACATTAAACATGACTGTGAGTATTTATTGCTGTCACGGATAAATATGGACATTAACTGCTTTGCACTGGAGAAGAATACCCATCCGCAATGCCTAAATGAACACTATAATTAATTAATTTAATTATTAGTATCAACTGTTTTCATGTGTGTGTTTTTTTCTTCTATGACATATAAAGAGTGTTAGTGTGTAATGAGGTATAACCAATGATGGTTAAGGTAAATAGTATTTTGACATCAACTCATTATTTTTAAATATGATAGTTGTACATGGTGTCAGAAACAAAAATATATATGTTGGGTTTCTGCACCTAGACCAATGTGATTTTATCTAGGTACAATGAGTCGAGTAAGCAGAACCAATTTGTGGTTGTTGTGTTGTTTGTAATAACCTGGTTTTTTTCTGGGGTCACTGGGTACTATGTTGTAATACTGCATATCATTCCCATGCCTGTCTGAAAATGCATAGTGTTTATTACACATCTATATATGTAATTGCAGATCTTGAGTTAATACCTGAACTGTTTGTCCAAAAGTGTTGTGTACATCAAGTAAATGTGGTGTCCAACAAGTGGTTGTTTATATGTTGTGAGCAATCAATATCCTTCTAGCACCATAGATAATGTAAAGGGTGATGAAGTGGGAAGGGAAACCTACACACAGATGCCATTGTTTCAAGGATTGAACTCTTTTCTCCTGGGATTTGTGGTAAATATCCCTGATCACCCTGCATTCTGACCAGTGACCAGAGAATCAATAATACCCCCTAGACATTTTAACGAATTATTCTCAGGAATTAAAATCCACATCCCACATGTGTGGGCAACGTCCGTGAATTTAAAACTCATGGTAAACATCACAAATGGTGTATTATTGTGGGTATATGAATTCAGGGAAAACCTCTCGCAGGTAAACCAAGTCACTTCAGAATGTTATAGTGTTAGTAACAGACCTAATCACTCATTAGTATGAGCTGAGTCAAGTGTTATATGAACCCATAATGGCTCAGATAAATATAGGTTTTTTTTGGTACAAAACTGTTCACAGGTAATATCTTGATTCTGGCAGATGCATCAGGTAGTTGGTTGTTGGATATGAGATTTTTTTTAAAACTCATATTTTATATCTTATTGATGGGAAACTAAGTCCAGTAATGAACCTCCAGTAGTAAGGTCTCTGGGATGGTAAACTCACATAAGATAGGTAATTCAGTGAATGTTTAGAATTCTTAGTCATTCCCATTTGATGTTTGAGGTATGGTTCTGCTACTCTGGTATTCTCTTTAAATGGTTTAAAAGTGGTGTACTCATGAACACACTACTATATTATGTATCCATAAGGTTTATGTTCCTACATATGAATCATGTGTTAATTAATTATTTTGTCATTGATTATCATTGTATTTTCATGCTTGATCTGCTTGTATAATTCATGTAATATTGAAAAGTTACCAAGGCAGCAGAGAGTGATAGACAATTTTATAGATAATTAGGACAGATAAGTTAAAAATCCAATAAATTTTTTTTAAGGGAAAAATTTAATCAACAAATGATGATTCAGTAGGAAAGTAAATAATACCTGAGAGATGAATTAAACCAGGGGAAAATAGCAGTAACTAAAGTAAATGAACTAATGGTAAGGCCAAAACCACCACTTGCAAAAATGTAGACATAGTTAATGGAAGGGAAGGAATATTGTAAGAATTTGCAGTATTTAGGGGCACCCTAATTTAATCCTTTTTTTCATATGACATAACATGTTCTACAACACCGGTAGTAAAGTAAAGTGAATAAATGATGGATACTTAGGAAGAAAAGCCATACCGACACTTATTCTACTCCACCAGTGATATGAGTAGTTATTAATAACTAACTCAGATGGCCCATATGGTAATGAGGGTCAAAACCAAATTATTCACCTGGTGATGTAAGTGAAACTGATCAACTCACTTACTGATCCAACAGAATATAAGGTATTTCTTTAAATTATCCACCCCGATTCCATTATTAATGGTAGCGGAAACAGACCGTATAGGTATGTAAAAGGTATAATTAAAGAATTAACTTAAGAAATTGGAATTTCAAATAAACTTCAGGAGATACCGGAAAAAATCTGTGCCAATCTCTAGTAAGAGACTGAACATTTCAGATATTGGCTCCTTAACTTTGAAATTTACAGTTTAACCTCATTAAGTGAAATGTTCACTATGAGTAGTCCTCATCAAAAAGAGGAGTGAAACAGCTTTTAGTTAGCGATTAGCTTACGTAAAGTTATTTCAATAATTGCCTAACTAACATTAATATTCTCATAAGGGAAGAATTAAGAAGGGCAAAATAAAGGGTACAATAGAGGCGCGCGACTCAATTGTATTTTCTTTAAACTAACCGAGTAACTAAATTCTAGATAATGCTCGAAGCCTACTAATAGGTAGGTGAATCAGAAATCAATCGCAAGACGAAACAGATTTCTACATCTCAGTTCTGATTTGGATGTTATGCCAGCATTAAATATGTGAAAGCAGATCCAGACTAACAGAGATTAGCTTAAATAACTGATACGAATCAGTAAAAGCAACAATTAAATAAACAACTCTTGAAATAGATGCTGTTTATAAATAGGACGAACCCCTTGACGTAAAGACAGAGGAAACGCCTAAAACTTATACAGTGAACCCATGCTAGAAAAATGGAATATAGCTGTGTAAAAACCAAGCAAATTGGAGCATATAGCTGAAGAATTGCTTGATATTTACTAGATTAGGAATTTCAATCAGGAATCCAGCTAGTAAATTATATAACAGTTCAAAGATAGACCTTAGTCAATCTAAATAAATCCAGAGTTTCCACGTATTAAACGGATGAAAACAAAACTGGAGAGAAACATTAAGAGTACCTTACCTGTTATCTTGAGGACACAACTCAGGAGACGCCAGTATGAGAGGGATATACAGATGTAACAGTAATTTTACTAAGACTAGTAATCCACATCCATAACTGGGAGTGTACCAGCAACTTGATTGTCTGGAAGACTATCAAAGGAATCACAAAAAGGGGCTTTTAACTTCTCACTGAACTGATTATATATGGTAGGAGACAATACGTCTGAACCTACATAACAATGTATGTTGCTAAGTTGAAAATAGTCTAAAACCTGGAGGGAGGTAGACGACGATCAATGTACGCCAAGCGACGCAAAATTGCTCGTAATTCAACACCAAAGCAACAAATACAGAGTGAAACTCAAACACATCAGCTTAGAATTACTAATAAGGATTCTAGCGTAAAATAGATCTAGGTTAGAAGGAAAAGCAGAGAGAGTAAGCTAAGAATTACTTCATTTCTGATAGATTCATGTTCCCCGTAATATTCGGTTCAGAACGGAAATCTAGAAAAGTTGGACCTTGTTTACATGTTAGACGAGATTCTCCGGGAAAACCCGCAAGAGAAAGGGACACCACTCTAATCAGTAGTTATCAAAACTGATCGGAAAATCCCATAACTCGACTAATAACCCAAACACATGATGTATTGGATGAAAATGTATTCAACAGGAACCATCTGTAGCTTCCTTTAAATATCAGATCTATAGTTAAAACAAACGTCTAACTTACAGGGAGATGGGCGAGTTTAATATGCTATCAGTAGACGCAGAATTAACCGTCGGTTTTAACATAATCTCAAGATTAATAATCTAACGAGAGAGGAATCAAGCTGGTATATATCCCAACTAGTCATAATTTATGTTAGCAGTGGTTACAGTTACACGTAGACCATAATGAACTACAAGGAGAGAAGAGACTTTCTGCTGGGAAAAGAATCTGAGGGGAGTGGACGCACAAAACCCAGAATCAGCAAAATGCAGATGTTAGATTTCTAATAACCCAGGTAGGAGTACTCAGGACTTTCTCCAGTTCTTAACGCTAGACTAAATATATTGGGAAAAGAAATTCAGCAAATGATCTCATATGAACAGTATCATCAGGCTATTGCAAGCTTAATGATGATATTTCAATTGCTTCAAAAAGTCGGTTTGATGCAGACAAACTAGTACTTGAAAGTAACAAATTATCAGATAACCACTCATATTTCAAACAATAGCTGACAACAGTGGAGAGGGTGCTACACTCTTTCACTAAAGAGAAATAATCCATTAGGGTTATGCCAGTTGTCGTGACTAGAAGAAAATGGGCGTGGCTCTGGTAGATTTTAATATAGGAAAGAAATGTAGTAGTAAAGTAATAAGGGATGGATACTAGGGGAGTCAATGTAAAGACGGAAATTGTAGAGTACTACTCGACCATTTAATTTCTGAAAGAAATAAATGTCTTAAATTGGGGAGGCGTGTGGTATAATAAAACGTCCTTACCCTTTCCTATTTATGGACTCCCTTAAAAATAAACAAACCCTTACAATTACTGTTTAAGTAACTTACTTAATGTAGGAGAAAATAAAACAGCGATAGACTGACCGTGGCACAGCTAAATTTATTTTGGCTTGTTTTCTCTCCCGTATCTGGCCAATCCTGGCGAGGGGGAAAACAAAGACTGAAGCGGCCATTTCTAGTCAAGAGAACACACAAGAAAGTCGACCTTTCCCTTCGGGGAGAAGGTAGTTTGCCTTAAAAACATGATTCTCTTCAAGCTATTGGTATGTTATCTACATTATTAAGATATATTTATGTATTACATAGACCAGTATGTTTAATTAAGAATTAGTTACAATTCTCTTAAACCAGGCTGGATGATGTTTACTAAGGAAACACATGTGGGCGCCACGCTGTAATTTTTCCTATGTCTTACAATTTCAAATCCATATGTTAATATCTTGTATAGGCATTATGAACTTATATCTCACTAGTAGTGCTATAATCTATGAATATTATGTGTACTGTAAAGTATCAACTCTCATGTCTGAAACACATTCTAGAGATTTTCTCAATGTAGGAGCAGACCCCTGATTCATGCTTCATAGTAAAGAACTAGTGTCTGTCAATTTCATATTCCTATGTTAAAACTTCTAGGCACGGTGAACAATATCTCACTATTTATGCTTAGAAATCTGCAAATAATCTATGTACTATAGAAAGGTGTTTTATCCATGCGGGGACATACAAATGATTACGCATATTCCTGACTCTTACTTAGTCAGGGGATAAAATATTTTGCCACATTATAATCTGTAACTTGGAAATATAGTGCTAAATTTTAGTACCATTCTTTTGTTAACAGATTAGTAACCACTCCATATGAGGGTGAACATATAATCATTTCATAAAATAGTGTTAGGGACAGGCCATGTTTGAATATAAATTCATGAACAATTAAACGCGTGATGTAAATGCATGTTCGGATAGGATTCACTCCGCATCACCTCACTGTAGTAGGAACAGAAGCGAAGATTGATGTGAATAAATTGCTTGAATAATAGCAGTCCTTGACAAAATATATCACAGCGACTACTAGCCTCATCTGCTGTACGCAGTGGGGGAAAACAATGTATGTTTTAAGTTATGGATTAACCCCTGAGAAAACCCAAAAACAAAGGCTCCCTGCATCAGCATTATGATTAATTATTATGTATGAGTATCATGTACTTAATATCAGAGAAATGTACATGTATGTTTTTTTCTGGTATGAGAATTTTCTTTGTTCTGATTGTTACTTTTTACTGTGGGAATATACATTTTAATGTTGCACCTTGGGATTAGAGGATGTTGATGTAAGAATACATATGTATGTCAGTACTTAAGAAGCCAATGGTGAATAGTCTTGACCTAGTGATGATTATAGTGCCGAAATGAAGACGCGGCATTAGAAACCACAGGGATTCTGTATAGGCTATTCTCTTCAAGTAATGAGAGAGACAATATCAACATGTTGGATGGACAGAATGACTTCACCCATCCAATAGTCCCAGTAACAACAGAACAAAATATAAGTGAGAAAATACCTTACTCACTATGAAGAGTCAGAATGGCTCTACTCAGCAATGAGGGACAGTGGAACATGGACACCCACTCCTTTCCCCTTCTCCCCTTGGTGTTTTGTATTTGTGTTTGTAATTGTGTTGTAAACCTTTTACCATAACACAGTAGGTTAATGCTAGTGTTGTATTCTTGTCATCCCTTTTCTATAGAAGAGAAGCAGGTGGTGGTTGAATTTGGTGGGACTATATCACTAACACTGGATCCTGGGTCAACAGCCATAAAGTGAATGTCCAAACCATAGTCTGGATCTAGCAATACCTCAATGTTTACTGCGGCGCTCAATAGCTCCATAGCGAGCAACAGAAAAGTTGAAGATAACTGATTGGGTGAGTGATTAAGTCCTATTTTCGTAGGAAGATCCAGGATGGACTTCAAGATCTAATAATCTACAAAGATGAAGATCAACAAAGTAACTGACAACAGTGTACTCGTCATGCTTATACGTTTGAGAAGTATCATCTATGGCCTCATCATTCAACAAAATCAGTGAAACTATGGGACAATCCTTCTACAAGTTACTTAAAACTAACAACAGTGAGTAACCTTCAACTGTTGGTTGGATTACCAAGTTAATATCCACAATGGATAAGTCTTCGAAAGAACATCTCACAGCTGCAAAAGTCAAACATAAGGTTCCAGCCATGCAACACCAAGTTCTAGCTATGAACACCAACTCAAACAAATGGGAAGAAGACATTGAACCAATACAACCAAGGTGCCAACTGAAAACCATACCTACACGAGATTACCTCAAGGTTCCCAAACCTGAACACATAAAAAAAAGACCATATGAAAGCAGCTAGCGGAGTAAATGCCTCTACGCCTGCAACCACAGGAATCACCTGATGGCTTGCAACCCTGGATATGTGGTGGAGTCAATATTCTTCAGTTCCATGCCTGCAGCAGAATCCTGGAATTAATTCCAGATGAACCAAATGAATAACAAGCAGAATTGTATGTCTACACTGAAAGTAAATAATGAATCAGAACTCTGTGCTGGTCCCATGTCAGCCTAAATGCCAATAACGGTGGAATAGGTTATAGACTGATGACTAGGTGGGTGAAAAATCTGTGGGAACAAAATTGAGATTCGGATATTATAAGCCGAGACGCTGAAAGGTAGGCATCCTTTTCATCAGATATGGTGATATAGGGAAGAACCTTAGTCCAAGACCAAAGATGCATCTCCTGAAGGTATGACCAACCCAGGCCTCAATTTCACACTGACACCGAGCCGTTCGCAAAGAAGATTCTTGAATTCAGCTCCACGGAGGAGATATGTGGTGAATTTATTTCATAATAAGGATTATAAGTAGTTCCGCAACAAACTTCAGTGGACATTAAACATGACTGTGAGTATTTATTGCTGTCACGGATAAATATGGACATTAACTGCTTTGCACTGGAGAAGAATACCCATCCGCAATGCCTAAATGAACACTATAATTAATTAATTTAATTATTAGTATCAACTGTTTTCATGTGTGTGTTTTTTTCTTCTATGACATATAAAGAGTGTTAGTGTGTAATGAGGTATAACCAATGATGGTTAAGGTAAATAGTATTTTGACATCAACTCATTATTTTTAAATATGATAATTGTACATGGTGTCAGAAACAAAAATATATATGTTGGGTTTCTGCACCTAGACCAATGTGATTTTATCTAGGTACAATGAGTCGAGTAAGCAGAACCAATTTGTGGTTGTTGTGTTGTTTGTAATAACCTGGTTTTTTTCTGGGGTCACTGGGTACTATGTTGTAATACTGCATATCATTCCCATGCCTGTCTGAAAATGCATAGTGTTTATTACACATCTATATATGTAATTGCAGATCTTGAGTTAATACCTGAACTGTTTGTCCAAAAGTGTTGTGTACATCAAGTAAATGTGGTGTCCAACAAGTGGTTGTTTATATGTTGTGAGCAATCAATATCCTTCTAGCACCATAGATAATGTAAAGGGTGATGAAGTGGGAAGGGAAACCTACACACAGATGCCATTGTTTCAAGGATTGAACTCTTTTCTCCTGGGATTTGTGGTAAATATCCCTGATCACCCTGCATTCTGACCAGTGACCAGAGAATCAATAAAACCCCCTAGACATTTTAACGAATCATTCTCAGGAATTAAAATCCACATCCCACAGGCGTTTTAATGGTTTATCTTACTTCTTCCTTTAGCCCATGCTGTGTGGCGAAGACAATCATGTCTGTGTATAAACTTCAGTCTCGTGGGCTGCCACTCATTTCTGATGTTGATGTTTCTCCATGTGATGATGTCAAAATGCCCGGCATCTTCTCTCTTGGTCTCCCCCTGCATCTCCTCCACTCCAACATCCCCGCTGTGACGACATACTGCAGCGTTACCTTTCTCATGTCACGTCAACAAACTTATTGTGAAATAAAAAGCTACTGGCGAGTAAGGCGTCTAGAAGCTGGACATCAGGATGTCAGCGCACGCCAAAAGAAGGACACTCGGGAAGTTCCGCCACCGTGTAGTGTGAGGAACGTAATGGAAGCGAAGCACTCCCCGCGGAAAAGGAGTGGGGGAGCTGATTCTGACGACCGGAGATTTCATGTGCTGCTTTCTCAGCGGTGAATTTTCTATAAGTCAACATGGAGTATCATAACATGAAACATTAAAAAAAAAATTTGGACAAGATGCGTTGTGTATTTATGTTACATTTGCGAATACAGTATATACAATATGTGTGAATTCTATTACACGTGATAATACTCCATTCAAGGCACGGTGTAATTACTTAATTATTACTCGGTGATGGTGGAGTGATCATTTGCTCTCATGCAAACTAAAATCTACCAATAGAAATTCTTTCATACTCCAAGTATTCTCAATCACAGTTAGTTTTATTTAAACAAGTTTAACGGTATCACTGAATCATTTATACTCCAAGTATTCTCATTTACTTTTGCTTTCTGAAAATGTTAATTTTGTATGTACCGACGCAATTTGTCATACGTGTATAGTTCGCAACAAGCATACCATTTTACAAAGTAAATTGCAAAACAAGTATATAAGGCGTTTGCTAGAGCACGCACGCACGCGCGCGCGCGCGCGCGCGCGCGCGAGAGAGAGAGAGAGAGAGAGAGAGAGAGAGAGAGAGAGAGAGAAAACAATGACTGAAGTTAGCTACTTTGAATGGTACCTTTATTGGCCTTTCACAGGCCTGCCAAAAATATAAATACCAACAATAAACCTCATCGTACTATACAAACAATAACAAATTTTAATATTGATTATGTGGTTGTTTCGGGATTTGAAATTTAAATATTGAGCACAACCCACTACTGGCAACACTGATCGCATTCCGGTATGTACCTAAGGCCTATCGACGTCAATATGGAAGCACTATACTCGAGTTTCGCCCTCATTTGAGCTCGCCAGTAGTGCATATCCCTGACCGGATCCGGAAACAGTCCCGGATCACGCGTGTGAAGCGGGTGTGTAACGGACGTCGGTCGCGGCGATTGGGCAATCTTGAGCATAGCCTACGATGGGTAGCGTTGTGATGTTCTGTTGTGATAATTTGGTGTGTCCAGTGTGTGCCGCGTAGTTACACACCCGCTTCACACGCGTAATCCGGGAGTGTTTCCGGATCCGGTCAGGGATATGCACTACTGACGAGCTCAAATGAGGGCGAAACTCGAGTATAGTGCTTCCATATTGACGTGGATAGGCCTTAGGTACATACCAGAATGCGATCGGCGTTGCAAGTAGTGGGTTGTGCTCTATATTTAAATTGAATAATAATTTTATTTATTATTTAATTAGCGTTTGTAGTCAGATTGGTAGAAAGTATTAAGAAACAGAAATCCTGTCCCGAATAAATACTGCTAGAGACATCTATATATATAAAACAAAGTGTATGTATGTAAATATGTATGTCCTTTATTTTTTCGCTAACGGCCCATCCGATTGAGATGAAATTTTCTACACGTCTTTCTTTCATTCCAGAGCTGCCAACTGTGATTTTTTTTAGTGTGAAATCGCCTGCTTACTCAGTATTATTTCATTTTTCATTAAAATTTATATATAGCGAAGGGACTTAACTCTAGAAAAAGTTATTTCAAGGGGCATAACTTTTAATAACAATGTTGTTTAACTTATAGTCATATTGTTGTATCGTTTTCAAAGATTTATAAACTCTTTGTCTATAGTTATTGTCGGATATGGGTTTGATTGATGGCTCAACCCCACAGAGATAAATGATGGAACATCATTTTTCCCAATGTGATCCTGCCCGTTTAATTAATTTAGTTGTACTGACTCAATTGTTGAGACCAGAACTAGAGTTTTAGAGAACCAAGGAATACCTTTAGGAAATACTGAAAAAGTTGTACTCCCTTTTATACCCAATTTATTTCCTAAGTGGTTCCTTGCCTCTCCTCTACCAACTAATTAATTCTATCTAGGGTAATTTAAAACAATTTGATTATGACAAGTAAAATACAATCAATACATGACATGACCTTAGTTTTATTAATTTAATAAACATAAATATGGATTTTGTAAATTGCATTCAAAATTACAATTTCCTGTCATAGAAATAAGGACATATACATATACATTAAATATTACAGACTTGATGTGCCCATGATAAGGTAGATATTAACAGATTTTTTTTCCGCCGTGGCCTGTAAAGCTAATCCTTTACTGGTCTGGATGATCTGAAAAAAAAAAAGAACTGTCTCCAATCAGGACTCTCCACTTCCAGCTTTGGGAATCGCTCTGGCAATCATCAATTGTATTATTATTGATCCTGGGCGTAGTAGAACATACGTTGGCTCTTGTTTTCCTTTGTCTTGGCAGGTACTTATTTAAATAAAGATTACCTCTCCTATGAGACAAATGGAATGGTTGCAGGTAGATAAGGTTCTACGCTACTCTATCAAGGGCATCACTCAACCATGTGCTCACTCAACAGGTGCTGCCTTCAAACTTCACCAAGTCAGGTCTGGATTGACATGAATAAGACCACTACCTGAAATTCCATCAATCACATAATTCGAATAATATCAGAAATATGACATTAGAATTTACATGTAAAAGCCTAAGAACATAACCAGTGAAAACAATAAAATGGATCCTGTTCTTTAGAGAAAATAACATAGAAGAAAGATAGTCATGTTGTTTTCATGTAGTTATCACCAACACAGTTGTTTGCTCTCAATCCAATCTTCCACTATCAGGGGTTCAAGGTTTAATTAGCAGATGTGCAGTTTCATCATCACCTATGCCTGTCCTCAGGTTTATAGAAGTAATACCTTGAGTGATTGGGAATTTAACAATTATGTTGACCATTCTCTTCTGTATCTAGTTTTGTTCTCTACTTCATCTGTTCCTATTCAAGAAAAAGGGTCTTATAAATTAAGAGCTTTTAAAAGTCAGGTCCCATTTCCATGAGTATTTGCTTATAAACAAGATAAGTACATACTGGTATTATTCTTGTATAGCCTTCAGGTGTATTCTTCTTCATTAAATGCTTCAAGTGAGAAGATTTCTTCCATTCTCATGGATGTAACATTGATTATTATCATCAACATCATCATGGTTTTTATAATAATTGTAATTAAAATCCTTATCATTATTTTCATAATTATTACATGGTTATTACAATCATCATCATTATTATCATCATTATTATCATGTTTATGACATTAGAAATCATTACATTATTCTAACATTATCATCATAATCATGGTTATATAATTTTCATTAAATTACAATCATCCTCATCATCTTTGAAATTCATTATTATCATTACAATAGATCATATGTGTTAACATGAACTACAAAGTGGGATTTTGCTTAAATTACAACCACAGATGCTGGGGCTATGCGTAATGTATGATATGGTTTGTGTCGTGCTTTGCGCACAAGACTAGATGATAGGGATATGAATGATACTTTATACAAAGTGGTGTTATGCGCCGGAGTGTACTAAATTATATTTAGTTTATGGGGTACACCGAAGCATTTCTCTAGTGATAGGCATGGCATTCCACATCAAAGTTGCTGGCTATCCTTAGATTGACTGTTAGCTTATACTCCCTCTCTCTCACTCAGCATGTAACTTCACTCACTCACTCAACTCTGACATCATTCATATGTATGGATGATAATGTCACTCAGTCCACAGACACATTCATATGGGTATGGGTGATCATATAGGAATCCTTTATCACACATTCTTCATACTGTCATGTAAAGTGGGTACTTATGTGATTTCCAAATGACAACATAACATGTTTACACCATATGGCATCACAATGAGGTCTCACCCATTCATCAGACACAATCATATCTGTATGGATGACAATCATGCATATGTAGGTGCTTTACACAGAATACATTCACAGATTCACCAAGAATGACATTACAAGGGCATCTCATCCTTCAACCTAACTTGTAGTCATGCATGCTGGTGGATTTTATGAAATGATACATTCACATCTGTTTAACAATGATGAACTCACACATGAATCCTCACAGACATGTTATCAACAATGTCATAGTGATCATTGTGATCATTAAACACACTTAGGCAATTCATCCAGGATTTGGCACTAGGAAATCCAGGAGTTTTCACATGTTCTCATAAAATACATATAATTTAGGTGATATATCCAATTCACATTCAGGCATTATGAATTAAAATACTTCTCGCATGACGGTTGGTTACGCACTATTATGAGGCACAAATATTATTATTATCCATGATTAACAGCCATGTTTATATATTTGCCTTACCCCAAGTGGGCTGTACCATCACACAAATTATAATACCTGTAGAACTCTGGGTGGTTCTCATGTGCTCATGAATTAAAAGAAAACTATTTGGTTGTCCATGTGCTCATGTAAAAAAATAAATTTACAGACTAATGTGCTCCATCTACTTGACTATACACATTCCACTAACTTCTCTATTAGTGCTGGCACATGTAAACTAGTTTTTAATCTTACCAGTGGACCATATACATTATGTCCTAACCACTGTACTACGAATTCTGAAGTTCCTTAAGTCACTCTAATTCATTGTAGATTCAGTTTCATGCTTAAGAATTAAAAGTTACAACATGTGTCTAATGCTTTATACATTAACTAAGTTGCTTAGCTGGGAGAAAATAAACACTGCAGTTCTCCTAATGTACAGTAGTTTATGACTATGATAACTGAGTATAATATTATTTAGTTTGTACTATTCTTTAAGAACTCACCATTCCAAATCATTGTAGATTGAGTTGCTTAAGAATTAAATATACAACTTGGATTAATGATTTTTATACATTAATTCAGGTGTTTACTTTTGGGAGAAAATAACATTCACTATGGGTATTCTTAATTAATAGTTTATCTATAAACTATAACAATTAAATTAACTTCTTGATTCACCACACGTGTTCAACCGAGTCTACTTACCAACTCTCTTCTGGGAAAATAGGCTCACAACTAACTAAGATTTAAACTAAATTAAATGTGGTGTTTACCTTATTTATCAGAATGTCCTCAACATGTCGACACGTTTCATGATCTGAATGAGATGCAATTTCTCACAGCGATTTCGTAGGCTGAGGATGTTCTTTTCTCATGAATTTTGAACCTCTCTCACTCCTTCCGCTGCTTCAGTTCTTATGTCTCATGCTGGCTGATGTACAAACAGGCCATGTCGCTCTGCGCGCTGCTATTTATACGGTCCTTTCCGAGTTAATGTTTTTCATTCCCAAAGGGTATATTAAATCTTGGATCGTACCATTATGGAACAAATAAATCGATTGCGGTGAATGCCGATTTTTGTCGTCCTGGAAATATTTAATCGTGATGTTACGTTTGTGAAAATCTAATATATCACATGACTCCCCTCTCAGACTGTTGTTCGCCTGAAGAACAGTAGCTTTGAGCAAGCGTAACAAGCTTATATTTCCTCTAATCCATTCTTGTCCTTTGATTCATGTACAGAATCTTCAATAGGATGTCTGTTGAGAAAGTCTGCTCCTACATTAATCCTTCCTCACAGCAGTTGTTGGATTTAATCTGTTAGAGTTCTGGCTTTGGCGTTTGGAACAGGGTAAGTCTTTGACATGCACAGGTTCTGGATCCTTCAACTTCATGTTGAATTCTACTAGATCTGTTAGTCCTAGCTTGTCTGTTAGTATCGCGGTTTAATTCTCTAAGCACTCTCGAATCTGCTGCTGCCGATCCGTCGTTAATGTTGAACTAATGTCCACATCTCGATGAGTCTTTTTGAACTGCAGAGGATACTCCAATCCCTTTGAGTTTCCATGTTCAACTTCTGTTGTTACTGCCATCGCTATTAAATGTGCTGTCTTGGTGGCGGGTCTCTCGTTGTACTTTTGTAACAGGTTGAGATGAAAGATTTTCTCTTTCCCCTTTATAGAGATCTTGTAGTTTGTTCTGGAAATTCTCTCCTTCACTACATAAGGTCCTCTCCAACCGATCTGCAACTGATTTTGACTTGTGGGAAGAAGTACTTGCACTTTTCCTCCCACCTCTAACTCTATGTTGTTGGATTTCTTGTTGAAATCTCTCGTGATGGACATTTTCCCTAATGTTGCATGTGGTGTCCAGAGCTTCGGGGCTACTTTCTGACATTCTGGGCATGATTTGACATATCTTTGGATGTCCATGTTAATTCCAGGCCAGTAGTAGTAAGTTGAGATTCGTTGCATGGTTGCGTTGATTCCCATATGTCCGCTAAACGGCATACTATGTCCTATCTCAAGTATTTGTGTTCTGTAAGTAGTTGGAACAACCAGTTGAGAATACTCTTGTCCTAACTTTCTTGCCTTTCTGTGAAGAATTCCATTCTTCATGTAGAAATCACCCTTCCTTGGAGGTGTATGTGATTTTGGCAACTTACGGAAGCACGTCCCAAGTGAGCTATCTGTTGCTTGGGCTTGTTTTAAATCTTCGGACTGAAGATTTGCTGGTGTCATAGTCGTTGGAGTTTCCTTGGCCTGTTGGCGCGTAGTCACCGCTGATGCTATCATTGGCTGTACTGGTTCTCCTAAAAGGACATAGCGACTTCCTAGCATGACAGGGTGGACTGGGTCATCAATGACCGCTGCTCTGATTTCTCCCGTAACATAGCGTGAAGTTATGCTGACCTTGGCAACAGGAAGTGTCATAGGTACGGAACTTTTCAGAAATCCCTGTATTTCGACGGTTTCATCTGTAACTTGCTCTGGGTTTACCAATGAGGCTTGTACAATTGCGTCGAAAAATAAACCTGTATCATAGAGACATTCCACTGTCCATCCATTCAGGTTGACAGATTCTGTGACTGGCAGTTTTGAGTTGGTGTTCCTTTGCGTGTCCATATTGGAATGAGAATTACGGTTCCTTCTCACTGCTTTAGGTTTTACTGCACAGGCTGTGGTAAGAGGTTGAGGCTTCTTTTTGCAATCCCTTGTGTTATGAGTATGATTTTTACAATGGCTGCAGTAAGGCTTCTCCCACATGACCTGCTGGTTCTTCTGTGTAGTGGTCTTATTTGATCCATTCGATCCATTTGGTTTGCTGGATTTCGGTTCTCTTTTATCTTTGGTCTTCTGTGGGAATTTGCGAGGAAGATTATTGGTATTTCGTTGATTACCTCCCGCCTCTTTCTGCGACTTTTCATATCTCTCTGCCAAAGTAATGATAGACTTCAATCTCTCAGCTCCATTCTGTGTTAAAAATGCTCTCATGTCCTGAGACATTTTCTGTTTGAGTTGATCTATCATTATCATTTCTTCTAGATCTTGGTAGGTTTCCTCAAATCTAGACATGGTACGCCATTTGTTTAGGTGGGATCTTAGTCTTTCTACGTATTGAGAGAAGTTCTCTCCGGCTTCCTTCCGAGCAGTCCTGAACTGTTTCTTGTAGTTCTCCCCGTCTATCTCGAATCTGGCTAATAAGGCTTGTTTTAGGATGTTATAATTGCCCAACTCCTCCGGTCGTATCCTAGAAAATACATCGTAAGAAATTCCGCGAAGTCTCTGTGACAATTTAACTGCCCATTTGGTCTCCTCCAATCCGCACATCACACACATCCTTTCGAATCTTGATAAATAATTTTCAATGATGTCTGTTTGTTCGTTGAAAGGATCCAACGGAAAAGACACGGCGTTCACTTGAACTGAAGCTGCTTCCCCTGGTGGTTCAGCTGAAGATCTACTTTGATCTGCTGAGAGATTGTGTTGGTTCATGATTTCCAGTAGTCGTAACTCGGTTTCATTGTCCAACTTCCTCATTTCCAGTTCATGTTGTCGCCTTTCTCTTTCTGCTTCTCTATCCTTCTCCTTATTTTCCAATTCGACTTGCAGCCGTCTTTCCTCCTTTTCCTTCTCAGCTTGTAGCCGTTCATGTTTGTCGAACTCTTCGCTAACATACTGAGCTAACTCCTTACCTGTTAGGTCGCACTGCTTACCCGTCTCCATGAAAAGATTTCTCAGTCTGGCGGTGTCTGCCATTCTTACCTTTTTCTTGTCTTCTCTGAAGGTGAATACGCCTGTATACCTGGAGAATAGACTTTAAGCAAAGCACGTATGTCTGATTAGAGTTATCTACCTAACTATCAATATCTAATGATATAATAACTATGACTAGGTGAATGTTACTATCCTAACCTGCTATATTCTACTTTCTAATTAAAGAAATCCCGGACGAGCCCCCAACTTGTCGGATATGGGTTTGATTGATGGCTCATCAACCTAACTTGTAGTCATGCATGCTGGTGGATTTTATGAAATGATACATTCACATCTGTTTAACAATGATGAACTCACACATGAATCCTCACAGACATGTTATCAACAATGTCATAGTGATCATTGTGATCATTAAACACACTTAGGCAATTCATCCAGGATTTGGCACTAGGAAATCCAGGAGTTTTCACATGTTCTCATAAAATACATATAATTTAGGTGATATATCCAATTCACATTCAGGCATTATGAATTAAAATACTTCTCGCATGACGGTTGGTTACGCACTATTATGAGGCACAAATATTATTATTATCCATGGTTAACAGCCATGTTTATATATTTGCCTTACCCCAAGTGGGCTGTACCATCACACAAATTATAATACCTGTAGAATTCTGGGTGGTTCTCATGTGCTCATGAATTAAAAGAAAACTATTTGGTTGTCCATGTGTTCATGTAAAAAAATAAATTTACCGACTAATGTGCTCCATCTACTTGACTATACACATTCCACTAACTTCTCTATTAGTGCTGGCACATGTAAACTAGTTTTTAATCTTACCAGTGGGCCATATACATTATGTCCTTACCACTGTACTAAGAATTCTGAAGTTCCTTAAGTCACTCTAATTCATTGTAGATTCAGTTTCATGCTTAAGAAATTAAAAGTTACAACATGTGTCTAATGCTTTATACATTAACTAAGTTGCTTAGCTGGGAGAAAATAAACACTGTAGTTTTCTCCTTAATGTACAGTTAGTTTATGACTATGATAACTGAGTATAATATTATTCAGTTTGTACTAATTAATTCTTAAGAACTCACCATTCCAAATCATTGTAGATTGAGTTGCTTAAGAATTAAATGTACCACTTGGATTACTGATTTTATACAGTAATTCAGGTGTTTACTTTCTGGGAGAAAATAACATTCACTATGGGTATTCTTAATTAATAGTTTATCTATAAACTATAACAATTAAATTAACTTCTTAGTTCACCACACGTGTTCAACCGAGTCTACTTACCAACTCTCTTCTGGGAAAATAGGCTCACAACTAAGATTTAAACTGAATTAAATGTGGTGTTTACCTTATTTATCAGAATGTACCTCAACATGTCGACACGTTTCATGATCTGAATGAGATGCAATTTCTCACAGCGATTTCGTAGGCTGAGGATGTTCTTTTCTCATGAATTTTGAACCTCTCTCACTCCTTCCGCTGCTTCAGTTCTTATGTCTCATGCTGACTGATGTACAAACAGGCCATGTCGCTCTGCGCGCTGCTATTTATACGGTCCTTTCCGAGTTAATGTTTTTCATTCCCAACGGGTATATTAAATCTTGGATCGTACCATTATGGAACAAATAAATCGGTTGCTGTGAACGCCGATTTTTGTCCTCCTGGAAATATTTAATCGTGATGTTACGTTTGTGAAATTCTAATATATCACAGTTATGTACCGGCATATGAGTTATAATAAATAATGATACAATCTTTAAGGCATTTTCAAAGTTTACATAAAAATAATGCATAATGCATAACATTGTAACTCATTTTTCTATACTTAAGAAGTTATCTAAAAGATGTTGAACAATATCATCGCATCTTTAGTGTTTTCCGCCATCATATAGACACGATTCGCTTGACAGAACTTCTCAGCGCGATCAAGCCAAGACGCCTTACACATTTCAAGCAGCCTGATACGGGGGGAAAAGGGCACATCGTAATAGCACAAAGAAACAAGCAGCTTCCAAGATGCATAGTGAGAAACCCGACAAGACTATCAAGAAGACGAACCTGCCTTTGGAGAGTCTGCATGCAAGCTGTAATAAAGTATCTGAACCTACAGTCAATGAAACTACCAATAAGAAGAGCGACGACTACCCACAGACGAACACAAAAACTTGTGAGAGGAAGGAGGACCAAGACACCAGAATCAGAAACACTGATTCAAACACAGTCAGATGGGTGGTCAAGCGGCTAAAAATGGAGCTTACTGATCAACAAATACAGAAGCAGCTGCAGGAAGAAAATCTTCACGTCAACATTGTGAAGGCAGAGCGGATTCTTACCTACTCAGAATTAAATGAGATGCTCCACACCAGGGACTGGGCGAACCCGGGCCGGGTCAGGCAGACAGACAGACAGACAGACAGACAGACAGACAGACAGACAGACAGACAGACAGACAGACAGACAGACAGACAGACAGACAGACAGACAGACAGACAGATAGATAGACAAACAGACAGGGAGGGAGGGATAGACGGAGGGAGAGACAGAGGGATGGGTCTATTAGACAGACAGACAGACAGTCAGACAGACAGACAGACAGACAGACAGACAGACAGACAGACAGACAGACAGACAGACAGACAGACAGACAGACAGGCAGGCAGGCAGGCAGGCAGGCAGGCAGGCAGGCAGGCAGGCAGGCAGGCAGGCAGGCAGGCAGGCAGTGCAAACCTTTTCAAACATAATATATTACGTTTATTAAGTAAGTAAATGATTAATTTACTCATCATCTTTTGGTAGGAGACGAGCAATGGGGGTCTTCAGCTGGATGGCCAACTGCAACAATGTATGTCCTCTTCCTGCTGGAGACATTGAGTGCAATCTCGGCTGAGAATGTGTGGGTCTACATCAGTAGCACTTCCAGTTCCTGGACATTGTGAACGAGGCATTTCTTGAAGCCATCGGGACAGACGTGCAGGCATTTCTTCCAGGTACCTAGGCACTGTTTGGCATCTTGTACTGACACTTGAACCTCCTTCTTACTCTCTCTCTCTCTCTCTCTCTCTCTCTCTCTCTCTCTCTCTCTCTCTCTCTCTCTCTCTCTCTCTCTCTCTCTCTCTCTCTCTCTCTCTCGTCATTTCATAGAGTGAGTCAGCATAACTATCTCGTAACAGCCATAGTATATGATAAGAGGTGTGTCGAAGAGATTAGAAGAAGAATCGCTTTGGCAAAGGTAGTCTTTTGCAAAATGGGAAAATATACTGACCAATAACACATTGTCAATTACAACAAGAAAAAGAGTGTTGAAGTGCTACATAAATCCTATACTGTTATATGGATGTGAGAAGTGGACAGTAAGGAGGAAAGCTGACAATTTTATATATATATATGCACTAGCAGTGGGGATGTGGTTTCTGGGGAACATGAAAGAATACCATAGTCAGACAGAAAACCAAAGAGAAAGTCCTACAAAAAACAAATGAAAACTGTACAATGTTTAAATGATTTAGGCGAAGACAATCAAGATTTTTAGAACACGTTATGAGAAGAAATAAACAAGAAAACTAAGAAACAATCTGCAAGATTGTGGGGGAAAGAATATACTGAAGGCAGATAGATAAATATATCGATGGTTAGACCACGTGACATAATCGAGAATTGAACACAAAGCTGATCCACGACTCTGGTGACGGCGTGAGATGGCGAAACATGTCCGAACATGGTTATCTACATGATGCATGATAATGACTTGCACATCAATAGAAATGAAAAATAGTGAGGATAAGCTTTATAGAATTCCTACCGATAAAATGTTTTAAAAGAATAAGCTATTGTAAGGGTGCATTCAGGCAGGATGCAATTTTCTTCGCCTAAAAGAGAGAAGTTCGGCTTCATTGGCACGAACTCCGTAGCTCCAGTGACAACCCTCAAGAGTCTCAGAGAAAATTGGACTAGTGAACCGAAAGATGAAGTCCGGTTTAGAACAAGACAAGGTTCGGGCCCGAGGCAAACGGCGCAATAACTTCGATACGGAAACACCCATGTCTTGACTTATCATGGCAATGTGCGGGTGCTGTTTGCTTTGTTTATCAAAGCAATGGCCGTGGATCAATCCTTATCACTTCGTGCATTCTCTTCTTTTCAGTTTTAGTACTGATCAGATGTGATAATAATGAAAACCATACGCTGAAGCAGTTGCCATTTGTATTGTCAAACCATCGTAACATAGGGTTGGTGTCAGTGTGCTTTTATTAACCGTCGTTTTGCAGACACATGTATATTAGCATGTTTCTGTGTATGTAGTAGTTGATGTTTGAGCGCACGTGCTTTTTGACATCTTCGTTCAATTTTTCTGTCTATTCTGCCATGTTTTGTGAATATATTTTTCAGCAGTTTATAAAATTAATTATGCAAGCAAACTATTAATTTACTCATCCTCCTGGGATCGGATGCGGGCACTGGGGTTCGTCACCTGGATGGCCGACAGCTGGGCACACTCAACAATGCTTCTCCTGCTGGAGACATTGTCTCCAATCTCAGCTGAGAATATGTGGTTCTAGCGGGGCAGAACTGTTCGCACTTCTTCCAGGAACCGTAACTAAGGTTTGGCATCTTGTACTGACCCTTGAACCCCCTTTACTCAGCTGTTAACACTTATTTTCACCCAAAAGATTGAATAATTTATTGCCTGTATTTCACACGTGAAAAACGAATAGTAAGATTTGCTGAAACAGATTATATATATATATATATATATATATATATATATATATATATATATATATATATATATATATATATATATACATATTCCAAAAAAAAAACTGATTATTAATAACACTTTAATGTAATAGTTATTCCTTAAGTTCTTCAATGTTCTTCAACAGCTATTTTCATTTCAAAGCAATGCGCTCTTCACGTCAACGACCAACCAGTTTAACCTTATGTCTACGAGCCTCAATCTGATCACTAAGAATTTTAAATCTGGACTGCTTAATCTTTCTCTTGTGGCTGATCTCCATCAGTACACGATTGTTCTTGAAGCCATTACCTTTGCACATCAAGGAGAGCTCGTGGTACAAATAAGTATCTATCGGGGAACCCTTTGAGGCTATCAAGACAATTAATTAATAAATACACTTGTAATATTTTGGCGCTCTTAGAAATAGAGGTAAGAATTACAGTGCTTGTAGGAATTAGAGACTACAGGACACTCTAGACAACATAAAAATTGAAAGCTGTTACCGACCGGGAAGTGTACTTCAAAGCATGACCAACTTTTTTTTCGCATTTCCTTTACTGGACATCGCTGTCAACACCAGCATTTTACCGCTATCGTTGATTTCTTGGCAAGATGATGCTCAGTAGTTTGCCATTGCTTTATGAGCGGCCGGCTCACTTATCACGTAAGTTACCAAAGCTGCGAGAACCGCTTCCAATTCTCGCGCGCTGCGTTACCTTGCAGGAAGAGGTACTTAGACGCATGACCAATTAGACACCCTACAAAAAGGTGTCTTCATTATCCAGGTCTATCATCCACATGAACTCTCAACTATTAAACTAGCACAGGTCAAATAACAAACACACAAACCCATCAGACCGTAATGCTGTGCCATATAGTAACGAACATTTAAAGAAGAGAAATAATTGGACTTTTCAAGCGATTTTGTTAAGCCAGTGTTAGTGAACAGTGATTTGGTGATTCGGGGTTAAGTTATGATAACCTCTCAGGACCTTGGTCAGATCAAGTACAGATACATCAACACTATAATCTTGGGAAAAACGTCGGGATGTGACGTAGACTGAAAAAGGTGATCATTGGTCTTTCAACGGCCTGCCAAAAATATAATGATTGATTTTCTGTACATCATAACAAATAACAATACTTTAAGGTCTATATATATGACTACAGACAGCCAGGAAGTATAAAAATAACAAAATAATATAATTAGTTGAGCTAAAAAGCTTTTATTTTTCATCAACATCGTAACTTAGATAATTTAGTAATGGCAGCGAAGGTTGATATGAAAATGAAATTTACGATACAATAACACATAATTGACAGAAATATAAGTATAATATTTAATATTAAGTAATGTCCCTTAAAATGTTAAGTCAAGTCATTATGTCCCTTACATTAATTTCGTTGGTTATGTGGTCTCTCCCGAAGTTGTTTGAGAGAATTGTTAATAAATTCGGTGTCTACTCACCAATTATGCCATCTTCTTGTTATGATAATCTGGGCTTGCTTTAAATTAAAACCAACGAAAAAAAAATAAGAAAATAAATAAGCGAAGCACCGTTTTAAGATTTCTTATCATGTGCATGATATTTTGTTTTGATTATGACAACCAATGTTATAGTAGCAGTCAGATCGGTAGAAACTGTAAGGAAAAAATGATATTTTACTTAATAAACACTGCAAGAGACATATTATTAAAAAAAATATCACGTTTAGCTTAGTTAGTTAATTAGTTAGTTAGTTAGTCACGGTTCCAACTTCACAGCAACGGGTCGTCCCCATTATGCTCCGTTCCTGTGCCAGTGAATATCACATAAAACGCTCTCCACTGCCCAATGTGAAAAGTGGAAAAGACAGGAGTCTCGACAAACAACAGCCCGCACAGATACACTGTGCTTAATGCCGCCGCCAGAATTTCAACACAATAGTCCCCCACGAAACATCCAGTTTATCTGATGGAATCGGCAGTCATTTTCCCATCTGGATGTTTCCTAGATGTTCACCCACACAGTCCACGAAAATACAGTTCATCGTCGATGGCAGTGGCAGTCAACCCGAAGCCCAGCAGCCACGCATTTCTGCATAAGGCAAAAACCGGTCAACTCTGGGACATAGCCAGCTGCCATCGCTCCGAACATGCAGTCACGTTCCAAAAAACCTCGGGCAGATTCAAAAGCATTTCACACGAAACTCACAGCTCACAGTGTCGCACTCACTCAGTAGCAGGGCGACGGAACCATCAAGCCTCCTTAGTCGCCTCTTACGACATGCATGGTAGGCTACATTGTTGCTATTCTCTGCTTCCCTTATGGGCCCCGGCAACACACGGGAGCACGTTTAGCTTATGCACAAGGATATAATCACATGAAAGAAACTGCAGTAAAATCTTTTGTGCTAAATTTCCAACAAACAACAAAAGAAAAGAAAATTTACAGAAAATCAAGTTTCATTAATTCATAAAGTGAATCGATACAACTATATCTCGTCAATTCAAAGAGTAAATCGGTATAAATATCTCATCATATCTGCCATAATATCTCCTGGGAGGTGCATAATGGACATTAGATCAAGCATCGCTATGATGAAGATGCCTGGTGGAATACATACTGACCAATCAAAAGATGTCAGCTGCAGCAAGAAAAAGAGTGTTGAAATGTTACAATTATCGTATACAATTATAAGGATATGAATTGTGTACAGTAAGCAGAAAAGCTGGCAAACATGTAGTGGAGACGTAGTTTCTGAGGAAGATGCAAAGAATATCATGGAAAGACTCAAAAATCAATGAGCAAGTCCTGCAGGGAACAAATGAAACCAGTAACCTGATTAAAGAAATTAATAGTTGGCAGTCAATATTATTTGGGCACGTAATCAATGGAAATAAACTAACAAAATTGGTAACAGTTGGAAAGATTGAGGGAAGGGAACAAGGGGGAGGCAGAGAGATAAATATATCGATGGCTTGATCATGTCACATAATCGAGACAAGAACACATAACGGTTTCACGACTGGTAATAGTGTGAGATGGCGAAACATGACCACCCATGCTTATCGGTATGGCACATGATGATGACTAACAAATCAGCTAACATAGAAAATGGTATAGCTTCGACACGGAGACTCCCATTTTTTTGCTTATCTGGGCAATGATCTGGTTGCTGTTTTCTTTGCTTATCAATGTAATGGTGAGTGATCTATCCTGTAAAAGTTGGTAATAATGAAAAACATGTACTGAAGCAGATGCTATTTGTATGTTCAAACCATTGTTGTGTAAACACAACGTCTTGATATTCCCTTGAAAATGACCAATATGGTAGACACTTTAAAATACTGTGGGAATATGTGTATTGTATATTTCTGAAGGATTCGTCTATTTGATTGTTGTGTGACTTCCGAGTCTTGAATAGATGCAGCGAAATATGCCAGTTACTGTGCAATCTACTGTTTGTGTCTTCGATAGTAAAAAACATATACCAGCAAAATACGTGACGAATGTAAACTGTCGTAAGATCGACAATCTTTTCTCATGGGAAGGAGGGTGTGTATGGACATGATGAAAGACGACGGAAAGGAACTTATACTTGATCATAATCACCTTTCACTTTCGTGGGGAGAAATAGTTGATGTTCCAGCGCCCGATGTGTGGCACAGGATAGTGTCATTCCTTGTGATTGTACAATCTCAATAATGTCGCCAATCCATGTCCCCCCCCCCAAATGCGTGTCCTCTAGCTCTCGTATCCGATATTTTTTGGTGTATCGCCAGTGCTAGTAACTGATTGTATTGATTTCTAACGAGATGACCTATCCATTTGATCTTCTACATTTCAGTATAAGCTTCTCAAGGTGTTGATCCAACTGTCTGTCTGATAACACAATTTCTTTCTCGATATCGGATATCGTAAAGTTAAGTTGGCAGCTCTTCTGGATCTCACTCATCTCGTAGATATTAATTTTGTGTGTGATTTGGATGATGTCCAAGCATGAGAAGCATAGGGCTGGTGTGAATTGAAAAGTGTAGGGGTGGAGGAGGGTCAATCACAAGATAACCGTAGCAAAATAACAGTAGGGTAAGGGGATTGCGTCCAGGTGAGCAACAGAGATACCTGTAAATTAGATTGGCAGCAATTGAAGGAATATGCGTTGTGAGAAATTTTAATCATTTATCTCACTTCTTCTTATAGTCCATGCCATGTGGCTTGGTTATCTTGTCTGTGTACATACTTCTATCTCGTGTGATGCCAGTCTGTTCTGATGTTGATGTTTCTCCATGTGATGATGTCAAACTGCACGACATTTTCTCTCTTGGTCTCCCTATGCCTCTCCTTAGCTTTGACTTTCTCGTTGTGACGACAAACTGCAGCGTTCCCTGTCTCATGGCACGCCCACAGACTTAATGTGGGATGACAGCCACCAGCGATTAAAGCTGGAAATCGGGATGTGAGCGCAAGGCAGGAGAAGGACACCAGCGAGTCCCTCCCCAGGGAAGTGTGAGAAACGTAATGGACGTGAGGTACTTGTTGAGGGGGAAGTGTGACTGCTTCTGACGACTGCATATCTGATGTGAACTCGCCCAGCGCTGGAGTTTCTTGCAGTGAAAATGGATTGCATGTGTCCGTGTATCAAAACTTATTATTTTGTTTGTTATAAGGGGGCGCGGTTCCACAGGGCCCACAGCCACCCAATTAGGTGTCATGTCCCTGTGTGTCATTCAGATGACCACCTCTGCTGGTGGCATCAAGTCCAGATAAACCCACACTTTCATCTTAGCCAAACGGCCGATAATCTGAAGGTGATTTTATTGTTGGGATATGTTTTAGTTTTTTTTGTTTTGTTTTTGTTTTTGTGTTATTTCTCAAAAGAACAGCGCAACAGTCAGTTCACAATACAAAGTAATTTGTCAAGTCACTGTAAGTGCCAGTAACAAACAATGTGAATAAAATGATTCAATCTTAGTTACTGTGACAGGTAATACATTCTCATATTCAACATGAAACTGGAACTTTCCTTGAGACTGGATGCAGATGCCATCAGTCATAGCTTCAGAAGCACCAAAGGTCAAGCAGGAGCCACTCTCCTTGACCATGGACCTCCTTCAGTGTTGGACAGTTTGGGATGCTTGTACTCTAGGGACAGAGTTCTCTGATAGCTAGCTGGCTGTCAGTTTTCTTTAAACGTTTGTCTGGGCAACTGACGAGCCAAAAGTTCAGATTTTTCCACGTTTGGAAAACCCAGAATTCTTTTCACATGCACGTGGTCTTCTGGGTCAAAATTACGCCCAGCCATCCATGTGGTGTAGGCAATATTGTTAATGCAGTCGATATGCTCATCAAAAGGAAGCCCAAAATCTATCTTCCTTAAGTTTTTATATGAGACTGCACAATGCAATGCAAAAATAAGTAGTTTCAACATTGGTTTATTTATTTATTTTTTACAATAAATGTTTTTATTTTGAATAAACAGAAGTCTTTGTGTTTCTGGATAGCCTCTTGTGCCTTGAGAACTCTTGTTACAATCTTCTGCTCCTCAATGAGGAAAGCACCAACGATTCGTTCTCTGGCAAAGACCTCCTCTATAAGCACGAGTAACTGTCCTCTGTCGCTTCCTCAAGGCACTGAGCTTGTGGGGACGCACAGATCTGAGCATGGTATTGTAGTCAACACATTTTGGTGTTTAAATATTGAGCACAACCCACTACTGGCAACGCTGATCGCATTCTGGTATGAACCTAAGGCCTATCCACGTCAATATGGAAGTACTATACTCGAGTTTCGCTCTCGTTTGAGCTCGTCAGTAGTGCATATCCCTGACCGGATCCGGAAACAAGCCCCGGATCACTGGCGTGTGAAGCGGGTGTGTAACCACGCGGCACACGCTGGACAAGCCACATTATCATAAACAGAATATTACAACGTTATTCATCGTAGGCTATGCTCAAAGAAAATCCCGCTTCACACGCCAGTGATCCGGGGCTTGTTTCCGGATCCAGTCAGGGATACGCACTACTGACGAGCTCAAACTAGAGCGAAACTCGAGTATAGTACTTCCATATTGACGTGGATAGCCCTTAGGTTCATACCAGAATACGATCAGCGTTGCCAGTAGTGGCTTTTGCTCAATATTTAAATTTCAAATCCCGAAACAACCAAATAATCAACATTTTGGTGTCTCTGCAAGCTTTTTCTGGTATAAATATACCAAATGTTCACCGGGTGTCATGGAATAATTTCTGGTACAAATATACTAACAATCCACCGGGTGACTTAGAGACTTTCTGGTACAAATATACTACTTTCTGGTACAAATATACCAAATTTTCACCGGTTGTCTTGGAGACTTTCTGGTACAAATATACTAACTGTCTATCGGGTGTCTTGGAGACTTTCTGGTACAAATATACCAAATGTTCACCTGGTGTCTTGGAGACTTTCTTGTACAAATATACCTAATGTTCACCGGGTGTCTTGGAGACTTTCTGGTACAAATATACCAACTGTCTACCGGGTGTCTTGGAGACTTTCTGGTACAAATATACCAACTGTCTACCGGGTGTCTTGGAGACATTTCTGGTACATTTCGGTACAAATATACTAACAATCCACCGGGTGTCTTGGAGACTTTTCAGCGGTTAGAATGTGTGTTATAAGAGAGAAGACGTCTGTGGTTGAACCAGCTTGCTTACGTTTTTACCTAGTGAACACTGACTAATTATTTAACAAATAATAAATGTTTCCGGATTATTTCTTGATGGTGATTGTTATTTTGGCCTTTCAACGGCCAGCCAAAAATATATTTGAAATAGTGTGTTTAAACTATAGTAAGGAAAGATACTAAAAGTTATTTATATACTTTTCTACTAAAGTCAAGAAAGCAGATTATTGTACAAAAATATAACTAAATAATAAATTAATCTGGTTAACATTACATCTACTTTTCTTTTACCCTATATAACTTTAAGTAGTAGAACATGGCAGCAAAAATTGATTTTTAAATTAAATTAACGAAAAGTTAAGAATGTAATTGCCAACACTGTAAGTGTTAGGAATAGTTTAAGATTGAGTAATGTCCCTTAATGTTAAGTCGTTATGTCCCTTGCCTTAATTTAATTGTGTGTTTTCCCTTGTTTATGTGGTCTCTTAGAAAGTTATTTGAACAGAATTGTTAATAAATTCGGGGACCACTCTACAATGATGCTAGCCTGTTGTTGTGACAATCTGGACACGCTCTAAAAAGAAACAAACAAAAATAAACAAGTTATGTACCATTTCATGATTTCTTTTAATGTGCATAATAAATTCCTTTGATTATGATAATTAGAGTTGGTAGTAGCGGTCAGATCGGTAGAAAATATAAAGACAAGTGAATATCGTACTTAATAAACACTTCTAGACATATTTTAACAATCACGATTAGCTTTTGTACTTTCCTGTGAAAGAAACCGCCGTAAAATCTATAATGCTAAATGTCTAACATAACATTCCTAGCAAATCTTGTTTCGTCAATTCATAGAGCGAATCCATACATCTATCTCTCCTCAATTCATAGAGCGAATCGATACATCTGTCTCTCCTCAATTCATAGAGCGAATCCATACAATCTGTCTCTCGTCAATTCATAGAGTGAATCGGTGCAACTATCTCGGAACTGCCATAACATCTGATGGGAGGTGCATTAAACACATTAGATCAAGCATCCTTATGTCAAAGATGCCTTTTACTTGATGGGATAGATACTGGCAAAGTGAATAAGAGCGTTGAAGTGCTACATATATGGTAAAGAATTATATAGATGTGAATCGTGTACAGTCAGCAGAAAATGAGTTAAACATCTGTTGGCAGTGGAGATGTAGTTTCTGAGGAAGATGCAAAGAACATAATGGACATCCAAAAGTAACCAATGAGCAAGTCCTACAAGAAGCAAATGAAAACAGTAAACTGATTAAAGAAATTAAGATAGGCGGTCAAGATTACATGGGTACGTAATTAATGGAAATGCACTTGTGAACCGAAATACGTAGTCAGGAATTAATCCCACAACCTTCGGAGAGCGAGGCAGACGGCTTGACCACTTCTAATTAATGGAAATACACTAAACAAACATTTAGTAACAGGTGGAACGATTGAGGGGACAGGAACAAAGGGAAGGCTGACCACATGGCATAATCGAGACTATCACGAAGTTCTTGATGATAAGTGCGTGATATGGTCTTTGTCTAGGTAACGATGCTCCTGGTGTGTCAATTGAGCTATCTAACTGTCTTACAATATATCTCACCCCCGCAGTGCACATTCACCAGTCATTAAACAAGATTGAGTTTGCGCACATAATCCTTTATTGCAGAAAGAACACGGACAAACGGAACATCTTATATATCCAGAAACCATATAATCCATTGAGGATATATATATATACCTCACACTCTACACGCACACATCAATGCCTTCTCAAGGCCAGCTGAATCTCAAATTCACAAGACAGGTAATCCAGCTACTATCCACGGCTGGACCTCACACAATATAACCCACACACTGGGTCTAGTCTCCACTAACTATCCGACCCACTCTGGGTTCAGGCCTTCATCAAATATCCAACCCACTCTGGGTTCTAGGCCTGCATTCACAACTGCGCGAACAACACAACAACAGATCTGACCCACAGTCAGTCTAAGCTCCCACGTATTCGCCCACCGATCCGCTCGGCGCCAAAAACATCAACTGTCCTAAAGTCCCCTGACTTCACACAAAACTAAACTGTCCTCCAGCGACCCGACTCTTCAGTCGGTCCCAGCTTCCACTGCCCAGTCAAAGTTTTCCACTGTCTTTTAACCCTGCTGTGTAGCCCTCCCTGGGCTCCCCACAACATTACACCCCAGCCTAAAACTGTCTCTCTCTCCCCATCCACCCTGGGGGTCTCCACTCACCCTCACCATTATTTTTCATAGCTGGTTGTTTTTCTCGTAGTCTCGCTACTGGGGTCCCTCACCTCAATGTCAATAACCCAGGCATATGTCAGAGACAAGAACACAAAGCTGATCCACGTCTGGTGATCGTGTGTGATGGAGAAACATGACCACCCAAGCTTATCGGCATGGCACATGGTGATGGCAAGAAATCAACAAATATGGAAAGTGATAAGGCTTGGCTTCATAGCTTCGATACGGAGACTCCCATTTCTTTGCTTATCTTAGTAATGGTCTGGTTTCTGTTTTCTTTGTTTATTAAAGTAATGGTCAGTGATCTATCCAATCAATGTGGTAATAATGAAAAACATATGCTGAATCAGATGGGATTCGTGTGCACAAACCATTGTTGTGCAAACAAAACGTCTTGAATTTCCGTTTGAAATTACCAAAGGATAGATACTTTATAATACTGTGGGAATATGTGTGTTGAATATTTCAGCTTGAAGGATTCGTCGATTTGCTTGTTGTGTGACTTCTGACCCTAAACTAGATGCAGTGAAATATGCCAGACAATAAACTGTACAATCTACTGTTTGTGTCTTCAGTATTTAAAAACATATACTAGCGAAACACCAGACTTGGCCATGGGAATGTTATTCCTATGGGAATCCCATGGAAAAGGTCCCATGGGATGGGATGTGATGGGATGGGATAGGCATAAATCATCATGTGATGGGATGGGACACAAAAATATGTCCCATGGACAAGCCTGCTAGGCTTGGCAATGTGAATGTTATTCCCTTGAGAATCCCATGGCAAAAGTCCCAAGGGATGGCGTGGGATGGGACAGGCATAGATTAACATGGGATGGGATGGGATGGGACAGAACAAATATGCCCCATGGACAAGCCTGCAAAATACGTGACGTGTGAAAACTGGTGTTAAGATCGACAATCTTTTCGTAGGGGAAAGGAAAGGGGAGGGGGGACATGATGTTCAGAAGATGTTAAATAAATGACCTTATAACTGATCACCATCACCTTCCACATTTGACATAAGCGCCGTGGTGAGAAATAGTTGATATTGCAGCTTCCGATGTGTGGCGCTGGATAGTGTTATTCCGTGTGATTGTACAATCTTTTTGATTTCGTCAATCCATTTTTTTCTCTGCCGTTCTCTTGCTCTCGTATCAGATCTGTGGTGCAGCGCCAGTGCTGGTAACTGGTATATTGTATTCTAACGAGATGTCCGATCCATTTAACTGATTAATTGCCATAGGATAATTAATCATCGTAAGTGACTTTCCCTATCTGCCATAGGCAAATTCATCGCCGAAATGTTGTAATTGCGTTGTAATACAACATGCCTGCTACCGTTTTAACAACTTGTAAGCCCTAACTGTAACACTCACCTGCTTCCAATCTTCCGGCATCCATTTTTGTTTAGGTCCAAACATACTGATTTGTTTGGCACTGAATCTGTTAATTTTCTATTTTTCACTATATGTGGCTCGAGGTGTTGATCCCACTGTCTGTCTGATAACATAATATATGTGGCTCGAGGTGTTGATCCCACTGTCTGTCTGATAACATAATATATGTGGCTCGAGGTGTTGATCCCACTGTCTGTCTGATAACATAATATATGTGGCTCGAGGTGCTGATCCCACTGTCTGTCTGATAACATAATATATGTGGCTCGAGGTGTTGATCCCACTGTCTGTCTGATAACATAATATATGTGGCTCGAGGTGTTGATCCCACTGTCTGTCTGATAACATAATATATGTGGCTCGAGGTGTTGATCCCACTGTCTGTCTGATAACATAATATATGTGGCTCGAGGTGTTGATCCCACTGTCTGTCTGATAACATAATATATGTGGCTCGAGGTGTTGATCCCACTGTCTGTCTGATAACATAATATATGTGGCTCGAGGTGTTGATCCCACTGTCTGTCTGATAACATAATATATGTGGCTCGAGGTGTTGATCCCACTGTCTGTCTGATAACATAATATATGTGGCTCGAGGTGTTGATCCCACTGTCTGTCTGATAACATAATATATGTGGCTCGAGGTGTTGATCCCACTGTCTGTCTGATAACATAATATATGTGGCTCGAGGTGTTGATCCCACTGTCTGTCTGATAACATAATATATGTGGCTCGAGGTGTTGATCCCACTGTCTGTCTGATAACATAATATATGTGGCTCGAGGTGTTGATCCCACTGTCTGTCTGATAACATAATATATGTGGCTCGAGGTGTTGATCCCACTGTCTGTCTGATAACATAATATATGTGGCTCGAGGTGTTGATCCCACTGTCTGTCTGATAACATAATATATGTGGCTCGAGGTGTTGATCCCACTGTCTGTCTGATAACATAATATATGTGGCTCGAGGTGTTGATCCCACTGTCTGTCTGATAACATAATATATGTGGCTCGAGGTGTTGATCCCACTGTCTGTCTGATAACATAATATATGTGGCTCGAGGTGTTGATCCCACTGTCTGTCTGATAACATAATATATGTGGCTCGAGGTGTTGATCCCACTGTCTGTCTGATAACATAATATATGTGGCTCGAGGTGTTGATCCCACTGTCTGTCTGATAACATAATATATGTGGCTCGAGGTGTTGATCCCACTGTCTGTCTGATAACATAATATATGTGGCTCGAGGTGTTGATCCCACTGTCTGTCTGATAACATAATATATGTGGCTCGAGGTGTTGATCCCACTGTCTGTCTGATAACATAATATATGTGGCTCGAGGTGTTGATCCCACTGTCTGTCTGATAACATAATATATGTGGCTCGAGGTGTTGATCCCACTGTCTGTCTGATAACATAATATATGTGGCTCGAGGTGTTGATCCCACTGTCTGTCTGATAACATAATATATGTGGCTCGAGGTGTTGATCCCACTGTCTGTCTGATAACATAATATATGTGGCTCGAGGTGTTGATCCCACTGTCTGTCTGATAACATAATATATGTGGCTCGAGGTGTTGATCCCACTGTCTGTCTGATAACATAATATATGTGGCTCGAGGTGTTGATCCCACTGTCTGTCTGATAACATAATATATGTGGCTCGAGGTGTTGATCCCACTGTCTGTCTGATAACATAATATATGTGGCTCGAGGTGTTGATCCCACTGTCTGTCTGATAACATAATATATGTGGCTCGAGGTGTTGATCCCACTGTCTGTCTGATAACATAATATATGTGGCTCGAGGTGTTGATCCCACTGTCTGTCTGATAACATAATATATGTGGCTCGAGGTGTTGATCCCACTGTCTGTCTGATAACATAATATATGTGGCTCGAGGTGTTGATCCCACTGTCTGTCTGATAACATAATATATGTGGCTCGAGGTGTTGATCCCACTGTCTGTCTGATAACATAATATATGTGGCTCGAGGTGTTGATCCCACTGTCTGTCTGATAACATAATATATGTGGCTCGAGGTGTTGATCCCACTGTCTGTCTGATAACATAATATATGTGGCTCGAGGTGTTGATCCCACTGTCTGTCTGATAACATAATATATGTGGCTCGAGGTGTTGATCCCACTGTCTGTCTGATAACATAATATATGTGGCTCGAGGTGTTGATCCCACTGTCTGTCTGATAACATAATATATGTGGCTCGAGGTGTTGATCCCACTGTCTGTCTGATAACATAATATATGTGGCTCGAGGTGTTGATCCCACTGTCTGTCTGATAACATAATATATGTGGCTCGAGGTGTTGATCCCACTGTCTGTCTGATAACATAATATATGTGGCTCGAGGTGTTGATCCCACTGTCTGTCTGATAACATAATATATGTGGCTCGAGGTGTTGATCCCACTGTCTGTCTGATAACATAATATATGTGGCTCGAGGTGTTGATCCCACTGTCTGTCTGATAACATAATATATGTGGCTCGAGGTGTTGATCCCACTGTCTGTCCTGTCTGATAACATAATATATGTGGCTCGAGGTGTTGATCAAACTGTCTGTCTGATAACATTCTCGCATTAGCCGTATGCATGTATGTGTGTGCGAGCTTTTGGTTTGTTGGAACTGCTGTCTGTTCCACTTCTGACAGTGAGGACTATATTGTGTGTTGTTCACAGACACAGAAACGGAGCAGTATGGGGTGACCCTTTGCGTGAAGTTGCCATGTTAAGAATTGTGGACACCCAATAAACAATCCAAGGATAAAACTGAAGTTTTCAAAATTAGGAAATACTAGCTGACACGGCCCGGCTTCGCCCAGGCCCTGGAGGGGATCTATCTATCTATCAGTCTGTCTGTCTGCTTGTTTGTCTGTCTGTCTGGCTGACCCAGCCCGGCTTCACCCAGTCCCTGGTGGGGAGCATCTCATTTAATTCATATACGTAGTCATATAAGCTCTCCCGTTCCCGACTATCTGTTTGTCTGTCTATCTGTCTGTCTGTCTGTCCCGGCCCGGTTTCACCCAGTCCCTGGTGGGGAGCATCTCATTTAATTCATATACGAAGTCATATAAGCTCTCCCGTTTCCGACTGTCTGTCTGTCTATCTGTCTGTCTGTCTGACCCGGCCCGGCTTCACCCAGTCCCTGGTGGGGAGCATGTCATTTAATTCATATAAGTAGTCAAATAAGCTTCCGTTCCCGACTATCTGTCTGTCTGTCTATCTATCTGACCCGGCGTGGTTTCGCCCAGCTCCTGGCGCACAGTAACTTAAAAGAATGTCCTTCCACGCACCATTCATTATTTTTAATGAAAACTGTTTTTAATCACTGACATGACAGTTGATAAGTTCTTTAAGCAGAAAAAGATGGGTTACAATGTTATGCATTATGCATTATTTTTATGAAAACTTTGAAAATGCCTTAAAGATTATATCACTATTTATTATAACTCATATGCCTGAAAATAACTATAGACAAAGAGTTTAACAATAGTGCAAGTAAGTCCAACAATATGACTATAAAGTATATAGAAATGTTATTAAAAGTTATGCCCCTTGAAATAACTTTTCTAGAGTGAAGTCCCCCTGCTATATAGAAATTATATAATGAAAAATGAAAAAGTAAATGTTATTAAATAAGTAGAAGATTTAACACTAAGAAACTATTATAGTCGGTTGCACAGGAATGAAAGGAATATGATGTCAGGAGAAAAGAAGCACCAAAACACTAGCAATATTGCACCAAACCACTTTATAAAATTAATGTGAATGGTAAGCCACGTGTGCAGGTCAATAGTGTTTTTACCTATAATCAATTAACAATTGACGACATGTAGGTGAGACATGAGTATGAGAGTGTAGACAAACTAACATTCGAACAAGTATGAAACACATTCTTCTATCAAATGTATTTAATTATTTTTTTTTCGCATATCCTTTACAGAACATCGCTGTCAACACCAGCATTTTACCGCTGTTGTTGATTTCTTGGCAAGATTACGCTCAGTAGTTTCCCATTGCTTTCTGAGCGGCCGGCTCACTTATCTTGTAAGTCACCAACGCGGCGAGAACCATATTTACATTACCAAACAAAGTACAGACTAATTGTGATCAAGTGTTATGTTTACTATGTATTATGGTAAGGATTTTCAATCCAATGTGCTGTGAGCTCGCCCACCAGTGGGTTTTCTAGCAGTGTAGGTGGATGAAGTATGTCCATGTGAAAAAATACTTAATTTTTATAATAAGGGCTCAATGTTCCACAGGAGCCAGAGTCGCCCCATGAGGTTCCACTTCCCCGTGTGTCGTTGAGATGGCCACCCCTGCTACTGACCCTGGCCAGATCCAGTGATCTTAGCTCAAAGCTCGATAATTTGAAGACGATTGTTGTTGTTTTGTTTTTAATAAAGGCTCGGTGGTTCCCATCAGGTCCTCACGTCCCTGTGTGTCATTCGGATAATCGCCTCTGCATGTGGAACTGGCCAGATCAAGTGCAGATACTACACTGATATTAGCCAAAATGTCGAGAAATAAAACAGCCACAGTTTATTTGGCCTTTCAAAGACCAGTCAAAAATATTTTAATTCAACAACAGATACTAAAAAAATCTATTTGTATTATTCCAGAAAAGCTATGACAGCATATTATCAAACTGTGTTGTTTAAAAAACAATGTAACTAAATAATATATCAGTTGTACTAAGACACTGTTTACTTTTCTTTGACATATATAACCAGAAATATTGAGAAATGATAGCAAAGGTTGATATATAAATGAAACTAACGAAAAATTAACAAGGTACTTGCAAGAACTGTACATGTTATAAATATTTTTAGACTGAGTAATGCCCCTTAAATTGTTAAATACGTTATCTCCCATGGTATTATTTAATTTTGTTGGGTTGCTTTTTTACGTGGTTTCTCCCGAAATTGTTTGAACAATATTGTTGATTAATTCTGTCACCACTCAATAATTATGCTAGCCTATTGTTATGATAATCTGGGCATGCTATTAATAAAAAGTAAGAAGATAAACAAACGAAGTGCCATTTAATGATTTTTTTAATCATGTGCATAGTATTTGGTTTTGATTATGATAATTAGTGTTAGTAGTAGCAGTCTTTATTTATCATGATGGGACATACTGACCAATGGAAAGATGACAATAGCAAAGAGAAAATGTTTGTTGAACTGCTACATAGATCATGTACAATTATATGGATGTGAATTGTTTGTTGAACTGCTACATAGATCATGTACAATTATATGGATGTGAATTGTTTGTTGAACTGGTACATAGATCATATACAATTATATGGATGTGAATTGTTTGTTGAACTGGTACATAGATCATATACAATTATATGGATGTGAATTGTTTGTTGAACTGCTACATAGATCATGTACAATTATATGGATGTGAATTGTTTGTTGAACTGCTACATAGATCACGTACAATTATATGGATGTGAATTGTTTGTTGAACTGCTACATAGATAGTGTACAATTATATGGATGTGAATTGTTTGTTGAACTGCTACATAGATCATATACAATTATATGGATGTGAATTGTTTGTTGAACTGGTACATAGATCACGTACAATTATATGGATGTGAATTGTTTGTTGAACTCGTACATAGATCATGTACAATTATATGGATGTGAATTGTTTGTTGAACTGGTACATAGATCATGTACAATTATATGGATGTGAATTGTTTGTTGAACTGGTACATAGATCATGTACAATTATATGGATGTGAATTGTTTGTTGAACTGGTACATAGATCATGTACAATTATATGGATGTGAATTGTTTGTTGAACTGGTACATAGATAGTGTACAATTATATGGATGTGAATTGTTTGTTGAACTGCTACATAGATAGTGTACAATTATATGGATGTGAATTGTTTGTTGAACTGGTACATAGATCATGTACAATTATATGGGTGTGAATTGTTTGTTGAACTGGTATATAGATCATGTACAATTATATGGATGTGAATTGTTTGTTGAACTGCTACATAGATAGTGTACAATTATATGGATGTGAATTGTTTGTTGAACTGCTACATAGATCATGTACAATTATATGGATGTGAATTGTTTGTTGAACTGCTACATAGATCATGTACAATTATATGGATGTGAATTGTTTGTTGAACTGCTACATAGATCATGTACAATTATATGGATGTGAATTGTTTGTTGAACTGCTACATAGATCATGTACAATTATATGGATGTGAATTGTTTGCAGTAGTTAGTTAGTTAGCAGACATATCATCCTCATTGCACATCGAACCATTCAGTCTATAAGTGCGGGGATCCCCTCTTCAGTAAATCCCGCAACGTGTTTGGCTAACGACATCAGTTCTGTGTTAGTTTATTAATCTTCTTTGGTTTCCTGCGTAGTGTTGTTGTTTGACCACACCTTTTTTTTTAAATTTGCTGTTCTCGCAGTCTGGCCATGGTTGTAGATTCACAGACATCATTTGGTTCCCGCAAAAGTCTTACTTCTCGTAGAGCATTCAAAATGTCAGCCTGGTCCATGGCGCGTCCGCCCTCCACAGTAGCCTTACCTGCGAGCTGGTCAGCCCGCTCATTTCCTTGTACAACTGCATGCCCTGGCACGAAAATGAAACTAATCTTTGTCAGCCGAGACCGCTCCAGAGACAGCAACCACTCTCTTCAGATTCACCCAATCTCTGTCTTCTTGAGCATGTTCATTGAGTTGCTAAGGAAACATGCCATAGTGAATGTCTGTGTTTCGAGCCATGTTATTGCTTTACTTACTGCCATGACTTCCATAGTCTGGCTACTTGTGGTCTCAGCAAAAGCACCAGAATCTTCCTTCCCAATTCTCCCTCTAGTCATAGCCGTAAAGGCCCATGCACTTCATACTCGTCGAACGACCGACCCATCTGTGTAAATGACAGCATCACCCTCTAACGAATTCTCGAAGATCAACGCTTATACTTCCGCCTCCGGATTTTCTTGTCTGCATTCTCTGTCTAGTTGGATACAAACTGAAAAGAACGAACAGAAACCTGTTGGCACATGCACCCACTCCTCGCAGGTTCTAAGGCCTCAAGTGAACACACCTGTTGAAGAATGTCTTCAGCTTGGCCCATCCACGACCTTCCTCTTGTTAACCTGCTGCCCTTTACCTTCTTAATTTCACTGTGCAGTGGATGTTGTGTGTGTGCATTGACTCTGAGGTAGGCACTTGCTCTGCAAATTTGTATTCTGTCCCCTATGGTTGGAAAATCAAGAAGATAGCGCATCACCCTGTATGCTGTATCTCTTGTACATCCAAAAATAATACGCATAGCTTCGTTCTGTATCCTTTCCATCCTTTCCATCGGCTTACGGCTGAGAGTCAGAATCGCCATTGCACACTCAAAAACAGACATGACCAGACTCTCGTATAGAAGACAGTGATGGCGCTGCTCACAGTTTGCTGCCACCATCACCCACATCGCAGCCAAACCCCGCTTGACCTTTGTTATCACCTGGTCTATGTGTTCATTGTAAGCAAGGCTTCGATCAAAACATATCCCCATGTTATTGATTGCCTGCGTTCTTTCCACAGCCTCTGAACACAGATTTACAGTTGGTTTTGGAGTGTTGACAATATGGTTATTCAAACAGAACCATGTCACTGCTGCCTTCGTTGGGATGACCATTGTCCGAGATTCCACACATCAAGTGATTTTGTGATTTAGTTCGGTTTGTAGTTCCACAGCAACCCGATCTCTATCCTTACCCTGACGATACACTAACACATCGTCGGCATTTGACAATGTCCTCCCCTGTCCAGTGATCTGCTTGCCGGAGATTCTCACAGTGTAGTTGAAAAGCACCGGAGATAATGGTTATCCCTGTGGCAGGCCCGGATATATTGTAAGCTGAAAACCTGATAAACATCTGATGGCCGTAGAAGTGTAGTTTCTGAGGAAAATGCAAAGAATACTACGGACAAACAGAAAAAAAAACAATGAGCAAGTCCTACAAGGAAGAAATTAAAACCTAAAACCATAAACTGATTAGAGAAATTAAACGTAGACAGGCAAGATTATTTGGGCACGTTATTAATAAAAAGAGAAAACAACAACTCTAAACAAGCTAGTAACAACCTGCAAGATTGTGGTGGAAAGAACAAAAGGAAGACAGAGAGATAACTATCTGGATGGTTAGACCACGTGAGTGACATAATTGAGATCAGAACACAAATCTGATCCACAGCGCAGGTGATGGTGTGAGATGGCGAAACATGGACGAACATGATTATTTACATTACACATGAACATGACAAGCAAAACTCATTCATTCATTCATTCATTCATTCATTCATTCATTCATTCAGTAACATGTCCTTTGCAGAACCACGCTCCCATAACAACCTTCCGGAAAACTTCTCGATCACAAGCAAGATGTCCCGCGTCCGATACACTCATCTGGAGATCACAACAAAACTACAGAAATGTAAATTAGTAAGGCGTATCTTTATAGAGCTCCCATTGATAACGTCATAGGAATCGTCGCTGGAGCTACGGAGCTCATCCTTTGTGCGACGCTTGCAGAAGACTCCGAGACATATTAGATAAACCTATTGCAATGAAGTCGACCCTATCGATTTTAAACCATGCATTCCTTTTTTTAATCCCGCAATCTCCATGGAGTTTCGGACCTTGTGTGTATGCTACCGCCGAATACAGAACCACCACTACCGCCATCAGGAATAGTATGAGCGAAGTTGTACACTCAACGGCTAACCCGTCTAGTCGTGTGCACCGGGTTGACAAATACAGTTGAGAGCTCGAGAAGTATTGCTTTACAATTGTGTTGTCTGTGCAATGTTTATTCAGAGAACACATTCAAACAGGTAGAAAGAAGAATAGAATCACGTTAAATATGTTGCACGTGCCTTGCATGACGCCGCCAACAACACCAAGTCACGTGTAGATTTTCTAGGGAATTTTACGTTCAGCAGTTTGCCATTTTCGCCTCCGTGGCGAAGCGGTTACAGGGGCAGTTCATAATCCTGCATACCGTGTTCGAAACACAGCTGCAGGCGATTTGGAAGCCTTACGTTGGCTTCCAGTACAACGGTGTGAGTACCATTCGTCCAGAAAGCAATGACAAACCATTTTTGTCCATATCCTTTTACAGGACATGGCTGACAACACCAGCATTTTACTGCTGTTGTTGATGTCTTGGCAAGTTTACGTTCAGTAGTTTGCCATTGATTTCTCAACTACCATGTCAATTCGCTGAAACACTGTCAGCTGCCAAATCGCGCGTGTCTGTGATTCGAACGCGTGTAAGCGGGATTACGAATCTGCATTGATAAACTACTGAACGTAAATTTGCCGGTCATCACGAACAGCCAAACAAAAGCTGAGGTTGATTGCAACCTGCTGTAAAGAATATGTAACTAACATTTAAAATTTTAAGTTCGCCATTGCTTTCTGAACGAGAAGTCAACCTCCAAATCCAGTTGACCGGTGTAGGGATTGAACCGCCGTCAGGGCACCGGAAATTTAAGCGCAAGCGCTTTAACACAGCGACACAAATTTTTTTTAATTTAATATTTGAGGAGTAGCAATAAACAGCAACAGATACACTGACGATTGTTTTATTATCCGGAACATAGCGGAGGTAATTGTAAACATTAGGCGATCAAAATGACTGGATATAATAATAAAGTAAACACCAAAAAATAACAATATGGGGTATCAATACTGACAGCACCAAGCCACTATGGTTCTTAAACATCCGGTGTGCTGATGTTGAGGTTCGACCCCTACTCCGGACAATTGGACTAAACTGTTGACTTCTCATTTTTGACTTGCGGACTTAAATTACCAGCACGTCTGATGTCGGAGTGCGTGCACCTGATGGAGAGGGGCACTGGTAAAAACATCAAGCTAATCCACACGCACTATTCAGCCCAGTATTACTAACAGTAGTTTTTGTGTGGACTATGTTTGAGTTTAAAGCTAGCGAGCGCAACAACAACAACAACAACAAACATGCAACAATATGAACCAGATTCTTGTATCAAATACATTTAAATTACCAATTACAATTAATAGCCATCAAGTGTTATGTTTACTATATATTGTGGTTTGGACTTCCGAACATATATATATACTCAAGGACTAGCGAAGATGATCATGTCTGTACACAGCCTTGTGTCTCGTGTGCTGCCACTCAGGAACTATACCTTCTAACCCGGTTCTGACATGGCTTAACATGGCCACAATATTTCAGCTTCCGAGGCATCACGCTATTAATGAGCCAGGTTTATTTAACAAGTAACAGTATAGTCGGATAATGCCTGTTGTGTTTTTGTGTTATTTGTTTTCTTCTTCTTCTTCTTTCGTTCGCTTGAAATACAAGTATAACTGCAATGTTGTCTCTTGTATGAACCTAACAGTCTTTTTTAGTTCACTCAGCGGTCCATAGAGTTTATGTTCCACTGTTGTCTCTCTATGCCAGAAGGTTTGCCTGGATATGTTGTAGTTTGGGCAGCCTTAGAGTATGTGCTCTGCTGTCTGCGGCTCCAAACCAAATGTGCACATGGCTGAGTCACCAATCTTGAATTCTGTATACATGTCGTTGCGTAATCTGTTGTATCTTGTTCTAATGACTTGTTCTGGTCTGTCCATATCGGGGTAGTCGTCTTGAGCAAGCTTTGGTGGCCTTCTGACTGATTTGAACATTCTTTTCTTTTGGTGGTATCTAATTGAGACATCAGGCTGTTCTTCTTTTGCTCCTTCCTTAGCCAATTGATCAGCTCTGTCGTCTTCGAATACTCCACAATGGGATGGTATCCACTGAATGGTGACCTTATGCTGACTGCTAAGTTCAGAAAGTAATGTCCTTAGTACTGGCAATTTCCCAGACAGGGGCGTCTCGCGTACTGATGTTGCATCTGTCAACAGCACCACAGGTTGTGTACCATGGTTGGTATTTAGTGATTTCTCTGTTGCTATCTTGATTGCCTCAATTTCAGCATCATAGTTATGGCAGTACTTTCCTGTTGGAACTCTGGCCTTGTAACTAGTACTATTTGGGTATTCTATGTACACTCCCGCTCCTCCATTTCGGACAGCATTTTGTGCTGACACATCTGTGTAGACTCGGATCCAGTGGTCCTGTGGGTATTCGTCATCAAGGAAGCTGAGAATGGCTGTTCTGCGCTGTACACTGTTCTGTTCTTCCTTGTCAAATATTCCTCGCACTTTAGTCTGGATTTGTAGTGATAGTCTACGTGCATCTTTCCATGGAATTCGCTCTGGAATATTTGTCAGGGGATACAAAATGGGGCAGATCGGTGGTTTCTCTGCAGAGTCGTTTCGCTTGGTGGATTAAACGTCTTCTTTTGTTTTCAAATTAGATTTACTAAATCAGATTCTGTTACTCCTCTTCTTCTGTTTTGCAGTTTGTTTTGGATTGATTTCTGGTACATTTCTCATCATCCCTATACCATCACCATCATATGCCATATGTTGATAAGCGACAAGGTTCGCCTACCTACACGATCACCAGAGTCTGGGATCAGCAGACTTGGCCAAGTGAATGTTATTCCCATGGAAATCACATGGGAGAGGTCCCATGGGATGGGATGGGATGGGATGGGACAGCTCACATTTGTATTTCCCATGGGACAGTAGACATGTTATAGCAACTTGAACTCCGTCAGAGCTACCTTCCCATGGGACAGTAGACATGTTATAGCAACTTGAACTCCGTCAGTAGACATGTTATAGCAACTTGAACTCCGTCAGTAGACATGTTATAGCAACTTGAACTCCGTCAGAGCTACCTTCCCATGGGACAGTAGACATGTTATAGCAACTTGAACTCCGTCAGAGCTACCTTCCCATGGGACAGTAGACATGTTATAGCAACTTGAACTCCGTCAGAGCTACCTTCCCATGGGACAGTAGACATGTTATAGCAACTTGAACTCCGTCAGAGCTACCTTCCCATGGGACAGTAGACATGTTATAGCAACTTGAACTCCGTCAGAGCTACCTTCCCATGGGACAGTAGACATGTTATAGCAACTTGAACTCCGTCAGAGCTACCTTCCCATGGGACAGTAGACATGTTATAGCAACTTGAACTCCGTCAGAGCTACCTTCCCATGGGACAGTAGACATGTTATAGCAACTTGAACTCCGTCAGAGCTACCTTCCCATGGGACAGTAGACATGTTATAGCAACTTGAACTCCGTCAGAGCTACCTTCCCATGGGACAGTAGACATGTTATAGCAACTTGAACTCCGTCAGAGCTACCTTCCCATGGGACAGTAGACATGTTATAGCAACTTGAACTCCGTCAGAGCTACCTTCCCATGGGACAGTAGACATGTTATAGCAACTTGAACTCCGTCAGTAGACATGTTATAGCAACTTGAACTCCGTCAGAGCTACCTTCCCATGGGACAGTAGACATGTTATAGCAACTTGAACTCCGTCAGAGCTACCTTCCCATGGGACAGTAGACATGTTATAGCAACTTGAACTCCGTCAGAGCTACCTTCCCATGGGACAGTAGACATGTTATAGCAACTTGAACTCCGTCAGAGCTACCTTCCCATGGGACAGTAGACATGTTATAGCAACTTGAACTCCGTCAGAGCTACCTTCCCATGGGACAGTAGACATGTTATAGCAACTTGAACTCCGTCAGAGCTACCTTCCCATGGGACAGTAGACATGTTATAGCAACTTGAACTCCGTCAGAGCTACCTTCCCATGGGACAGTAGACATGTTATAGCAACTTGAACTCCGTCAGAGCTACCTTCCCATGGGACAGTAGACATGTTATAGCAACTTGAACTCCGTCAGAGCTACCTTCCCATGGGACAGTAGACATGTTATAGCAACTTGAACTCCGTCAGTAGACATGTTATAGCAACTTGAACTCCGTCAGAGCTACCTTCCCATGGGACAGTAGACATGTTATAGCAACTTGAACTCCGTCAGAGCTACCTTCCCATGGGACAGTAGACATGTTATAGCAACTTGAACTCCGTCAGAGCTACCTTCCCATGGGACAGTAGACATGTTATAGCAACTTGAACTCCGTCAGAGCTACCTTCCCATGGGACAGTAGACATGTTATAGCAACTTGAACTCCGTCAGAGCTACCTTCCCATGGGACAGTAGACATGTTATAGCAACTTGAACTCCGTCAGAGCTACCTTCCCATGGGACAGTAGACATGTTATAGCAACTTGAACTCCGTCAGAGCTACCTTCCCATGGGACAGTAGACATGTTATAGCAACTTGAACTCCGTCAGAGCTACCTTCCCATGGGACAGTAGACATGTTATAGCAACTTGAACTCCGTCAGAGCTACCTTCCCATGGGACAGTAGACATGTTATAGCAACTTGAACTCCGTCAGAGCTACCTTCCCATGGGACAGTAGACATGTTATAGCAACTTGAACTCCGTCAGAGCTACCTTCCCATGGGACAGTAGACATGTTATAGCAACTTGAACTCCGTCAGAGCTACCTTCCCATGGGACAGTAGACATGTTATAGCAACTTGAACTCCGTCAGAGCTACCTTCCCATGGGACAGTAGACATGTTATAGCAACTTGAACTCCGTCAGAGCTACCTTCCCATGGGACAGTAGACATGTTATAGCAACTTGAACTCCGTCAGAGCTACCTTCCCATGGGACAGTAGACATGTTATAGCAACTTGAACTCCGTCAGAGCTACCTTCCCATGGGACAGTAGACATGTTATAGCAACTTGAACTCCGTCAGAGCTACCTTCCCATGGGACAGTAGACATGTTATAGCAACTTGAACTCCGTCAGAGCTACCTTCCCATGGGACAGTAGACATGTTATAGCAACTTGAACTCCGTCAGAGCTACCTTCCCATGGGACAGTAGACATGTTATAGCAACTTGAACTCCGTCAGAGCTACCTTCCCATGGGACAGTAGACATGTTATAGCAACTTGAACTCCGTCAGAGCTACCTTCCCATGGGACAGTAGACATGTTATAGCAACTTGAACTCCGTCAGAGCTACCTTCCCATGGGACAGTAGACATGTTATAGCAACTTGAACTCCGTCAGAGCTACCTTCCCATGGGACAGTAGACATGTTATAGCAACTTGAACTCCGTCAGAGCTACCTTCCCATGGGACAGTAGACATGTTATAGCAACTTGAACTCCGTCAGAGCTACCTTCCCATGGGACAGTAGACATGTTATAGCAACTTGAACTCCGTCAGAGCTACCTTCCCATGGGACAGTAGACATGTTATAGCAACTTGAACTCCGTCAGAGCTACCTTCCCATGGGACAGTAGACATGTTATAGCAACTTGAACTCCGTCAGAGCTACCTTCCCATGGGACAGTAGACATGTTATAGCAACTTGAACTCCGTCAGAGCTACCTTCCCATGGGACAGTAGACATGTTATAGCAACTTGAACTCCGTCAGAGCTACCTTCCCATGGGACAGTAGACATGTTATAGCAACTTGAACTCCGTCAGAGCTACCTTCCCATGGGACAGTAGACATGTTATAGCAACTTGAACTCCGTCAGGTAGCACTTGACTCCGTCAAGCTCTTCCCATGGGACAGTAGACATGTTATAGCAACTTGAACTCCGTCAGAGCTACCTTCCCATGGGACAGTAGACATGTTATAGCAACTTGAACTCCGTCAGAGCTACCTTCCCATGGGACAGTAGACATGTTATAGCAACTTGAACTCCGTCAGAGCTACCTTCCCATGGGACAGTAGACATGTTATAGCAACTTGAACTCCGTCAGAGCTACCTTCCCATGGGACAGTAGACATGTTATAGCAACTTGAACTCCGTCAGAGCTACCTTCCCATGGGACAGTAGACATGTTATAGCAACTTGAACTCCGTCAGAGCTACCTTCCCATGGGACAGTAGACATGTTATAGCAACTTGAACTCCGTCAGAGCTACCTTCCCATGGGACAGTAGACATGTTATAGCAACTTGAACTCCGTCAGAGCTACCTTCCCATGGGACAGTAGACATGTTATAGCAACTTGAACTCCGTCAGAGCTACCTTCCCATGGGACAGTAGACATGTTATAGCAACTTGAACTCCGTCAGAGCTACCTTCCCATGGGACAGTAGACATGTTATAGCAACTTGAACTCCGTCAGAGCTACCTTCCCATGGGACAGTAGACATGTTATAGCAACTTGAACTCCGTCAGAGCTACCTTCCCATGGGACAGTAGACATGTTATAGCAACTTGAACTCCGTCAGAGCTACCTTCCCATGGGACAGTAGACATGTTATAGCAACTTGAACTCCGTCAGAGCTACCTTCCCATGGGACAGTAGACATGTTATAGCAACTTGAACTCCGTCAGAGCTACCTTCCCATGGGACAGTAGACATGTTATAGCAACTTGAACTCCGTCAGAGCTACCTTCCCATGGGACAGTAGACATGTTATAGCAACTTGAACTCCGTCAGAGCTACCTTCCCATGGGACAGTAGACATGTTATAGCAACTTGAACTCCGTCAGAGCTACCTTCCCATGGGACAGTAGACATGTTATAGCAACTTGAACTCCGTCAGAGCTACCTTCCCATGGGACAGTAGACATGTTATAGCAACTTGAACTCCGTCAGAGCTACCTTCCCATGGGACAGTAGACATGTTATAGCAACTTGAACTCCGTCAGAGCTACCTTCCCATGGGACAGTAGACATGTTATAGCAACTTGAAACTCCGTCAGATCTACCTTCCCATGGGACAGTAGACATGTTATAGGCAACTTGAACTCCGTCAGAGCTACCTTCCCATGGGACAGTAGACATGTTATAAGCAACTTGAACTCCGTCAGAGCTACCTTCCCATGGGACAGTAGACATGTTATAGCAACTTGAACTCCGTCAGAGCTACCTTCCCATGGGACAGTAGACATGTTATAGCAACTTGAACTCCGTCAGAGCTACCTTCCCATGGGACAGTAGACATGTTATAGCAACTTGAACTCCGTCAGAGCTACCTTCCCATGGGACAGTAGACATGTTATAGCAACTTGAACTCCGTCAGAGCTACCTTCCCATGGGACAGTAGACATGTTATAGCAACTTGAACTCCGTCAGAGCTACCTTCCCATGTGACAGTAGACATGTTATAGCAACTTGAACTCCGTCAGAGCTACCCTTAATTGTTTGTTTTTTACAATTATTTTTTACCTTTTAAAAGCTTGTTATCCTTCTTTTTTCTTTATATATTTATATTATATATATAAATATATATTTTTTTTTATCCTCCACGAAACAAAGCACTTAAGTGTGATGACCCCAGAAACAAATGCCTTGAGGATGAAGTCACCATATTTCAAAAATTACGGGAACCAACTTCACAACCATTAAATTATTGGAAAAATGAACATAGGTTTCCACTGCTAAAAGCAAGTGCGAAAATTGTTTTGGCCATACCAGTGTCCTCAGTAGAGCAGCAGCAGAGCTCTTATTAGTGCAGCTGGATTGTTGTTGAGTAATTTATGAAAACGGATGTTACCATCTCTCGTTATAAATAAACTCTGTGTATATCCGATTTGCATGTAAGATGAAAATTGTGGAAATGGTTCAGGTATACCTGGATTAACTGAATTATTATAAACAGTCAGTCAGCAGGAAATTGACAATGTGCTTAATGAGCAGAGTGACTCAGAAATAGAATGAGAGTGTCAGAATGACACTCAATTGTCATATTTAGATTAAACGTTTTTTTTTAAAAATAGAATACGCTCTAATATTACGAGATCGAGTCAATATGTAAGTCACACAGGTCTGTGGGACGTCAGGTAAATGTAGTTGGTGTTTTCAACAGGTGTCATTTGGTAACAGCAACATCGAACTTTATATTCCCATTCGTCAGATGGCGCTAGGTGTCTCAAGTGCAGGCGCAGCGCACAAACACAGCGGCAGCTGTACTTACGGAGTTTACAACCAAAGAACAACGTGCTGTTGTGCGTTTATTGTAGGCAAAAGGACTGCCTGCAAAGAACATTCATAATAAAATGCTTTCTGTTTATGCTGACAAATGTGTGTCCCGTAAAGCGTGCTTCAATGTAATGGAAACATCCTTCTTCGCCTTGTGTCCAAAAATTCAAGGTTACGCCATCAGCAGGGAAGGTTATGCTGACAGTGTTATGGGATTGTCAAGGAATGCTTTTAAACAATTTCAAGACGAAAGTTGACAATGTGAATTCTGAATCGTACTGTGAAGTTCTATCAATGCTGCATGATGCAATTTGAAGAAAACGTCCATGACTGCTAACTAGAGGAGTGTTGCTTCTTCATGACAATGCCAGACCACATACGGTTCGATTAACTCAGGAGAAAATTTACCAACTAAGGTGAGAAGTTCTGGAACATCCACCTTACAGCCCCGACTTAGCCCCTAGCGATTTCCACATTTTTGTTTCACTGAAAACCCACCTTGGCGGTAGACATTTCACGAATGACGCCGAAGATGAATGTGAAGTGAAAACGTGGTTTAGAAAACAGTGGACGCAGTTCTATGTAGCCGGTTTAGGAGGACTCATAAAACAATGGGATAAGTGTATCAATGTTGGTGGACAATTATGTTGGGAAATAAAGGGACAATGCACGTATAAAAATAAACTGGTTTCAAGGTGTTATCATAGTTAGTTCTTTGTCTATAGCCATTTATGACTTACTTATTGACTGTCCCTAGTAAACGTAATTTAATAAAGTAATTTTTTTATTTAAAATTTAAATTGTAATTAAAAAATTATTTAAAAAATTTGTAATTTTTGTAATTTAAAAAATTAATTAATAACAAGGGAAAGTATTGACTGCAAGGATAGGGGAAAGTCTTTACATGTTGTTTCCTCTCTACTCTCCCACCGATTAGTTTCAATCACCAATGTCCCCATGACCACTCTAATGATGGTACAGGCAGGGCAAATGTTTGAAACAAATTAGTGGGGGTAGTAGCAGAAGCAACAAACCTTAAACAAGGGGGGGGGACATGGGGGATGAAGTTGTAAAATAATAAAGGTGATATCATTAATACTTATTAAATTAATGATACTAAGGATAAAAGGGGTTGGGTAATGATAGTAAAAAAAAAAAATTGATAATGATAGTGATACTAATAATAATAATAATGAAAACAATAATAATGATAAAATAATAATAATAATACTATAATAGATATGTGATTTCCTTTACTAAAATGATAATCTTAGTTGTGGTGGTAGTTTAGCACAACAAATTCATTTGTATCGAACATTTCATAATTAGTACATTGGAAAGGGAGGAGTTAAGTTTTCTTTTCTCTTTTTCCCTTTTTCCCCTTATCTATAAGGGTGAAACCATCATTTTGAAACAAATAAAAACAAGCATTGTACTTCCACTATTCTTTACATAAGGGATTTTCCATTGGTCTTTTGACCATATGAGATCTTTTTAATCATTCACTCCCAGTTTCTTCTTTCTTTCTCTCACTCATGTATACCAAAATTACCAAAAAAAAATTACCAAAATTACCAGAATTGGTATACCATTTATACCAACTCTAGAAAGAGTTGTGATATTTTGTGCGTGAACATAAATGATATTAGGTGTGTGTTATATGTGCGGTGTTTGTATCTGGCTGAATTTCTACATGTCCATATGAGCTGTCTATAGTAAGAAAGAGCTGTCAGTAGTTTTGTATGTTTATCTTTTGCTGATTTTGGTATAATGTTGAGAAAAATTGCTTTATATATGTCAGTTTGTTTGCCTGTGTGTGTTTGTATGAGGTGTTGGAGTGTTGCGCGTATGGCTGTGATTGTTGGACATGTATAATAAATGTGTTCCTCTGTCTCTGTTGTGTTATTTCTACATAGCTGACACTGTGATATTTGTTTGTATTTGTATGCTTCTGTCTGTGTTGTCGGTGTCATATTGTATAACAGTCTATATGTGATCTCTCTAGCTTTTGGTGTTATGTGTTTGTTGTGTAGGTTTGAAAAGGTGCATGTGAAGTCAGACATGAAGTATTTGTGTCCTCTTTTAATCCTAAGTTTGAGTGATGGTGCTTGCTCTCTAACTAAATGTTTGTATATTTTGTGTGTTGTTTGCTGTATTAAGTGTTCATGTCTTTGTATTGCCTGTATGCATGTCTGGTAGAATGTTGGCAGTCTTCCCTGGTAGTTTGCAGTTGCATTGTTAAGAGGTGTGAGGTGTTTTATGTTGTGTACTATATAATATAAAGCTAATCTATGTTGTTCTGGATGTCTGATGATTTTACCTATGTGACTGATTCTAAGTGACAGTATTTTTGTGTGGATGTCCTGGAGTGCAATTCCCCCCTGCAGTTTGTCCTGCATGAGTGTTTTGTGATGTATGCTGTGTATTGTGTTGGTGAAGATGAAGCGTCTGATTTGTATGTTTATGTCTGTGACGGTCTGTTTGGGAGGGTTTAGTACTGTCGCTAAGTATATTATTTTGGGTATTATGTATGTGTTGACTATTGTGCTTCTACCAAATATTGTGGATGTCTTGTACCTATACCTGTGTAACATGTCTGTGATCTGTTCAGTCAATGAGTGCCATGTCTGTTTGTGTGTTTTTGTGGGATCACATGGGAATGTGATCCCATACAGCTTCATGGTGCCTGTGTGTCTCAGGTCTGGAGGGAAATCAGACTTTTGTTTCCACTTTCTTAGTCCCATTATCTGTGATTTCTGTATATTTACTTTGGCTCCACTGCCTTTTCCAAAATGGGTAAAGGTGTGGAGTATATTCCTTATTGAGATGTTGCTAGTGGGGAAGAAGGCAGTGTCATCTGCATAAGCGGCAAGCTTCTGCTCTCCTATCCCATGTAGGAAGGTTCCTTTAATACTAGTGTCTTGTCTTATCTTTTCTAGTAAAGGCTCTAAGGTGAGCACGTACAGTAGTGGTGATAAGGGACATCCCTGTCTTACAGATCTAGTGAGCCTGAAGCTATCTGTCAGTGAGTGGTTCACCAACACTTTGCTCTCAGGGTTTTTGTACAAGATCTGTATCCACTGCCTGTAGTACTCTCCTATGTTGCAGTGTTCTAGTGTCCTATGCAGGTAAGTATGGGAAATTATGTCGAAAGCCTTCTCTTGATCCAAGGACAAGATGGAGGATGGACAATCTTTCCTATGTGTGTAGTTAATCATGTCTCTAATGAGGTGGTTGTGATTGTGTATATTTCTGTCTTTGACACTGCATTGTTGGTCGGGGTGTATGAGTGTAGGCATGAAGGGTTTGAGTTTGTTGGCTAGTGATTTGGCGAGTATCTTGTAGTCTGTGTTGAGTAAGGAAATTGGTCTGTAGTTCTTCAGTTGTGTTTTGTCGGTGTTGTCTTTGCGTATGAGTGTGATGTAGGACATGTTAAAGCTTTCAGGTAATTGTTGTTTGTCAAAGGCTTCCTGATAGATTTTGAGGAGAAGATTGCCTAGGATAGGAAAGAAATGTTGGTAGAATTCTACTGTCAAACCGTCTGGTCCTGGAGTTTTGTCTTTGTTTAGTGTGCTCAGTGCCTGTGTTATGTCTGCCAGTGTCAGCTCTGTGTCCAGTGTTTCTCTGTCTGTGTCAGGTAATTTCTTTGTGTACTGTAGGAAGTTGTCTTGTATCTGTGTGTCTACTGCCTCTGCTGTGAATAGATGTTTGTAGTGTTGCTGGAAAGCAGTCCCTATGTGTGGTGTTTCTGTCTGCATGTTTCCCTGCATGTCTGATATTTGGCTTATTTGTCTCCTATGCTGTATATTCTGCTCTATTGCCATGTATTGTCTACTTGCTGACTCTTGTGTAATAGTGTTGAGCTTTGTTCTGAGAAGATCACCCAAATATCTGTGTTGTTGGTGTTCTTCTAGCTGTGCTTCAAGTGTGTGTAAATGAAGTGCATCTATGTCTGTCTGTTTTGTTAGTCGTATGGCTGTCTGTATAATGCGCTCCTGTGTTATTCTGTCTTTGTGAATCATGGTTGCTAAATGTTGTGTTCTGCTTCGTATCGTGCTTTTTAGCAAGTCCCAGTATTGTGTGATGTTCTCAGTCGGTATATTGTCTGTGTATGTGTGTATGAGCTGTGTCATATATTGTACATATCCTGCGTGTTTCAGAAGTGCTGGAATTTGGCCTTTCAAAGGCCAGTCAAAAATATAATGTTTACATCCATGCCGGATAGTTTGTAAAATATGTATTATTCAAGAAAAGCAATGAAAGCATGTTATCAAAATGTGTTTCGCATAAAGCAATGTAACTAAGTAATTTATAAATTATGTTAACAGGATGTTTATTTTTCATAAAATATTATAATTTTAAAGATTGCGATATTTGATACATGATTGATTAATAAACAAAACTAATGAAATATTAAACAACTAATTTTTTAATCTGTAAGTGTTAGAAATATTTTTAGATTGGGTAAAGCCCCTTAATATGTTAAATCGTTATGTCCCTTGGTTTAATTTTAGTTTCTTGCTTTTGTTTATGTGGCTTCACCCGAAGTTGCAAGGAAAAAATTAAAACCATAAACGTATTGGAGAAATTAAACGTAGACAGTCAAGATTATTTGGACATGTTATTAATTAGAAAAAAAAAAAGAACTAGACAATTTAGTAACAATCTGCAAGATTGTGGTGGAAAGAACAAAAGGAAGGCAGAGAGATAAATATCTAGATGGATAGACCATCTATGTGCGTGTAAATGTGTGAGTCACGAGATGTCACACGAGATGTGTGTGTGTGTGTGTCGGGGTAGGGCGATGTCAGTTGGTGGGGATGTGTGTGTATGGATTGGGGATGTGTGAGTTGTTGTGCGATGTGTGGGTTGGTGGGGGATGTATGTGCGTGGGTGGGGAATATGTGGTCGATGGAGATGTGGCTGGGGGATGGGTGGTTGAAGGTGTGGGTGGGAAGAGGAAGTGTGAGTTAGGATATGTATGTGGGTGGGCGTGGGATGTGTGGGTTGGTGGGGGATGTTTGTGGGTGGAGAGTTGGTTGGGGTAACAGGTGAGGGCAGTGTGTGTGGGTGGGGGATGTGCGGGAGGGGGATGGGTTGGTTGGTGGGGTATGTATGTGACCCTGGGTGTGTGTGTGTGTGGTAGGTGTTGTTGTGTGTGTGGGTGAGGTGATGTATGGGTAGGTTGGAGATGGACCTCATAACATGGTAATGTGTCTTGATTATGTTTACAACATTCATTTCACAATGTTTATCTTTCTTCCTATTTAAATGTATAATGCTCTTGATGAACGAAAGACGAGTGATTGGAAGGGCCGAATGTAAGATGGGCCTGCGTGCCCAATTTGTGACCCTTTTAAAATAAAGTTGATTTGATAAAGTTGATTTGACCACGTGACATAATCGAGACCAGAACACAACGCTGATCCACGACTCTGATGATGGTGTGAGACGATTAAACAGGGCCGAACATGATTATCTACATGACATGATCATGACAAACAAATCTATAGAAATTAAAAGTGGTAAGGCGTAGCTTTATAGTGTTGACACTGATAACGTTATGGAAGCTGTCGCTGGAGATACGGAGTTCAAGCTTTGTTCGACGCTTGCGGCAGGCCGCTCTATGGAAAGACACCATGACATATGGGATAAAACAAGTTGCAATGAAGTAGGCCTTGTCGCCTTTAAACCATGTATTCCTTTTTTATCCCTCACTCTCCATCGAGTTTCGGACCGTGTGAGCAAGCGACCGCCGAATACAGAACTCCTCTACCGTCATGAGGAACAGTATGAGCGAAGTCACACACTCAACGGCCAACCCGTCTAGTCGTATGTACCGGGTTGACAAAGGTAGCTGAGAGTTCGAGAAGTATTGCTTTACAAATAAGAGACAAGGATTTACATCAGCCCCAGGTCTGTACAACGTTTATTTTAATGGGCATGGCAAGGCACGTAGAGTGCCCTGGTCACCCACTGCTCCCGTACTCGTCTCCAGTCGTCTTGACTTGTCTTGCCACTGGATTCAAATGGACTCTGGCAAAACATTGTGGTAGACGAATTGCGCAACTCTTCCTCACTCTAATCCAATTCATCGCGCAAGTCAGTCTTCATCCAACCACAATGTTTATTTAGTGATAACATTTAAACAGGTAGAAAGAAGACTGGAATCACACTACAAATGTTGCATGTGCGTTGCATGACGTGGTGAACAACCACACGTCATAAGTCGATTGTTTTGGGAATTTTACGTTCAGTAATTTGCCTGTCTCCCTGGCCAAGGTGTTAGCGACATTGTTTGTAATCCCGCATATTCAAGTGGGAAAAACACCAGCTGCGAGAATCGGTAGCGGTTCCCGCCGCGCTGGTAACTTACGGTGCATATGTGAGCCGGTCGTTCAGAAAGCAATGAAAAACAACTGAGCGTAAATTTGCTAAGACATCACGAACAGCCAATAAATGCTGGGGTTGACTGCAACGCCCATTAAAGAAAATGCAACTAACTTGTTTTTATTTTTTTGCCATTATTTTCTGAACTAGAAGTCAACTTCTAAGTCCAACTGACCGGTGTAAGGAATGAACCGCAGCCAGGGCACTGGAAATGTAAGCGCAAGCGCGTTAACACAGTGGTAACAAACATCTCTTAACTCCATATTGGACGAGTAGCAGGAAACAGTAAAAGGTACACACGACGATTGTTGTATTATTTTTATTCACTGAACCATAGCGGAGTTGACTGTAAACATTAGGCGATCAAAATGACTGGAAATAAACGTAAAGTAAATAAAAACAATGGTTATCAACACTGACAGCATCAAGCCACTTTTGAAAATTAATGTGAATGGAAAGTCTCTTGTGAAGGTCAACAGTTTTTCTTACCTATATTAATTAACAACAGACGATGAAATGTGAGAGACAGAAATAAGTAAGAGAATAAATAAATAAATTATAAATAAAAAAAATAAATAAAATAAGAAACCCTCAGCTTTCTTCTTCTTTTCGTTCATCCGGAGTGTTTTTTCAGATGTAATTGCGGTGTGCGTTAGGCACCCTTGTGTTGAAAACCCTTAGGTCAACACATCCAGCTTATGCGTGCATTTTTGACCAGGTTAGCATTCCTGGGAGACTCACTTTTGTGGTACCGTCCACATCTCAGCTGGTCAAGTTGGAACAGTCTAGGACTTCGGTCATCCCTCAAGAGAAGGAAGGGACAGTCCATAGCATTTTCCGCCATCCAAGGTTGCTTCCATAGTTGCAGGGCCGACACATAGCGCCCTAGTACTGGGCTCACCAAGGTATTCGTCACGTCCTGCTCATGGCTGCTTTAATTCCTCACTTCAATATATTGGGCATTTCGTTCGCCCCGGGCCGTTCCCGCACAAAACCAGACAGGTCTGCAAATGGTATCCACTCAGCGAGTTTTCGGACATGTGCTTGTCGTTGCGCCCGTCAGAGCTGTTCCAGGCACGACAGACATTCGGAAAACTACCTAGTCAGAGCTGTTCCGAACAAGAGCGGCATTCGGAAACTAGGTAGTCAGAGCTGTTCCTAGCACGAGAGACATTCGGACGAGACATTTCACTCGGACGTAAATGCGTAGTGCCAATTTTTAGTTTGCCACCCGTAGGACGGCACTTCCGTCTTCAGCAGGCATTTTTTAATGAGGTTAGCTTCCTCGGGTTTCGAGGCACGTTAGACTTTTTGTTGTGATGTCGCCCACATCTCAGCTGGTCAAGATAGAACGATCATCGACATCACGGTTAACCCTCAAGGGAAGGCAGGGGCAGACCATGGGCCTATCCAAGGCTATCCAAGGAGGCTTCCATAATTGCAGAGCCGGCACATATTGCTCTGAGACTGGGCTCACCCAAGGAGTTGCGACGTCCTGCTCATGGCTGCTTTAGTTCCTCACTTCCGTGTGTTGGGCATCTCGCTTGTTACTTACTGGTCGCTCAAGCACACACCAGGAACGGTCAGACTGCGGGCGACATCCGCTCGGTAAGCTTTTGCTTTTGACTTCGGACCACGCAATGGATTCGCTAGCCGTGCGTTCCATTTTGTGTTATTGGGACGTTTTTTCACTTTTGTCTACACTCTATGTGTTAGATACAGACAGTTTTCGTAGCCATTTCATTCGACTGGGACACTTTCTGCATTTTATTCTCGCTCACGAGGTAGGCTACATGTGCTGCCGGCTCAGCACCTTACCTCCGTGCAGCAGTGAGCGAGAAACGGCCAGGCCCTCTCATCCGGGAATCCGTCATATCCCCCAGCTGAGAGCCTTCAAACAAGTATCAGAACTGGGCATGTAGCGTGCTCAGTACCTCTATTTATCGGTAGGTGTGTATCGGCCCGGCTCTCAGATCCGCGGGTTTGTGGCTTCAGCCACAGCCCTTGACAGAGAGCCTTATAGTTTTGTCCGGACCAAGGTCTTCTGCCTTCGTGTACCTGATTTAATCTTTTGACTGTTATCCTCAGTCTCACCTGCAGAGCAGCAGGTTGTGTCTCTCTTAGTCTGGTGCCTATCCCAAGAGCTGTCCGATATATAGTTTTCATCCATCGGCAAGCACATGGGGTCGATGGGACACGCAAGTACCCCCACCACGGCAAAGTGGAGACACATCGGGGGAGAAGCCTCAGCCTGATCCTAAGAATGTTAAATCAGGACTTATCAGCCTTTCTCTTGTGACCTCTAACTCTCGTATCAGATCTTTTTTGGTGTGTCGCCAGTGCTGGTAACTGATGGTATTGCATTCTATCGAGATAACTGATCCAATCGACCTGCTGCTTTTTCAGTATATGTGGCTCAACTTGTTGATCCCACCGTCTGTCTGATAACACAATTTATTTCTCGATATCGGAAAGTTAATTTGGCAGCTCTTCTCAATCTCCCTCATCTCATAGATACTTAGTTTGTTTCTGTGTGATTTGGATGGTGTCCAAGTTTGACATTGGCAGCATAGGGTTGGTTTGAATTGGAAGATTTAGGGTTAGGGAAGGTTTAATCATAAAATCCCACAGATAACAGTAGCAAAATAACAGTAGGGGAAGGGGATTGCTTCCAGGTGAGCAACAGTGATACCTGTAAATTAAATGGGCAATAGTTGAGGGAGTTTGCATTCTGAGACATTTGAATCGTTTATCTCACTTTTTCTTATAGTCCATGCCGTGTGGCGAAGTTATCTTGTCTGTATGCAGACTTCTATCTCGTGTGCTGCCAGTCTTTTCTGATGTTAGATGTTTCTCCAGTGTGATGATGTCAAACTGCACGGCATCTTCTCTCTTGGTCTCTCCCTGCCTCTCCTTAGCTCTGACTTTCCCGTTGTGACTGACATACTGCAGCGTTCCCTGTCTCATGGCACGCCCACAAACTTAGTGTTGGATGAAAGCCACCAGCGATTAAAGCTGGAAATCGGGATGTGAGCGCAAGACAGGAGAAGGACACCGGGGAAGTCCCTCCCTTGGGAAGTGTGAGGAACGTAATGGACGCGAGGTACTCGTTGAGGGGGAAGTGTGACTGCTTCTGACGACTGATGTGAGTTCGCCCAGATGTGGATTTTCTAGTAGTGAACATGGATTACGTCTGTCCGTGTATCAAAACTTATTTTGTTTGTTTGTTATAAGGGCGCGCGGTTCCATAGGGCACAGAGCCGCCCCGTGAGGTTTCTGTGTGTCATTCAGATGACCACCTCTTCTGGTGGCCTTGGCCATGTCAAGTCCAGATAAACCCACACTTTCATCTTAGCCAAATGACCGATAATCTGAAGGTGATTTTCTTATAGGGATATTCTTTTTTTTTTAATTTTATATATTTTTTTTTTAACAGAACAGTGTAACAGTTAGTTCAAAATATAAAGTATTTTGTCATACTGTCACTGTAAATGCCAGTAACAAACAATGTGGAAAATAAAATGATTCAATCTTATTTACTGTGGCAGGTAATACATTCTCATTTTCAAAGTGAAACTCAACGTTTCCTTGAGACTAGATGCAGATGCGATCAGTCATGGCTTCAGAAGCACCAAAGGTCAAGCAGGAGCCACTCTCCTTGATCATGGACCTCCTTCAGTGTTGGGCAGTTTGGGTGTTGCATTCTAGGGGCAGAGTTCTCTGGTAGCCAACTGGTTGTCAATTTTCTTTAAACTCTTGTCTGGGCAACTGGCGAGCCAAAAAATAAGATTTTACCACTTTCGGAAAATCCAGAAATATTTTCACATGCAGGTGGTCTTCTGGGTCACAATTACGCCCAGCCATCCAGAGTTCTTGCTACAATCTTGTGCTCCGCAATGAGGAAAACATCATTGATTCGTTCTTTGAAAGCCCTGTGGCATAAGGATCCTCTATAACAGTGGTTCTTAACCGGTGGGGAATCCCCCCCCCCCCCCCAGGCGGGCAATTTAGGGTTTACAGGGAGGGGGGGGGGGGATTTAGATTATTTCAAGATCGTGTTAATACAACAACCGATTACTTGATATTGTTTTTCCCTGCATACTTTATGGTTCTGTGCGTCTCACCCGTCTGAAATTCATTTTATAACCCCGCAAATCACGTTTTATGTAGATATCTAGACTTGTTTTAGTATGTGCTATTAAATTTAGCGTCCATTATTACATATACTGTGTAGGGGTGAGGGGATTTTTAGGGTGGAAATACGAAAGGGGGGAATGAGGTTCTGAAAATGTTGTGAAGGGGGGCACGGGCCAAAACAAAGGGCGAGAACCACTGCTCTATAAGCACGAGTAACTGTCCAATGTCGCCTGCTCAATGCACTGAGCTTGTGGGGACGCACACATCTGAGCATGGTATTGTAGTCACCACATTTTGGTGTCTCTGTAAGCTTTTTCTGGTACAAATATACCAACTGTTCACCGGGTGTCTTGGAGACTTTATGGTACAAATTTACCAACTGTCCACCGGGTGTCTTGGAGACGTTTCTGGTACAAATTTACCAACTGTCCACTGAGTGTCTTGGGGACTTTTCAGCGGTTAGAATGTGTGTAGTAAGAGAGACGACGTCTGTGACTGAACCATCTTGCTTACGTTTTTTACTAGTGAAAACAGACTAATTATTTAACAAATAATAAATGTTTCCGGATTATTTCTTGAAGGTGATTGTTATTTGGCCTTTCAACGGCCAGCCCAAAAATATAGTCGCGTATTGTGCCAAATTATAACAAGGAAGGATACTAAAGTTGTTTATTTATTATTCTACTAAAGACTAAGAAATCAGATTATAAACATTTATTGTACAAAAATATAACTAAATAATAAATTACGCTAGTAAATATGATGTTTACTTTTCTCTTACCATAGATAACTTAAAGTATTAGAAAATGGCAGCAAAGGTTGATTTTCAAATAAAATTAACGAAAAGTTAAGAAAGTTATTGCCAAAACAGTAAGTGTTAGGAATTGTTTAAGATTGAATTATGTCTCTTAAATATTAAGTCGTTATGTCCCTTGTCCTATTTTAATTGTGTGTGCTCACCTTGTTTATGTGGTCTCTCAGGAAGTTATTTGAACAGAATTGTTTATAAATTAGGGGACTGCTATACAATGATGCTAGTCTGTTGTTACGACAATCTGGTCACGCTCTAAAAAACAAACAAACAAAAATAAACAAGTGAAGTACCATTTCATATTTTCTTATAATTTGCATAATAATTTCTTTGGATTATGATAATTAGAGTTACGGGGTATGTGAGCCGGCCGCTCAGAAAGCAATGGCAAACTACTGAGCGTAATCTTGCCAAGATATCAACATACAGTTGAAAGATGCTGGTGTTGACAGCGAGGTTCTGTAAAGGATATGCTAAAACAAAACAAAAAACAAAAAACAAAAAAAAAAAAAAAAAAAAAGTTGCGGTCAGATCGGTAGAAAATATAAAGACAAGTAAGTATTGTATTTAATAAACACTTCTAGACATATTTTAACAATCAAGGTTAGCTTTTGTACTTTCCTGTGAAAGAAACCGCCGTAAAATCTATAATGCTAAATGTCTAACAAAACATTCCTAGCTAATCATTTTTTGTCAATTCATAGAGCGAATCCATACAACTGTCTCTCGTCAATTCATAGAATGAATCGGTGCAACTATCTCGGAACTGCCATAACATCTGATGGGAGGTGCATTAAAACATTAGATCAAGCATCGTTATGGCAAAGATGCCTTTTGCTTGATGAAAACATACTGACCTATAAAAATATGGCCCTGGCAAAGTGAATAAGAGTGTTGAAGTGCTACATATATGGTATAGAATTATATGGATGTGAATAGTGTACAGAAAGCAGAAAATGAGTTAAACATCTGTTGGCAGTGGACATGTAGTTTCTAAGGAAGATGCAAAGAACATAATGGACATACAAAAATAACCAATGAGCAAGTCCTACAAGAAGCAAATGAAAACAGTAAACTGATTAACAAAATTAAAATAGGCAGTCAAGATTATATGGGCACGTGATTAATGGAAATGCACTTATGAACCGAAAGACGTAGTCCAGAATTGACCCCACAACATTAGGAGAGCGAGGCAGACGGCTTGACCACTTCTAATTAATGGAAATAAACTAAACAAAAATGTTGTAACAGTTGGAACGATTGAGGAGACAGGAACAAAGGGAAGGTTGAGATGTATCGATGGCTTGATCACATGGCATAATGGAAACAAGAAAACAAAGTTGATCTACTACTGGTGATCGTGTGTGGTGGAGAAACGTGACCGCTCCTGCTTAACGGCATGGCACATGATGATGACTAAGAAATCAACAAATATGGACAGTGGTTAGACTTGGCTTCTTAGCTTCGATATGGAGACTCCCATTTCTTTGCTTATCTTAGTAATGGTCTGGTTGCTGTTTTCTGTGCTTATCAAAGTAATGGTCAGTAATCTATCCTATCAAATTTAGTAATAATGAAAAACATATGCTGAATAAGATGCGACTGGAGTAGGCGTTCATGACTCTCCACAGATCTCGGTCTTTGGTTTTCTGGATCAACTCTGCCGTTGATATTCCTCCAAGCCACCGTCGCATCATTTCTCATGGTCTGCCTCTGCCTCTCTTCCCCTTGATCTTTAAAGTTGTCACGATGTTCTCCAGTGCCTCTCTTCTCATCACATGACCTAAAAAAGCTGTTTGTCTCTATCTTATTGTTGTATATAATGTTCTAGTTTCGCCAGCCTCGTTAAGGCATTCGTCGTTAGTTACTTTGGCATTCCAAAACAAATACTAGCAAAATACGTGACGCGGGTAAACTGGCGTAAGATCAACAATCTTTTCGTAGCGGAAAGGAAATGGGAGAGAGTATATGATGTTCATACGATGTTTAATAAAGGACCTTATAATTGATCACCATCACCTTCCACATTTGTCGTCAAGCGTCGTGGGGAGAAATAGTTGACATTCCAGCGTCCGATGTGTGGCGCAGGATAGTGTTATTCCGTGTGGTTGTACGATCTTTTTGATTTCGTCAATCCGTATTTTTCTTTTCTGACATCCTCTTGCTCTCGTATCAGATCTTCTGTGGTGCATCGCCAATGCACGTAACCAGTGTATTGTATTCTAACGAGATGTCCGATCCATTTAAATGATTAATTGTCATGGGATAATTAATCATCGTAAGTGACTTTCCGTAACTGCCATTGGCTTATTTGTCGCCGAAATGTTGTCATTGCGTTATAATACAAGATGCCTGCTACCATATTAACAACTTGTAAGCCCTAACTGTAACACTCACCTGCTACCATATTAACAACTTGTAAGCCCTAACTGTAACACTCACCTGCTACCATATTAACAACTTGTAAGCCCCAACTGTAACACTCACCTGCTACCATATTAACAACTTGTAAGCCCCAACTGTAACACTCACCTGCTACCATATTAACAACTTGTAAGCCCCAACTGTAACACTCACCTGCTACCATATTAACAACTTGTAAGCCCCAACTGTAACACTCACCTGCTACCATATTAACAACTTGTAAGCCCCAACTGTAACACTCACCTGCTACCATATTAACAACTTGTAAGCCCCAACTGTAACACTCACCTGCTACCATATTAACAACTTGTAAGCCCCAACTGTAACACTCACCTGCTACCATATTAACAACTTGTAAGCCCCAACTGTAACACTCACCTGCTACCATATTAACAACTTGTAAGCCCCAACTGTAACACTCACCTGCTACCATATTAACAACTTGTAAGCCCTAACTGTAACACTCACCTGCTACCATATTAACAACTTGTAAGCCCCAACTGTAACACTCACCTGCTACCATATTAACAACTTGTAAGCCCCAACTGTAACACTCACCTGCTACCATATTAACAACTTGTAAGCCCTAACTGTAACACTCACCTGCTACCATATTAACAACTTGTAAGCCCCAACTGTAACACTCACCTGCTACCATATTAACAACTTGTAAGCCCCAACTGTAACACTCACCTGCTTCCAATTTTCCGTATCCATTGTTGTTTGGTCCAATCCTACTTTTTGTCTGACACTGAATCTGTTAATTTTCTGCTGTCCAGTATTTGTGGCTTGAGGTGTTGATCCCACTGTCTGTCTGATAACATAATATATGTGGCTCGAGGTGTTGATCCCACTGTCTGTCTGATAACATAATATATGTGGCTCGAGGTGTTGATCCCACTGTCTGTCTGATAACATAATATATGTGGCTCGAGGTGTTGATACCACTGTCTGTCTGATAACATAATACATGTGGCTCGAGGTGTTGATCCAACTGTCTGTCTGATAACATAATATATGTGGCTCGAGGTGTTGATCCCACTGTCTGTCTGATAACATAATATATGTGGCTCGAGGTGTTGATCCCACTGTCTGATAACATAATATATGTGGCTCGAGGTGTTGATCCCACTGTCTGTCTGATAACATAATATATGTGGCTCGAGGTGTTGATCCCACTGTCTGTCTGATAACATAATATATGTGGCTCGAGGTGTTGATACCACTGTCTGTCTGATAACATAATATATGTGGCTCGAGGTGTTGATCCCACTGTCTGTCTGATAACATAATATATGTGGCTCGAGGTGTTGATCCCACTGTCTGTCTGATAACATAATATATGTGGCTCGAGGTGTTGATCCCACTGTCTGTCTATGTAGCATGATGGATCAGAATTCCCCATTCCCAGACCGACACATTCATAAAAATACTTTAAGTCTGAACGGGGACCATCCCAGATAGAAGGGCTATTATTAGATAGAATGTTCCAGAACGAGTTGGGGAGGGTAGCGGTATGCGCTTGTCTTTTCATTGGCTAGTACGTGGCAGCCCAAGCTATTCACTGGGCCACATTTGAATATCCAATTAGTTTGAGCGGGGATTCCACCAGGAGCAGTCGCTAGTTTGTGAAGTGATGACGCAAAAATGCCCTTAAAGATTCTATAATATATTGTTCTCTGGAATAACAGGTACCACATTAAAACATACTTAAATGTTGTGATTATGCCTAGTGAACAAAAGAGAAGAATATAAGAGTATTTTATGAATAAAATGTGAAAGTGGAAAACCTAACTTCTGTGCGCCAGTATTCTGGATACTGCTTCTTCAATCTTGACATGTCTTTCACGCTGTATACTCCAAGTGCATATCAATCCCTTGTTGTGCGTATGCTTGATGAATGTATAGTACACTCAAGCAAATTCGCAAACCCAAACCCCTTGTGCATTCTTCATGCCTAGGATGACTCATTCTTAAATCAACTGTACCTTTGCTCTCGCGAGTTAACATATGGCAGTCTGAATTAGAATGGGTGATGTAAACATGTACAAGTTCCTTTGTAAAACGCTGAGAATGTTGGAGTGAATGAGCTGGTGCTTTGATAAGTAGCCTCTCACATTAGTAGAAAGACAGATGCTTCATATCAATATGTAGGTGGGGCGTGATGGCACGCCAGAATTGCAAAGTTCATGTGATGGCCTGGTGGCTAGATTACGCTCAAGAGAATACCATTTCTCTCTGCAGCATTACACGGGTACCTCTACTGTTGGTTGGTTCATATAAACTAGTTCCTAGAAGGACAATAGGTGTGTGCACCTGTGTCTTAGTTGGCTGAATATAATGTATGGCTTATGCAAATTTACAAGGACTAAACATTTTTTCCACATATGTGCTTTGGTGCATATGTGAACAATTGCTATGCAATTGAGCTTCTGTTACCTACTGTAGTAGACATGAAAATTACTCAGTGGGGAAAGAGCACATGATGATGATGATGATGATGATGATGTACCTGTGAGACAAGTCTGGTGGAAAAGGGGTGAGGTCTGGCATTGCTGTGTAAGTGTATATGGAATAGGACATTTATGCACCAACATCACAGCCATAGGAATGGATGTTTGGGCTGCTAATTTGGTAAATGCCATTAGTTAATACATAATGCAGATTGCAGTTGTAAATGCCTATTTTCCATTTCCCTTCACAATGCCTGTCCCATGTTGCTATGTCACAATGATTGCTGTACTGTGTCTGGTCCTCCTTGTGCCCAGGTCTACTGTGGTTCAAACATGGTGGAACTTAGACCACATAAATGCTTGTAATTGTGTTAAGCTACCCTGTCTCAGCATATAGTCTTGTGATTACCACAGTTCATCACAGTGAAATCACTACATCATCAACTAGGAGAGGTGTGCTTGGACAACACCCACCTTAACCTTCCCCATCTCCATCTGTGTATGTTAATGTATGATAACATAATCTTTTAACAAATGTAAAGAGATGTTGTGCCATTTTGTATATTGACAGAGAACAAGATGATGGTGGAGAGGCCTTTCATATATCATCTGGGACAACTAAACAGAAGTCCTAGATCCAGAAGTGACTACCTATCAAAATGCAGGAAAATCAAAGAAGAATTTTCTCTCAGCTCTCAACAGCTGAATGCACAAATGGGAGCATAACACAATCTGAAGCACTACAAATGTGGTGAACTGGACAGTGATCTTTGAGTCAATCAAATGTCAACTGAGAATAACATCAAGTCTTGTGTTATGAACTACATTCATAGAAAACTGTGAGGTAACTTGGAGTGTTTGTTTATCTAAGACTCAACTTGGAAAATATCCAGCCTGGTGCTCACACAGTGATTCTTGAAGAATGTGACTTGAACAGAAGGTGAAGTGATCTGGCTAAGTGAGTAGCTGCAATGTATGGGACATTATGTATGTCATTATTGAAGTACCCAGTGACAGTTTTCACCAGTAGCCTGATCAACCGTGAGATGCAGTACCGTATCATCATACCAAATCTTGTCTTCCAGAGGAATGAATCTGCCATGGAACTTGTGGGAAATATGCTAACTGGAGCTTGTCCAACATCAATGCTGATGATAAAAGGATTCAACAGACCCAGAACAGTATTTCCTCCCTTAAGTTTTTCCTTGGTAGGATTTCATAACCTTCCTCAGAGACAGAAAGTGATGATAGATACAGAACTCAGTGTGTAGTTAGAGATTAGAGAGGGGGAGAGAGTTTATTGATAAGCTGGAGGAGGGTGTAGGAGTGTTGTATCATGTTTATCTTCATGCATGTTCGGCATAATTATACCTTATGTAGGTAATTATTGAAGTGTTGACATGACAAATGGGATGAACAATGGTCATCACTAGACTCACCATCAGCTCAATAAAATGTATTTAATGAATCAGTGTTTTAAGTACATGTCTCAAGAGAATGTCTTTTACAGTTGCTGTCAAGTGTTGTCTCTGGTGACTGTCTTAAGTGCTGTGGTTGATTATACATATTGTGAAAAGTCTTGTATAGATGTTGTCGAGTATCTCTTATGATGTAAGTCTTGTACAATGGCTGGTGTACACAATTCCTTGTGAATGTATGTCCCACTTTTGTCAAGAAACTGTCATTCTAGATGTCTTGTCCAACAGATGTAATGTACAGTTATTGTTGAGTTTGTCTACAAATAAATGAATCCTACAATCCCAAAGAAATGGGACAACCTTATATAGGTCACACTGACAAAATAAAGAAAGGTAGATTTAATGTGACGGACGAATAGCACACATTATAATGAGAGAGATGGATCCTCAGTTGTACAGGGGCGAAGAGTCCAGATCTCCTTTTGGTCTTGAGGGAACCTTTTACTTCTTTTATAAATTTCTGTGTAGATACATAATAGTCTCACAGTGGGGGTTTGAGCCAAAGAAAAGTGATTCTCCAAAAAGGCTATTGCGGGAATGATTAGCTCATTTGAGTGACCTCTTGACAAAACGTGCTAAATCATATCCTTTATCTTGTTATTTATTATTCAAGATATATCTCCAGAGAACACTACTAACTACGTCCTCTGTCAACTATCAAATTTGTCACAAAACTGGGTAGTCTCTTTCCGGGCTATAAACCCTGGGAAAACCCTAATAATCGTCTCGGATTTAAACCCAGGTAATAACCTGCTAGGGGCTCACATACCTGGTGCCCTGATGTCAGGATACAAACCGTGGGCATAACTTGCATAGGACTCACTTTTGGGATCTCTATGTTGGTATTACAATCCGGGGTGACCTCTCGCAAATCGGACCAAATTCTTGGAGTTTTTATGGTGTTGTTTAATGGACCCTGTCTCTTATATGAGGACAACTGTCCAGGCATGTAAACCCACAATAAATCTCTAGAAGATTTGATTTCATTAATAGTGATAATATTGCATGTATCACTGTTTTAATATATCAGTTAGGAATTCAATGTAGCAGACTGAAGATGATATTTAAGTTCTCAGTATGAAATGATTTATTAGCTTGTCAATAGTGTTGTATAATTTTGTGCATGCTGGTTATTCAATATATGTATCCAAAAAATAAGGTACCTGAAACACCAGAGAACACAAATTATTTAATATAACTGAGACAGCTATTACAGGGGTAAAATTCATTTATGTTCCTGAAATTAAGACACTTAAGTAAATGAATATGAGGCCTACTCCATCTCCAAAATTAATTGCTGGCATGGGAGAGAGAGGGGAAATATTGTTGTAACTACAACATTTTTAATGTCACCGCATCACATAAAATAACAACTACTAATATTCTCTTCTCCCCATAACATGCTTCCAACACTGAGAGTAGAGAGTGTGAACCCTGATGGAAAACTTGGGCAACCATTAAGACACCTCACTAACAATCTCTCTCGGTGATAGTCAGTATTCGTACCGGCTAATGTCCAGTGTCGATTCGACATCTGGGTGTATTCTTCAGTTGTGTAATCTTGTCGGTAGCCCTGATCAAGCTGCTGAGAAAGTGGGCACAATTGAAATCTCCAGGAGAAACATCCTTATCAACTCAGTCACTCGCCATTCTTGAAGTAATGGTATTATTAAGCGTACTTGATACGTGATGGACGAGATGAAGGGAAAATTCTACCTGATGTCATGGGCGGTCAAACAAAACCGACCACAGTCTGCTGTCTATAAGGCATTAGTCTATTGTTCGATGGTGTAATCTCTGGTGTACGAGGATCCGCGTCGCCAAGAGTGAACTCATTGAATCTCCAGGAAGGCCATCAAAATAACTGGACCCCTAGCCATTTATATGGAAGTGGAGAGCGTACGCAAAGTACGTGTCTGGGAAACGATGGAAACCAACCTGATGTCATCGGCGTATCATACGACTAGGAGCATAACGTGGACAACCTGAAACATTTCATGAAGAGATAAAACAGGATCCGTCTCCGACGTCGGACGTCAATTCGTCCTCAGTTGAGAAAGCATTTCTGCCTGAAAAATGGTGGAGATTAAAGGAAGGACAAAGTTGAGAGTAACTGATGTCTTTCTCCTTTTTCATTCTCAATTGAGAAGACCTTTCTGAATGGAAAATTGTAGGAATGTAATAAGGATTACTGTTCTTAAACAGTTAACTCTTATATGGTGGAGATCACTGCAACTCCAGCAGTTGACACTCTATACACAACGAAAGATCACTGTTCTTAAACAGCTGACTACTTTCAAGGTAAAGATCTCTGCAAGTTCAGCAGTCGACTCTTTACATAATAAGAACCATGCATTACGCAGTTGAATCTTATATTATTACTGAGATGCGAGGTATAACACAAGACCTGGCCAGTCATGTCCTCAAAGTCAGTAAAATTGCTTCCAAGAAGCTATACCCACATAATCACACCCCTTCAAAGGTGGTTGTGATAATGACGGACTTCTCACATGCTGGGGGGAAACGCCTTATATTCGCCAAAGTAAACGTTTTGCTTATGTGGGAGAGAAAGAACGGATACGCCAGCCACTCAAAAGCACTTCGCTAAAGCATGGCTGAAGACAACTAGTTGGAACCTCCACCTGGAATTCTATATTAGTAGTAGTAGATGTCACAGTCTGGCTGCATCTACAAAATCAGTTGCTACGTTAGAAAATAGAGCAACTAAGGAGAGAAAATGCTGTCACTTCTCACAACAAATCAAAATAGAGGCCTAACGGAATGAGGAAATCTCAGCCAATAAGTGCACCTCTAAGTCTATGGTAAGACTACAGAGATAAGTCAAGGAAATATAATGGGAAATTGCTACTATCTGCAAACACAAGAGGCTTATTGGAAAGGTAGACCCTGTGTCCAACGCTAACCAAATCTGCACTAGTAGATTTTAGTCTCAAGTTCTGCAGTGGCTGCTATACAGTTCACCCGGAAGTGATTGTCTTTGCTCCGGTGATGTACAACAATTTTAACCCAGTTCCAAATGCCAAGATTAATGTTGGAGAAAGTGTTCAGTTAAATACACTCTCACAGGATTATCATTCTCCAGTGGCGAAGGGAAGAATGAAGTTCTGATAAGGTGAAAGGTTGAGAGATACATGGAATGCAACCATTCTCTCTAAACGTCATCTAGAAGTTGGCTTAATTGCAAGGCCATTACTTCACATAATGAATCTCTATGGTCCATTCATACATTACGAAATGGTGTGACTCAGAGAGATCATTTATCACAACAGGAAATATAGCAAGGATGTCAGCGGTGGAACACTGTCAGAGGTAAATAGAAGGGCAGTTCACAGATGAGTTGAGTCAGGACTCCTGATGCTCCCAGTGACTTAAAGGAACTTAATGCAGAGCTAACTTCATGGTCTTTGCGTTTGCCACCAAATTCATCACCTGATGCAATGTTGGGGCAGATTTTTTTTAAGGAGAAAAATCACTTAGTTCCAAAATGTACTACTCAAGTAGGGAAAAGGGAGACAGGGAGTAATTGACAAAACCACCTGAGGGATCTTGGAACTGTGGATTTCTGAGATCATCTGTCATACCTATGAAAGACTTAAGAGAGGGGCCATGTAGCATGATGGATCAGAATTCCCTATTCCCAGACCGACACATTCATAAAAATACTTTAAGTCTGAACGGGGACCATCCCAGATAGAAGGGCTATTATTAGATCGAATGTTCCAGAACGAGTTGGGGAGGGTAGCGGTATGCGCTTGTCTTTTCATTGGCTAGTACGTGGCAGCCCACACTATTCACTGGGCCACATTTGAATATCCAATTAGTTTGAGCGGGGATTCCACCAGGAGCAGTCGCTAGTTTGTGATGTGATGACGCAAAAATGCCCTTAAAGACTCTATAATATATTGTTCTCTGGAATAACAGGTACCACATTAAAACATACTTAAATGTTGTGATTATGCCTAGTGAACGAAAGAGAAGAATATAAGATTATTTTATGAATAAAATGTGAAAGTGGAAAACCTAACTTCTGTGCGCCAGTATTCTGGATACTGCTTCTTCAACCTTGACATGCCTTTCACGCTGTATACTCCAAGTGCATATCAATCCCTTGTTGTGACTGGTTGCGTATTCTTGATGAATGTATAGTACACTCATGCAAATTCGCAAACCCAAACCCCTTGTGCATTCTTCATGCCTAGGATGACTCATTCTTAAATCAACTGTACCTTTGCTCTCGCGAGTTAACATATGGCAGTCTGAATTAGAATGGGTGATGTAAACATGTACAAGTTCCTTTGTAAAACGCTGAGAATGTTGGAGCGAATGAGCTCGTGCTTTGATAAGTAGCCTCTTGTCACTTATTTTTCCGGGAGGAAAGTGAAATCAACAAGCACACCTTCAAGTTTATTATCTTTTGGGATTATTGACTGACTTCTGTCTACACTCCTCCCTTCTGTCTTCCCTTCCATATATCTATTCCTTTCTCTCTCTCTGTTATTCCCTCAACACATACTCCGACAACAGTTCCTTCAACGATTAATAAAAGATTTATTAATAAAAACTATGTCTGATGTATGGATGAACTGTGTATATGTAGTTGGTATTGTCTACTAGTGTGAATGCAAGATAGGACGGTTGACTTCGTATGTGCCGTAGTTCTTCTCGCCTCTTCTGTCGGCCAAAACACAGGACAGCACACACAGAAATGGAGTGATCTCACCCTGAATGATCTCCTCCTGCTTGAGTCTGGACTTAATCCAATTCTTGAAGAAAACAACTGTTCAATGTCTTATCACCAGAAAATAATCCGATTTGGTAAGTCACTGAAATTCATATATTTCCCGTTTTGGAAGGTATTATAATCCACCTCTGAATACACACCGCCACTATCCAACATTGTCTAGAGTTACTATGAATGTTCTACACCATGTCTATTGTTAATAAAGTTTAATGTTTCGGCACAGTGCAATTGCATGCAGTTTTAAGTATCCCTGCTTGCCACAGGTTAACGTCTTTTCCTTTTAAGGGTTTTAGTTGTATATTCGTTTGAGCATACAGTGTTCTGTATTTGACGTTAAGTTATCACTTCTTCATATTAAAACATGTCTATGTTCTTGTTGGTTCTAAGTAGGTACTTTATTTGCTCAAGTGACGTAACCTTCATTTCTTCTCTGATTTCAATAGGGGGATTGGAACCTGTGGAGAAGATAGGTAATCTGGTGATATGAGTCTGCTTAATATAATTTTCTTATGTGAGAGTCCTTCTCTAGCCATACTGAAAAGCCTCCGAAAAACATACGGACATACGATTTATGAGTGCACTACAGTTTACACGACTAGATAAACGAATGCAATTCCACACGTTAAGAACAAACACCTATATCCCTATGCTACTATTACACTAAGATTATAATACCTTATATATTCACTTATCATCGCGGAATTGAAATACACTAGCGAATAAAACACTAATATCCCATATTCGTTCAACCATTAGGGACGTGTATTTCTTTCCCCACTCAGGATGCATAGATAATTCAGCCCAGTTTGGAACACACACTAAACATAAAACCCCGTTGCTACTATTTATATTGAGTGTCCAACCCTCCGTTATTGTGTGATGTTCATACCTCAACCCTCGTCTCTTGACGTATCCTGCACATCAAACGGCGGTTAAATCACGTAGTGACTATTTGCTCGTTTCATCCGTTACGCTGTTCCCCTGAGTTCCCCGTACGCGAATACTTCAATGCATCCCAACTGTTGATCGTTTTCTCCGTTCATTTTTCCCCAACGCGATCTCCCCGGTTCCAGTGTCCGTACGATCCGATCGGCAGGCAATGAACTCTGCGAACACCTGTATCCTATTTTTATCTTCGTAGGTCAATGATCTGTAATTTATCCTCCTCTCAGAATGAAGCACACAATTGTTAACCCTCCTCCTTCCTTGTATTATTATATGTAAGTTATCAAGGAATAACTAAACTGCAGTTTTTCCGTGACACCTCTCACATTAGTAGAAAGACAGATGCTTCATATCAATATGTAGGTGGGACGTGATGGCACGCCAGAATTGCAAAGTTCATGTGATGGCCTGGTGGCTAGATTACGCTCAAGAGAATACCATTTCTCTCTGCAGCATTACACGGGTACCTCTACTGTTGGTTGGTTCATATAAACTAGTTCCTAGAAAAACAATAGGTGTGTGAACCTGTGTCTTAGTTGGCTGAATATAATGTATGGCTCATGCAAATTTACAAGGACTAAACATGGTTTCCACATATGTGCTTTGGTGCATATGTGAACAATTGCCATGCAATTGAGCTTCTGTTACCTACTGTAGTAGACATGAAAATTACTCAGTGGGGAAAGAGCACATGATGATGATGATGATGATGATGTACCCGTGAGACAAGTCTGGTGGAAAAGGGGTGAGGTCTGGCATTGCTGTGTAAGTGTATATGGAATAGGACATTTATGCACCAACATCACAGCCATAGGAATGGATGTTTGGGCTGCTAATTTGGTAAATGCCATTAGTTAATACATAATGCAGATTGCAGTTGTAAATGCCTATTTTCCATTTCCCTTCACAAGGCCTGTCCCATGTTGCTATGTCACAATGATTGCTGTACTGTGTCTGGTCCTCCTTGTGCCCAGGTCTACTGTGGTTCTAACATGGTGGAACTAGACCACATAAATGCTTGTAATTGTGTTAAGCTACCCTGTCTCAGCATATAGTCTTGTGATTACCACAGTTCATCACAGTGAAATCACTACATCATCAACTAGGAGAGGTGTGCTTGGACAACACCAACCTTAACCTTCCCCATCTCCATCTGTGTATGTTAATGTATGATAACATCATCTTTTAACAAATGTAATGAGATGTTGTGCCAATTTGTATATTGACAGAGAACAGATATGGTGGAGAGGCCTTCCATATATCATCTGGGACATCTAACCAGAAGTCCTAGATCCAGAAGTGACTCCCTATCAAAAGGCAGGAGAATCTAAGAAGAATTTTCTCTCAGCTCTTAACAGCTGAATGCACAAATGGGAGCATAACACAATCTGAAGCACTACAATGTGGTGAACTGGACAGTGATCTTTGAGTCAGTCAAAGGGTCAACTGAGAATAACATCAAGTCTTGTAGTATGAACTACATTCATAGAAAACTGTGAGGTAACTTGGAGTGTTTGTTTATCTAAGACTCAACCTTAGAAAATATCCAGCCGGATGCTCACACAGTGATTCTTGAAGAATGTGACTTGAACAGTAGGGAAGTTGATCTGGCTAAGTGAGTAGCTGCAATGTATGGGACATTAGTGTGTCATTATTGAAGTACCCAGTGACAGCCTTCACTAACAGCCTGATCAACCGTGAGATGCAGTACCGTATCATCATACCAAATCTTGTCTTCCAGAGGAATGAATCTGCCATGGAACTTGTGGGAAATATGCTAACTGGAGCTTGGCCAACATCAATGCTGGTGATAAAAGGATTCAACAGACCCAGAACAGTATTTCCTCCCTTAAGTTTTTCCTTGATAGGATTTCATAACCTTCCTCAGAGACAGAAAGTGATGATAGATACAGAACTCAGTGTGTAGTTAGAGATTAGAGAGGAGGAGAGAGTTTATTGATAAGCTGGAGGAGGGTGTAGGAGTGTTGTATCATGTTTATCTTCATGCATGTTCGGCATAATTATACCTTATGTAGGTAATTATTGAAGTGTTGACATGACAAATGGGATGAACAATGGTCATCACTAGACTCACCATCAGCTCAATAAAATGTATTTAATGAATCAGTGTTTTAAGTACATGTCTCAAGAGAATGTCTTTTACAGTTGCTGTCAAGTGTTGTCTCTGGTGACTGTCTTAAGTGCTGTGGTTGATTATACATATTGTGAAAAGTCCTGTATAGATGTTGTCAAGTATCACATGTCTATCTTGTACAATTGTGGTGTAAACAATTCCTTGTGAATGTATGTCCCACTTTTGGCAGGAAACTGTCATGTAGATGTCTTGTTCAACAGATGTTATGTACAGTTATTGTTGAAGTTTGTTTGTCTACAAAAATTGAGACCTAAAGTCTTAAGGACTAATTGAACTGATATAGGTCATACTGACAAAATATATAGGAGATCTATGTGACGGACGAACAGCACACTGGCAACATTATGTTGAGTGAGAGGGATCCTCAGTTGTACAGGCGTTAATAGTTCAGATCTTCTCTGGCCTTGAGTGAACTATTTTACTTCTTATATAAATTTCTGTGTAGATACGTAGTGGTCTCACAGTGGGGGTTTGAGCCAAAGAAAAGTGGTTCTCCAAAAAGGCTATTGCGGGAATGATTAGCTCATTTGAGTGACCTCTAGACAAAACGTGCTAAATCATATCCTTTATCTTGTTATTTATTATTCAAGATATATCTCCAGAGAACACTACTAACTAGGTCCTCTGTCAACTATCAAATTTATCACAGTCTGATAACATAATATATGTGGCTCGAGGTGTTGATCCCACTGTCTGTCTGATAACATAATATATGTGGCTCGAGGTGTTGATCCCACTGTCTGTCTGATAACATAATATATGTGGCTCGAGGTGTTGATCCCACTGTCTGTCTGATAATATAATATATGTGGCTCGAGGTGTTGATCCCACTGTCTGTCTGATAACATAATATATGTGGCTCGAGGTGTTGATCCCACTGTCTGTCTGATAACATAATATATGTGGCTCGAGGTGTTGATTCCACTGTCTGTCTGATAACATACTTTTCTTTCTCAGTATTGGAAAGTTAAGTTGGCAGCTCTTCTCTAGACCCCCCCCCCCTCCCCCACCCCAATCTCGTAGATATTGATTCTGCGTGTGATTTAGTTGATGTTCAAGTTTATTATTGGCAGCACAGTGTTGGTGTGAATGTGTTATTTATTATCTGTCGCTGTGCGGACATAGGTACAGCTTGATGTTTCAGTATGTGTGATAGTGATATATAAGTTCACTTTTTTATATCTGACTTAGATTTCTCGAAATCAGAAGTCAATAGTTAGCAGGTTTTGCCTTGAAAATACTGTATGTACAACTGTAAGTTCTCTAGTGACTGTTTCCATCGACAATAAACATTAATTATTGTGGCGGACTGTTGTGTTGGCATTCGTATTCATATATGCCCATGCGTGCTTTTTGGTTTGTCGGAACTGCTGTCTGTTCAACTTCTTACAGTGAGGAGTATATTGTGTGATGTTCACAGACACAGAAATGGAGCAGTATGGGAAGTTGGTGCCACGACTAACGTCTATTTTATGTTAATAAATCTAGTTGGTCATGCGTCGAAGTACACTTGTTCCTGCAGCGAGGCGCTGTCGTCATTTGGAGGTGACAGGTTCGAATAACTATAGCTTCACACGCTGCGGGATTTGCTGAGGAGGCGATCCGAGCACTTAGGGACTGAATGGTTCTATGTGAAATGAGGATGATCTGTCGACTGACTAACTAACTAACTAACTAACTAACTAACTAACTAACTAACTAACTAACTAACTAACTAACTATCTAACTAACTACCTAACTAACTAACTACCTAACTAACTAACTAACTAACTAATTAACTGCCTAACTAACTAATTAATTAACTATCTAACTAACTAACTACCTAACTAACTAACTAACTAACTAACTACCTAACTAACTAACTAGCTACCTAACTAACTACCTACCTAACTAACTACCTAACTAATTAACTAACTAACTAACTACCTAACTAACTAATTAACTAACTACCTAACTACCTAACTAACTAACTAACTAACTAACTACCTAACTAACTACCTAACTAACTAACTACCTAACAAACTACCTAACTACATAACTAACTACCTAACTAACTAACTACCTAACTAACTACCTAACTAACTAACTACCTAACTAACTACCTAACTAACTAACTACCTAACTAACTACCTAACTAACTACCTAACTAACTAACTACCTAACTAACTACCTAACTAACTACCTAACTAACTACCTAACTAACTACCTAACTAACTACCTAACTAACTAACTACCTAACTAACTAACTAACTAACTACCTAACTAAATAACTACCTAACTAACTACCTAACTAACTAACTACCTAACTAACTAACTACCTAACTAACTAACTAACTACCTAACTAACTAACTACCTAACTAACTAACTACCTAACTAACTAACTACCTAACTAACTAACTACCTAACTAACTACCTAACTAACTAACTACCTAACTAACTAACTACCTAACTAACTAACTAACTAACTAACTAACTAACTAACTAACTAATTAACTACCTAACTAGCTAACTAGCTACCTAACTATCTACCTAACTAACTACCTAACTAACTACCTAACTACCCAACTAACTAACTACCTAACTAACTAACTAACTACGTAATTAACTAACTAACTAACTACCTAACTAACTAACTACCTAACTAACTAACTACCTAACTAACTAACTAACTAACTACCTAACTAACTACCTAACTAACTAACTACCTAACTAACTAACTAACTAACTAACTAACTACCTAACTAAGTAACTAACTACCTAACTAACTAACTAACTACCTACCTAACTAACTAATTAACTAACTACATAACTAAATAACGAACTAACTAACTAACTACCTTACTAACTAACTAACTACCTAACTAACTAACTAGCTAACTACCTAACTGACTAACTAATTAACTAACTAGCTACCTAACTAACTAGAAGCCATCCTTGAGTGAAATTTCAGCAGCGTGTGTGGTTCTCAATCAAAAGTCTGTGTTTACGTTTTTTCAACATGGCGGAACAACGTGTGTGATCTTGAGGACGCATACAACAGAGTACCACTGGATTTTTTAATGTTTCAACTTCTTGAACTAAACGTAAGTCCATTCCTCCTTAGTTGGATCGCTGCAGCTCTCTTCCAACGGAAAGTAGTTTTTAGATGTGGCAGTTGGACTTCGGAACCAACAACAATATATCCTGGCCTACCACAGGGATCACCATTATCTCCGGTACTGTTCAACGCCTACACAGTGAGAATCACCAGTGAGCAGATCATTGGACCTGGCAGGACATTGTCATATGCCGATGATGTTTTAGTGTATCGTCAGGGTAAGGATAGAGAGGAGGTTGCTGTGGAACTACAAACCGAACTCAATCGCATAAGTACTTGGTGTGATGAAGCTGGGGCAATGGTCAACCCAACAAAGGCAACAGTGACTTGGTTCTCGTTGAATAATCATATTGTCAACAATCCAACACCAACTGTAATGCTGTGTTCAGAGACGGTGGAAAGAACGCAGGCAATGAATTACCTGGGGATACGGTTTGATCGAAGCCTTGCTTATAATGTGCACATAGACCAGGTGATAACAAAGGCCAAGCGGGGTTTGGCAGCGATGCGGGTGATGGCGGCAGCAAACTGTGAGCAGCGCCATCTATGTCTTCTGTACGAGGGGCTGGTCATGTCTGTTTTGGAGTATGCAATGGCAATCCTGACTGTCAGCCATAAGCAGATAGAAAGGATGGAAAGGATACAGAATGAAGCTATGCGCATTATTCTTGGATGTACAAGAGATACAGCATGCAGGGCGATGCGCTACCTTCTTGATTTTCCAACCATTGAAGAGAGAATGCAAGTTTGCAGGGCACGCGCCTACCTCAGAATTAACGCAAACACACAGCATCCACTGCATAGTGAAATTAAGGAAGGTGAAGGGCAGCAGGTTAAAAAGAGGACGGTCGTGGATGGGTCAAGCCGAGGACATTCTTCAACAGGTGTGTTCACTTGAGGACTTAGAACCTGGCGAGGAGTGGGTGCAAGTGCCAACAGACTTCTGCACATCCTTTTCAGTTTGCATCCAACTAGATAGAAAATGCAGACAAGAAAATCCGGCTGCTGTTGAGGCTGAAGTACAAGCGTTGATTTTCGAGAATTCGCTAGACAGTGACGCGGTCATCTACACAGATGGGTCGGTCATCCGACATGTGAGAAGCTCATGGGCCTTTACAGCTCGGGCCGGAGGGAGAATTGTGAAGGAGGACTCTGGTGCTTTCACTGAAACCACAAGTAGCCTGACCATGGAAGTCATGGCAGTAAGTAAAGCAATAACATGGCTCGAGACACAGACATTCACTAGGGCTTGTTTCCTTAGCGACTCAATGAACATGATCAAGAGGATAGAGGAGGGGTCGATCCGAAGAGAATGGTTGCTGCCTCTGAAGCGGTCTCGGCTGGCAAAGATTAGTTTCATCTTCGTGCCAGGGCATGCGGGAGTACAAGGAAATGAGCGGGCTGACAAGCTCGCAGGTGAGGCTACTGTTGAGAGCGGACGCGCCATGGACCAGGCTGACATTCTGAATGCTCTACGAGAAGTGAGACTTTTGCAAGAACCAAGTGATGACTGTGAATCTACAACAATGGCCAGACTGCGAGAGCAGCAAATTAAAAGAGGGGTGGCCAAACAAGAACACTACGCAGGAAGCCAAAGAAGATTGATAAACCAACACAGAACTGGCGTCGTTCGCCGCTGCACGCTGCGGGATTTGCTGAGGAGGGGATCCGAGCACTTATGGACTGAATGGTCCGATGTGCAACGAGGATGATCTGTCGACTAACTAACTAACTAACTAACTAACTAACTAACTAACTAACTAACTAATTAACTAACTACCTAACTTACTAACTACCTAACTAACTAACTAACTAACTACCTAACTAACTAACTACCTAACTAACTAACTAACTACCTAACTAACTAACTACCTAACTAACTAATTAACTAACTAACTAACTACCTAACTAACTAACTAACTAACTAACTAACTAACTACCTAACTAACTAATTAACTAACTAACTAACTAACTAACTACCTAACTAACTAACTAACTAAATAATTAACTAACTACCTAACTAACTAACTAACTAACTAACTAACTACCTAACTAACTAACTAACTACCTAACTAACTAACTAACTAACTAACTAATTAACCCATGTTAAGAAATGTGGACAATGAATAAACAATCCAAGGATACAACTGAAGCTTTCAAAATTTGGAAATATTGTTGAATAGAAGGAATGTGATGGCAGGAGAAAATAAGTAATAACACTCTAGTAATATTGCACCAAGCCACTGTATAAAATTAATGTGAATGGAAAGCCACGTGTGCAGGTCAATGGTGTGTTTACCTACATCAAATAACAGCAGACGACGGCAGGTGAGAGGCAGTCATGAGTATGAAAGTGTGGACAAACTAACATTCAACAATATGAAACACAGTCTCCTATCGAATACATTTAAATTAGTAAACAAAATACAAACTAATAATGATCATGTGTTATGTTTATTATACATTGTGGTTGTTGTACACAGAGAGCAACTGGGGTTAGTATTAAATTGTAAAAAGACTCAGGTTATGGTCGTCACTAGGAAGAAAGAAGTGCCACAATGTAATATTCAAGTAAATGGGAATATTCTTCAACAAGTGAATCGGTACAATTATCTTGGAACAGTCATAACGTCTGATGGGAGATGCCTTGAAGAGATTAGAACAAGTATCGCCATGGCGAAAGTAGCCTTTAGCAAGATGAAAAACATTCTGACCAATAAAAAGATGTCAATTGAAACGAGAAAAAGAGTGTTGAGGGGATACATAGAGCCTGTTCTTTTGTATGGATGTGAAACTTGGACAATGAGCAGTCAAGCTGAAAAACATCTGATGGCTGCAGAAATGTGGTTTCTGAGGAAAATGCAAAGAATACCATGGACAGACAGAAAAACCAATGACCAAGTACTACAGGAGACAAATGAACATCGTAAACTGATTAGAGAAATTAGACGTAGACAGTCAAAATGTTTTGGACATGTTATGAGAAGAAATCGAATTGGAAAACTTGGTGACAACTGGCAAGATCGAAGGGAACAGACCAAGAGGAAGACCGAGAGGAAAATACCTGGATGGCTTGGCAACATGGCATGGACGAGACAGGAACACTTTTCAGCTGATCCACGACACTGGTGATCGAGTGAAATGGCGAGTCATGACCGCCCACGCTTTCCGGCATGGCACATGATTGATGATTGATTGATTGATATTGTTGTTTGGATGTTCGATCCAATATCCCAAATTTGTTGCGAAGGTGATCATGTCTGTGCACAGCCTTGTGTCTCGTGTGCTGCCACTGGTTTCTGATGTTGATATTCCCCCATGCCATAATGCCAAACTGGCCCAGCATATCTCTTTTTCTAGAATGTTAGACGGGCCTGCGTGCTTAATTCTTAACCCTTTGAAATAAAGTTCACTCATTCGTGTCCCCCTGCCTCTCCTCCGCTCCAACTTTACTGTCGTGACGACATAATGCAATGTTCCCTTTCTCATGACACGTTATTTTGGGATAACTGCCACCAGCGATTAAACCGTCTTCAAGCTGGAAATAAGGATGTGAGCGCACGACAGAAGAAGGACACACGGGAATACCCTCCCCCGGGAAGTGTGAGGTACGTGATGGACGCGAGGTACTTGTCGAGGGGGGGGGGGAGTTGGAGGGGGGGGGGGTCGTGGAGAAATGTGGCTGCTTCTGACGACTGCAGACCTGCTGTGAGCTCGCCCAGCAGTGGGTTTTCTAGCAGTGTACGTGAATGACGTATGTCCGTGTAAAAAAAAAACAACTTATTCTTTTTTACAATTATGGCGCAATGTTCCACAGGGGCCAGAGTTGCCCCATGAGGTTCCACTTCCCCGCGTGACGTTCAGATGAACATTCCCCTCCCCCCACCTTGCTACTGACCCTGGCCAGATCAAGTGAAGTTACTACACTTTGATCTCAGCTCAAAGCTCGATAATTTGAAGATGATTGTTGTTTTGTTTTTAATAAAGGCTCAGGGGTTCCCACAGGGGCCTGCCCCTCCCCATCAGGTCCTGACGTCCCTGTGTGTCATTCGGATGACCGCCTCTGCATGTGGAACTGGTGAGATCAAGATCAGTTACTACACTTTGATATCAGCCAAAGGCTGAGAAATATAACATCCACAGTTTATTTGGCCTTTCAAAGGCCAGTCAAAAATATAACAACATCGAACTTTCAGCGTACTAATCATATATGTATTAAGCTTGAAATTCCATGAAAGCATACTACCAAAATTTGATATGCAAAAAAACAATATAATAAAGTAATATATTACTTGTGTTAAAACCCTGTTATTTATAAAAGATATTAACGAAACATTTGTAGTGTAATTGCTAGTGATGTAAATCTTAGAACTAGTTTCAGGTAAGGTAACGCCCCTTAATATGTTAATTCGTTATGTCCCTTGCTTTTTATTAGTTTTGTTATTCATTTTATTTATGTGGCCACCCCCGAAGTTGTTTGAACAGAATTGTTTGTAAATTACGAATGGTAAGATTTTCTTAAGAAGATGCCATTCATATGCCCAAACCATTGGTATGTAATCAAAAAGAGATGACAGTTATTTTTAAACAATGGTAGACAGTAGACAGGACTGGAAGTATGTGTGTTCTATAGGTGATCTTTACTGGAGAGTTTTGGCCATCATAAACCATAACTGTAGGAAGGGAAAATCCCAACTGCACCTCCCAGTGGTAGAGGATGGGAAACACACAATGGTGTGACAAACGCAGCCCTGGGGACCGAGTATCCACCGGGATATGTGGACACATCTGCTGCTGAGCAGAGCAGGGTACGCACTTGTTCTGATAAATGGCTGTCAAAAGCAGACATAAAAGACCGCCATGTGGATGTGGACGTCACGGGGAAACCATTACATTATCTTCCCAAGATTTCATGAATAGTCACATATCAGAGGCAGTGAACGACATTAATGGCTATCTTAGGACATCCTCGTCGGGCAGGGACAGTCATGAGCCACATGTGACACTAGACCCTCATTCAGCTACTCATGACAAAATCATAACGAATAAATTTAAAATAGGAACTAAAATTTAAAATGGGAAATAAATTTCAAATATGAATATGGAATGTTAGGACATTAGATGAGTTGGCACAGTTGAACATTGTGATAAGAGAAGTGGAAAGCATGAAAATCAAGAATATTCTAGGTGTCAGGATCTTCTATTAGGCTCGTTGGCTGACACATGTGAGACAGTACAAGTACAACGTGATTCGACGTAAGACACAGCAACACAATTTCTATGGATTTATTACCACATTAAATACATAACAATAGTTACAGCAATGTACAACATATAACAACTCACAACCACAATACAGCTCATAAGTCTGACGCTCACGATATCAGTCGTTCAGCTCACAACCACGGAGATTCACACAAAACGCCTTGCTCTCGACACACACGTCCGTTCAGATGTCCAGTCCCAGCTTGGTCTGAGATTAGCACACACACTGCCCACTGCCTCTGGTGGGGTCACGTGGCTTTGCGTGCGTCTGTCGTCAGCGCTGGTCGCGTGTCAGGTAAGAATCTCGCCAGCGCGACAACTCTTGTCCGCCGGGCGCCGCAACGATGTTGCTGCTAGGCTCTGACATTCTCCCCGGGTACTTCAATGAAAGATGCCATCTTTCATTCATGATGTATGTATATACTGGGGTAGTGTTAATTTCATGTCAGAGACTACTTTTTTCCCAGTGTTATGCATGAAAATACATATAAGGCATAGAAACAAAAAAAAAAATGTAAGTTGCATTGAAATGACAAATGAAGTACAATTTTTAACACAATTCAGGTTTCATCCCTCTGATGCCTGGTTACCTTCATTGCAATAATACCCAGTCAGATCAGTAGTTCCAGCTTCACGCATCTACCTCGCAGCTATTTGAAAAAAACGTAATAATATGATTGTTTTGCAACAAGCATCTAGCCAGACTGAAATACGGCTTTGTATTAGTCGTATTAAACACTTAAACTCTGCCCTCATTTGGTCAGGAGCTCTTATGTTGGTTTGCAATGTTGGCAGCTCTATGACATGCTTGGTGGACGCCTACCTGCTGTGCCAAATATTTGAGCAACAAAATGTCTATCTATACAATATACATTAATGAATATGTTTCAAATTATGGCCCTTGATGTAATTCACAAATGCAAGGGAAGTAATTTTGACATTTAAGAAATTCCATACATTATTATAATTATTTAATTTCTTAGCGTCATTGCTTGACGTTTCTTCATATTAACGAGAAAAAGTCGGTAATATGAATACATTAATCAAGATATGATTCTAAGATTACACTAATCAAAATAAATAAGTACCAATTGGTATATTATATTTTATAGATTGAAAAAGATTTTACAAGTGTCATAAATTTTTGGCAATTTGTACATAGTCTGCTAATTTTGCTATACTTTTTAAATTATACCGGAAATACACACGAAACGAAAAATTTGGTTGATGTTACATTTTCTGAACACAAATGATCCGGTTTTCTTTCGGAACGGATAGTAAAATGTTCTCACAGTTCGTGTATGATGTTATAGTATCACAACGGATTATGGTGGAATGTTCTTATTTCCGATGTGTTCACACGTCGAACAATTTGGATTACATTCGCTGTAAAGGTGGTGTAGGAGTCAATGTTCGGTCCACATCTGCACATGTTAAAATATCACGGTGAAAAAAAAATCACCCACAAATGTCACAATGGTAAAGTTCGCTTCTGGTAAGTGGATAAACGTATGTGACCCTGTTGTTGGTGTCTATATACAATTAATATTGTTCTCATTCTAACACACACTACACAATTATACTACACTCATTACATAACTTGATTAAAATAAGAATATTATACATGTCGGTTTCTAAACCGTATCACAACTTTACTTATAGACCTTACACAGTAGGTGACTGGAAAAATTCACACATTGGTGGCTGTGTTGGGCTGAGTGTAATATTACATAGTGCACTCAGACATTGCTTACTGGGTCTGTCGGACAACGGGACAAAAGGTCGGCGATTGTATTCATTCTTCCGGGAATATGGCGAACTTCAAAACTGAAATTCTGAAGCTTCAAGGACCAGCGAGCAATCATGTTATTTGATGGTACTGCAGAATTGATATACCTTAATGGACTGTTGTCAGTTTCGATGATAAAGTGACGTCCTAGAAGATATTTGGACAGCTTTGTGACACTTTCTACTAAGGCCAATGCCTCTAATTGCGGAATGGGACCAAGACCGCTCTCGGGGCCTTAGTTTTCTTGATAGAAAACAAACGGGATGCAGAATGTCGTTGTATTCCTGCAATAGGACTGCACCGATCGCAATGGAGCTAGCATCTGTTCTCAATCTGAAAGGTAAACGAATGTTGGCAATTTAAGGATGAGATTAGGTGCATTCTTATCAGAAAAGTGTGCCAAAACTTTATCAAACGCATTTCGTAGGCATTCATCGTTACAACTTTTTCGGGGTTTATTCTTGGTTAGTAAGTTAGAAAAAACCTCAGTCAGTTCTGAAAAATCAGGAATGAAGTTCCTGTAATAATTAATAAGTCCAATAAACTGCGGACTTGTTTCTTATTTGTTGGAAGTGACAGTTTTAGAATTTTCGAGACAATTTTGTTGTCTGTCATGACAAAGCCATTGGATATTCTGTACCCCAAAAATGATATCTCTTGGTAAGCCAGGCTCACCTTTGAGGGCTTCACTGTCAGTCCGTGCTGTCTGATACGTTCTAGTGTCTGTTCCAGTATCTTTATATGTTCCGTCATTGTCTCTGTATGGACACAGATGTCGTCAATATAGGAAACTATATTAGGGATGTCAGATAGGAGGAGTCGTGTCATGCGTACAAATGTGGCTGGGGCATTGACTAGCCCAAATGGAAGTTTGCACCATTCGTACAGTCCCCAAGGCGTGGCGAAAGCTGTTAGATGTCTGCTGTCTTCATGTACAGCAATCTGCCAGTAACCTTTAGCCATGTCAAGGGTCGTGAAGAACTTCGCGTCAGTCAGTTCTGTCAGAAGATCGTCCGTATTTGCCATTGGTTCAAGATCTAAACAGTTATTTTGTTCAGTTTTCTGTAATCAATGCAAAGTCGTATTGTGTTGTCCTTTTCCGTACAATGACCATAGGTGAAGAGAAGTCTGATAGGGATCGTCTGATAATGTTGTTTTTTTTCTAAGTTGATGATTTCCTGATGTAGTTGTTCCTTGTAATGTAATGGTATGGTGTATGGTCTGCATCTTATGGGTGTGTTTGATGTGAGTGTGATGTGATGCTGTACTAACTCTGTTTGTCCTGGGTTGTCTGAAAAGATGGTGTTGTAGTGTTGTATCAACTGTTTGCAACTGTTTGTCTCTGCTTGACTTAGGTTTGGATTGATCTTGATCTCCTTCAAGCAGTTTGTCGTGTCTAATGTAGGTGTTGGAATCTCGTCGCTAGAATCGTCATCTTCGTGATCTATTATCACGGTGCAAGCTGTCGTATCGTCTTGTTCGTTGTCTCTGTTGTAGTATGGTCTTAGCATATTGATGTGAAATATTTTGTGTTTGTCTTTTATCAGGATTTCGTAGTCAACAGGTGAGATTTGTCTTGTCACTTTAAAAGGTCCTTGCCAAGAATCTGTCAGTAGCTGTCTGTCACTAGGTAGTAGTAGTAGAACGTCCTGTCCAGCTGTCAATGTTATAGTCCTGTTACCTTTGTCTGCGTATTGTCTGTAAGTAGCACCAGATAGTTTTAGTGCACTTTTAGCAATTTCACATGATTTCATTATCCTTTCACGCAATGATGTTACATACACAAATGATGATATGGGTTTCAATACTGGAGTGGAATCAGTTAACATTCGGTGATAAATTGTTAATGGGCCGCGTGGTTGGCACCATAGATGAGTTCAAAAGGAGAGAAACCGTACTAGAATGTGGTACCGTCGCGATAAGCAAAAAGAACAGCTGGTAAGTATACATCCCAGTTATTGGGGTGATCTTGAGTTACTTTGGCTAGCATGTGCTTCAGATCCCATTAAGCTTTTCTATAATCCCGCTCGAGTGAGGATGATAGGGGCTATTGAAGACTTGCTTCACTCCTAACATTTTAGTGAAAGCTTGAGTGGATGCAGCAGATAAACTGCGTGCCTCTATCAGACTGGATGGTATCTGGAAACCCAATTCGGGAAAAAATATGGAAGAACACTTCCATGATATCGTTGGCAGTAATGTTCTTTAACGGAATCGCTTCTGGCCAGCGACTACATTGATCAATAATTGTTAGAATATATTTATTCCCTCTAGTTGTTGTATGACTAAGAGGGCCCACAATGTCAACTGATAATTTTTCAAAAGGTCGACTGGCTAAGTCAGTGACTTGTAACTTTGCCTGTGGGTGTTTCCCTTTCTTTACCAGTTTCTGGCATGTATCACAACTTCTGCAATAAGTTTTTATGTCATTACAGAATTTTGGCCAATGAAACTGTGTCAATAGTCTTGACCTGGTTTTAACATATGCCATATGACCTGCAAAAGGTATATCGTGAGCAAGATGTAAAGCTTGCCTACGATAAGTAGTTGGTAACACAGTTTGCTTTGTTGTAACGTCACCTCTGGTGTAGTACCTGGTGAGTATATCATTGTATAAAGCAAAATGCCATTTAGCATTTTTCGTTACTCTTGGCTTTTTGCCGATCAGGTCAAAATACTTTGACAGTGAAGGATCAGCTTTTTGAGCTGTTATGAATGTTTCCTTCATCGAGTCACTAGGTGGTACTTCTGGGCTAAGCATTTGAATAGCCTCAGTTTGGTTACTATCATCTTGCACTCTAGCAGTAGCTCTTGTTACTGCGTTCACACACTCAATGACATCAGATGATGATGGAATAATATCGTCAATGATGTGATGAGAACTTAGTGCTGCATTAGCTAACATACATTCAACAGGTGATATGACATTTTCAATGACATTTGGTGGTGATGTGTTATCATTACTACATAGTGATGTTATGTCATGGTTATGAGGTTTGTCATTCACCTCAGGTAAATTTCCTATGATTATATCGCACACTGGGTTTGTAAGTGCTGCGACCTTTACTTTTCCGGTGAGGAATGGTGTTTCGATGTATGCCCAAGCTAATGGATATTTTCAATATTGCCTGAAAATGTTCTACATGTGATGTGTCTACCTGTGTAGTCTGTAGGTGTTATGAATGTTGTTTTCAGGCCAATAAGTGTACTCCCGGTGTCGCGAAGTACTGTAGCAGACTTGCCATTAACGTACCCGTGATAGATGTCTAATTTGCCTTTTGAGTCTATTACTAAGTTACCTTCCTCATTAGCAATAGGGATGGCGTGCCCGCATGTTAAGATACCATTTTCAAAGAAGGTATTACAGACAGTGCATGTGTTGGAACTAAATGCATCACAAGCCTGTGCTGCATGTACAGGATGTTTTTCTGTATTTTCGTCTTCTGACGCTGAACTATCGAACAAGGCGGCATTGGCTTTATTGGTCATATGCCTGCCTTTACAATCCATGCGATGGTGACCGTAAGCCTTGCAGAGAAAACATTTACGTGCACTTTTGAACGATTTACGTTCTCTGTCTTGTCTGTTTACCATATTTTGCAAGTATGTTGGGTACCCTGGGTTCTTATCGCACATCTCGTTCAAATAGTGAGACATTTACAGTGAACACAATGTCTAAATTTTCAGAGGTAGGCCTGTTTGGTTTTTGCCTACTGTAGTTTTTCTCATAGTTGGCTGCTGCTACCCAGTTACTGTCAGTAGCTTCTGTGGCAAAACAATGTTTATTTGCCGTATAATAGGCCGACCCACGTCTTTCCATTTCTTCCACACTTGTGCATTCATTCTCTTGTAAGAACTTAGAAAAAGATGATGGGATAGAAGAAATAACTTTATCTCGAATGATGAGATCTTCTAATTTATCATAATTTTTGTTAATTTTGGCTGATGAAGTCCATTTGCTGAAAATGTCTCGGACTAAACAGAGGTAGTCAGAGAACGTTTGAGTTGATTTTGGACTCAGTTTACTGAACTGTTCTCTGTACCCTGCCTCATCTAACATGAAATGTGTCATTATTTTAGATTTAATGTAATGGTACTCTTTTCTGAGGTCTTTGGGGATGGTTTCAATGACCTTAAGAGGTTCCCCAGATAGACTCCTCATATATAAAATATTCCATTCCGAAAGTGGAACTTGGTAATGTTCCATTAAAGTCTCAAAATTTTGGGTAAAGGCTGCTATGCAGTCACCCGAGGTATAGTTACGAACGATACCTTGATACTTCTTATACTGGTTTTCTTTTTCCAGTCTTTCAGATTTGTTTGACTCTTTCTTCATTGCAGTCTCAGTGTCGAGTTGTTTCATTTTCAACTGTAATTCAAGTTCTTCCCTCTTACTCTGAGCTGCTATTTCTGCCTTTTTCAACTCTGTTTCATTCTCAATCTCGGCCCTTTTCAATGCACTATCTATCTCGGCTTGCTTTGTCTTTGCAGCCATTTCTACTTCGGCTTGCTTTAATGCTGTTTCTGCCTCTACTTGCTTGGCAGCTTTTTCAATTTCTGCCTGTTTTAAGGCTGTTTCTGCCTCTACTTGCTTGGCAGCTTTTTCAATTTCTGCCTGTTTTAGAGCTCTTTCTGCTGCTCTTTCATCGCGTTCGGCAGCTTTTTCCTGAACAAGTAGGTATTCTGCGTATTTCTTCTCACTCCATTGTGTTAATTCATCACCTTCTAACTTTAATTTTAAACCCATATCGATGAAATCAAATAATGTCGACATGATGGAGAAAATATGTCAATGAAAATCAATCACACAAAATATGTTGTAAATGGTTAGTAGAAAAATAACTTACAATTGATTTGACTATACGATGCGTGCCCACTAATGCATACGTAAAGTTAAAGTGAAGAAAAATATACTCAAGTGCCCTTGGATATGGTGACGAATGGTTGGGCAATCGGGCTAGAAAAACTGTAGGGTCGACTTCGGAACCACTAATGACCTCTACGGCAGGGTTATGGATGGTACGCAAAAACCTGCTTTGTTTTTGGAGAGAAATAAGTTAGCGTGTGTATGTTGGTGTGTGCCTGCAAGTCACTAAGTGTTGATTGGGTTTGGATGGCGTCGAGTATAATTGTATGTCGTAAATTTGTCGTCAACAGTGTTTCTTTCAACAGAAGTTACACTCTTTCCAAAACTCTTTGCGTTCCACAAACTCAATACACAAAGACAATCTATCTGTATTTGAACACTCAATAACATTGATGACACATCACTTACATCAAGATGACATTCAGTAAGGACAAAGACATCAAGTTTACAAGATGGCGACAAGGTCAAAATGGCGGCAAAATCACAAGGTTGACAAGGTCACACGGTGACAAGTTTACAAATCACAAATGTTTAACACGTTTACAGGATCAAACAATATGTACTGTACATTTACTAATGATCTTAAACATATTTAGACAATGTAGTAATGGATCACACTGAGACTTTTCCGATCACATGTACATCACTATAACCTTGACAAATTTTACAAGCACAAGAATTATAGTTTTAAAGTTTTAAATCACAAAGACGAACAACACACGTCTAAATATATTAGGTTCTTAAATAAAGACGAGCCCCCACGTCCACACATGTCAGGATCTTCTATTAGGCTCGTTGGCTGACACATGTGAGACAGTACAAGTACAACGTGATTCGACGTAAGACACAGCAACACAATTTCTATGGATTTATTACCACATTAAATACATAACAATAGTTACAGCAATGTACAACATATAACAACTCACAACCACAATACAGCTCATAAGTCTGACGCTCACGATATCAGTCGTTCAGCTCACAACCACGGAGATTCACACAAAACGCCTTGCTCTCGACACACACGTCCGTTCAGATGTCCAGTCCCAGCTTGGTCTGAGATTAGCACACACACTGCCCACTGCCTCTGGTGGGGTCACGTGGCTTTGCGTGCGTCTGTCGTCAGCGCTGGTCGCGTGTCAGGTAAGAATCTCGCCAGCGCGACAACTCTTGTCCGCCGGGCGCCGCAACGATGTTGCTGCTAGGCTCTGACACTAGGCATAGTGGAGATGAGATGGAAGGGATCGTCAAAATTGCAACCGAAAAACACACAATAATTTATTCTGGTCGGGATACACACAAGAAAGGAGTAGAAGTACTATGTGATTAAAAATAACAGCCAAGTTAATTAATGTTTTAATTCTGGCAACTGGTATATTTCAGATAGTGTTATTATGGTCAAAATGAAAGGCAAACCAATAGATATAAATATTATACAAGTATACGCACCAACAACAAGTAGCAGCACTAAATGTCTCCTTGCATTATCTACGGGAGGAGGCTGGAGCACTTATGGAGATAGCCATGTGTAATGAAAGCCATCCTGTACAAATCAATGACGTAGAGGTATGTGGCGGGCAGGGCTCTCTTCTGGTGTCAGAAGGGTAGTGTCGTACATGAAGATCTCAGTGGCGATATCCTGCATACGTGTCTCCGTGGCGAAATTGTTCAGCCACCTACGTCACGCCCCGGAAGTTGTGGGTTCGACTTCGGATACGTCTTATAGTTCAGCCGGTTCTGTGGCGAAGGAGTGCTTGTTGTTCAGAAAGCAATGGCAAACTACTCAACGTCAGCTTGCCAAAAGATCACAAACAGCCAAGAAATGCTGGGGTTGACCATGTCGTCAAGTAAAGTAAATATGCCTAGCCTGTTTTTATGTCTCTAATTCTCTTCTCCGTTTTGTTTTCCATCTCCCTCTATGTCGTTGTCTCTGTGGGTTATTCACACAACCATCTATCGACTCTGTTTGATAAACGCAATAGACGATATTCTTCTTAGCCGGTTTATCAACTCATCCAGCATTGTCTTCCTCTAGCCAGCTCTGTCTCTAATATCTTTAGTCATCAATGTTGTCACAACGTTCTCAGTGAAAGGTTAGGGCTATTGTTTAGGACCAATGCTGAACACGCAAACTACTGAACGTAAACTTGCCAAGACTTCAACCACAGCAGTAACATGCTGGTGTTGACAGCGATGTTCTGTCAATGGGATATTCATTCATTCATTCATTCAGTATCATGTCTTTTGCAGAACCTCGCTCCCATAACAACCTTCCGGAAAATCTCTCGACCATAAGCAAGATGCCCCGCGTCCGATATACCCACCTAGATATCAACCGCTACATCATGTACCAATCTTCTCTTTGACCTTCCTCTTCCTCTCTTTCCGGACATATACCCCTCCATTATTGTTCTCTCCAAACTTTCGTGACGTTTCAAGTGACCAAAACATTTCAATGTTCTTTGTTTTATCGCCGTTAGTAACCAACCTTCTTCAATATTCGGCCCTTGAAGTATAGGTGCATTTGTTCTTTTCTTTAAATAGTATATGCAAACTTAGAAAAAAAATATATACGTGAACACACCCTTACCTGGCAACTAGGTCACGGCAATTATCATCATCATGTAGCATATATCCTGCAGAACGTCGCTCTCATCACGTCCTGTCACAGAGGTTTACAACCCGTCGCCAGTTCCCCTTCCTCATTTATGTCCATGCCCAAGGCGTCCCCAATGTCACGTGTTCAATGTCGTGTTGGTCAACCCCTGGCCCCTCTCTCAGGAACTACGCCTTCTAACCCGGTTCTGACCAAACCACGTGACACTTAACATGGCCAACATATGTCAGCTTCCGAGACATCACGATATTAGTGAGCCAGTTTTATTCCGTGGTTAAGTTATGTAGAAATAAAGGCATTAATAAATATACAATTCTCTTTATTTAACAAGTAACAATATAGTCGGGAAAAGTCTGTTTTGTTCTTGTGTTATTTGTTTTTAAATTAGATTTACTAAATCAATTTCTGTTATTTTCCGTTTCCCGTTTCTCTCTCAGAACCACGACACGAAGAGTTCTTGATTGATTTCTGGTACATTCCTCATAATCTCTGTGTCATTACCAGCATGTGCCATATGTATATAAAAGATATGGTTTGCCGTCTTACACGATCACCAGATTATCGGATGAGGGTTGTGTTCCTAATGCCTCTCAGAGTCAGGGCATCAGCATTGGATTGAGTGCTGGTTTGTTCCTCATAATTCCTGGTATTTACTATATATTAAGGTTTGGACTTCCGATCCAATATCCCAAAGTCTGATGAAGGTGATCATATCTGCGCACAGCCTGCGTCTCGTGTGTTGTCACTCCTGTCCGATGTTGATATTCCTCCATGCCATGATGCCAAACCGCACAGATTAGTCTCTCCTTAGACGGGTCTGCGTGTCCATTTCTTAATCCTTTGAAAATAAAGCGTGTTCGTTGGTTCGATGGTTCGTTCGCCCGTTCGTTCGCCCGTTCGTTCGTTCGTTCGTCCTGCCTTTGTTCTGCTCAAACTTTACCGTTGTGACGACATACTGTAGTCTTCCCGTTCTCATGGCACTCCCACAAACTTATTGTGGGATAACCGCCATCAGCGATTAAAGCGTCTCCAAGCTGGAGATCAGGATGTGAACACACATGTGAACGCAGGAGAAGGACACACGGGAACACCCTCCCCCGGGAAGTGTGAGGGACGTAATGAACGCGAGGTACTCGTCGAGGGAGTGGAGAGAGAGAGAGAGAGAGAGAGAGAGAGAGAGAGAGAGAGAGAGAGAGAGAGAGAGAGAGAGAGAGAGAGAGAGAGAGAGAGATGTGTCTGCTTCTGACGACTGCAGACTTGCTGTGAGCTAGCTCAGCAGTGTGTTTTCTAGCAGTGAATATTGATTAACGTTTGTCAGTGTATAAAAACACATTTGTTTTAAAAATAAGGGCTTTCTGTTCTCCAAGGATAGAAGCCCCATGAGGTTCCTCTTTTCTGTGTGTCATCCGGATGACCGCCTCTGCTGCAGAGCCTGGCCAGATTAAGTGCAGATACTACACTTTGATCTTAGCCAAAGGGCCGATAAATTAAAAATAGACGAATATTATTTGGCCTTTCAGAGGCCTGCCAAAAATATAACATGGACCAAGTATATTTGATCATAAGGATATGTTAAGTTAAACATATACTATTCTAGAAAAGCCAAGAAAGCAGATTATAAAAATGTATTGCGCAAGTACAGTTTACTTGTGTTAATATGCTGTTAACTTTCTTTAATATCTGTAGTAAAAATTCTGAGAAGTAAAATTAAGGATTAATTTACAAACAAATTTATCCAAAATTAACACAGTAGTTGCCAATAATGTAAATGTTAGAAATATCTGTAGATTAGATAATGTCCCTTAATATATTACATTGTTATGTCCCATGGTTTAATTTAAATTTATTTGTTCCTTTTGTTTACGTGGTTTCTTCAGAAGTTGTATGGACAGAATTATTTATACATTCGGTCACCAAACAACAATTATGCTAGCCTGTTGTTATGATAGTCTGGACATGCTCTAAATAAATAACACAAAAAATAAACAAGCGAAGTACCGTTATATGATTTAATGTGCACAGTATTTGGTTTTCATTATGATAATTAGCGTAATCAGTGGTAGTCTTTTACCGTTTACATGACAGGAAACATACTGACAAATACATAGATGTCAACTACAACTAGAAAAAGATTGTTGAACTGCTATATATATATTGGGACGCAGAATTGTTTTCAAGGCGCCAGGTTTTATACTGGCCAAGACCCAATAACACGTCTTAGCCGTGCGTCCTGGCTAACGTAGTAGGATCGCTGATTCTTCCGAAGTCGGAGAGTATCTGCCTGCATGGCGAGGAACCACCAGTCTGCACACCAATAAGCCAGACATGGGACAACGGATACTCACGCAAACCTCAGTCCGGTATGACATCACACTGATGTTGGACAACAGGATGTCTTCATCCGCGATACAGGACTTCACGCTGGAGTTCACAGCCAGCGAACGCAAGCAAGCAGCAAGCTACATATATTGTGTACAATTATATGGATGTGAATCGTGTACAGGAGTAAGAAAAGCTGGCAAACATCTGTTGGCAGTGGAGATGTAATTTCTGAGGAAAATGCAAAGAATACCACGGAGAGACAAAATCAACAATGAGAAAGGCCTGCAAGGAAAAACATGAAAAACATACAATGATCAGAGAAATTAAACATAGACAGACACGATTGTTTAGGGCACGTTTTTAATCAAGAAAACAAAATAGAACAAGACAATTTAGTAACAACCTACAAGATTGTGGTGGAAAGAACAAAAGAGAGATAAAAATCTGGATGGTTAGGCCACGTGACATAATGGAGATCAGAACACAAAGGTGATTCACGACTCTGGTGATGGTGTGAGACGGCGAAACATGGCCGAACATGATTATCTACATGACACAAGAACATGACAAACAAAGCAACAGAAATGAAAAGTGATAAGGCTTAGCTTTATAAAGTTCCCACTGATAACGTCATTGAAGTCGTCGCTGGAGCTACGGAGTTCGTACTTTGTGCGACGCTTGCGGCAGGCTGCTCTACGGAAAGACACCGAACCATATGGAATAAAATCTGTTGCAATGAAATCGACACTCTAGCGTTTAAAACATGCGTTAATTTTTTTTTATCCCACCATCTGCACCGAGTTTCGAACCTTGTATATAATCCACCGCCGAATACAGAACCACCTGTACCGCCATGAGGAGCAGCAGTATGAGAGAAGTCGTACACTCAACGGCCAACCCGTCTAGTCGTGTGTACCAGGTTGACAAAAGCAGATGAGAGCTCGAGAAGTATTGCTTTACAAATGTGAGACAAGGGTGTGCATTACCCCGAGGTCTGTACAATGTTTATTTAGTAAGCACATTTAAACAGGTAGAAAGAAGACTGGAATCACATTAAATATGTTGCATGTCGTCGCGAACAACCCCAACATCACAGGTCGATTTTCTAGGGAATTTTAACTTCAGTAATTTGCTATTAGATGCTCCGTGGCGAAGGCGTTACGACGCAATTCGTAATCCCGCATACCGCGTTCGAAACACAGCTGCGGGCGATTTGGAAGCAGACTGCCTAGCGTTGGTTTCCCATACAAAGATATGAGTGCTGGTCGTTCAGTAAGCAATGGCAAACTACTGAAAAGTAAATTAACAAGACATCACAAATAGATAAAAAGTGCTGGGGTTGACTGCAACGTCATGTAAAGGACATGTGCTATGAAGTGATCCTCCTTTGCTATGTATTTAACTGTCCTTCATTAGCAATATTTGCCTCAGTATATCTAGAGTTAGTTTTCTCAAATCAAACAATTTGAACTCCGTAACATAACTGTTAGAATGGTCATATACAACACTGACAGAATGCCTAAATTTCCAGTCGATGTTTATTTCAGGCAGTATCCCATGATTTTATGACATGCAGGCCATCAACATGATGCAACCATCACGCATTCCGTCATAACTGCTCACGCTGCCCTACTTAAATGACTACAATTCAAGTCAAACATGTGGCTTGTCCTATCTCATATATAACATGACTACAATTACAGTCAAACATGTGGCTTGTCCTATCTCATATATAACATGACTACAATTACAGTCAAACATGTGGCTTGTCCTATCTCATATATAACATGACTACAATTCCAGTAAAACATGTGGCTTGTCCTATCTCATATATAACATGACTACAATTCCAGTAAAACATGTGGCTTGTCCTATCTCATTTATATCATGACTACAATTAAAGTCAAACATGTGGCTTGTCCTATCTCATATATAACATGACTACAATTCCAGTCAAACATGTGGCTTGTCCTATCTCATATATAACATGACTACAATTACAGTCAAACATGTGGCTTGTCCTATCTCATATATAACATGACTACAATTCCAGTAAAACATGTGGCTTGTCCTATCTCATTTATATCATGACTACAATTAAAGTCAAACATGTGGCTTGTCCTATCTCATATATAACATGACTACAATTCAAGTCAAACATGTGGCTTGTCCTATCTCATATATAACATGACTACAATTCCAGTCAAACATGTGGCTTGTCCTATCTCATATATAACACGACTACAATTCCAGTCAAACATGTGGCTTGTCCTATCTCATATATAACATGACTACAATTACAGTCAAACATGTGGCTTGTCCTATCTCATATATAACATGACTACAATTCCAGTCAAACATGTGGCTTGTCCTATCTCATATATAACATGACTACAATTACAGTCAAACATGTGGCTTGTCCTATCACATATATAACATGACTACAATTCCAGTCAAACATGTGGCTTGTCCTATCACATGTACCGACAGTGTTTACAGTTCACAGAAACTAATTACTCACGCCAGCGACTTGGGGTATTGTTTACTGTGTGACCTTTCGGTGATTCTTCCACTTAGATATCGGCCCATCCAATCCTATTTCATTCTTCAGCTTTTGATTTATGTTTCGTGCCAACTCGCTTTCCGTCCTCAATACATCTTTGCTTCTTCCTGCATTCTTCCTTTCATTAGATTCTCTGGATGGTAAATCATTTTCTAAGTTCGCTTCTCAAGGATCATGTCCTGCTGATAACTCCGTGCCGTCCTTCATTCATGGCTATTATTCTCCGTCTGTTTCTCTCTGACGTGTCGTTTCCGTATTTACCCATGTGCGTTCACTGTCCGCGCCGCACTTAATATACTTTCAGATCTTTCCAATCTTTCTTGTTGGTTTGCGCCGCATGGCAACATGCAACTATTTTTTTTTTAAAAGTTTACGATTGCTTTCTGAACGAGAAGTCAACATTCAAGTCCAACTGACCAGTGTAGGGATGGAACCGCCGCCAGGGCACCAGAAATATATGAGCAATCGCATTAACCCAGCGCCTACGAAGATATCTTAACTCCATATTGGAGGAGCACCAATAAACAGTAAATGATACATTAACCATTGATTTATTAACCGAAACCATAGCGGAGTTAATTGTAAACAGTAGGCTATCAAAATGACTGGATATCAAAATAAAGTAAACAAAAACAATAGCATCAAGCCTCGTTTGAATATTAATGTGAATGGGAAGCCATTTGGACAGATCAACAGTTTTTCTTACCTATATCAATTAACAACACACGATGACAGGTGAGAGGCAGAAATAAGTAAGAGAATGTAGACAAAGTGACTGTCATGGAACGGCTGAGAATTCACCTAGCAATACTCCCACAAGTCCAATTCCCTTTTTTCCCGTAAGTCTAAAGCTAGTCGAAGGGATACAACCGAGGTATTAATGTACCCCACGCAAGGGCGATTGGTGGCCCTTGTCTTCTAGGCTGTTCGTGTGAGACAGGCTCAAACCAACCAGTTCCGCTAACGCATGCGCAAGAACCGTCTTAGAACAAAGAGAGGCTCAGTTGAGATCCGGCCGTGGGAGCAAGACATTGTGTTTGAACGACTGTGTTAATTCGTAAATGGGAGAGAGGAAGCCAGTGTCTTGCTGTTTATCAAAGAAAACCGACAGAACGTCCAGTGTTGGGACGGGAGCTCCTCAATTCTGAATGCACAGTTTGTCGTAAGGTTCTACTTTCTGAGAGACTTACGTGACGGGACCAGAGGAAGATGACTTGGTGAAGGCTGCTAAATGGCTGGCTTACCTATGTGACGTGAAGTGAGGCTTCTACACCACACCACGTGCCGGGAAGTCACTACGCCACAGTCCAGTCCCGTCTAAACCGCTAAATGATCTTCAGTCAGTCCACCAAGTATTATGATGGCTACACACGGGCGAGTATCGTGTCCTCTTGTCTGTGAACAGTTTTGACATTATGACCCACTAGCCAAACGGGTAGAGAAGAACTACATTACCCTTTATTTCATGATGGCCTGGTGTTCCGGGAACAGTCTACCATGTTGGAATAGGAACATTTGTGACATTCCTTACCGGGTCACGCGCTACCAGTACTGACTTTGAGTGACAGAGTCAACTTGAACTGTGCCAACTTTCGGTGCTTATAGGCCCAGTTATACCCATCCTGATCCCATAAGAGACCACCATCTGTTTCCAGAACTTTGACATTGTTAAATGTGTGTTAAATGTTATGGTGGCTTCTTAGGAATGTTGTCTAGCACAGGCCTTACCAGTGAAGCTTGAAGGACAGGCCTTCAGAACTTCTACAGGGATGTTAGTCCGGAGTCATCACGTACCACCGCAACTTGGAGTCACCACATTGACGTGCTAGTCATTCCAGTTGAGACTACACCTCGGCAGAGACATTCCACGCTACGTGTGCAGATGAGTGACCTCTTTAACCTTGTGGTATCGTACCGAGTGTACAGTGATGAGTGAGACGGCCTGAGGCTAATCCAGATAGCCATTTCTTCTATCGCCTGGCGGTAGCCAGGATTCTCTCATGAACATTCCCTTTGTTGATAATCCTCTTGTACATTATATCATCTAGTCATTATGTGTAGACACCAGAGTCGTGTCATCTGTTCTGGATGAGAGGTGAAAAAGGTATTGTCCAGCGGTTGATAGTGAGAGAGACAGGAATCCAAGGGCTGGTGGGGTCTGTAGACTGAGATTTATGGTATTCCCAGAGTGCATCTATCCCGTTATTAAGATGTAATAGTATGCTTCCCTCACCCCAGGAAAAACTACGACATTATTTGGGGGCTCGTCCGGGATATTGATGAGACAGCTCTGGTGATTATGGTTAGGACATTTCATTCCTAGTATCTCTATTCAGGTCTACATAGGTCTTTGGTCCTGTTTCTTCTCTTGACAAAGACAGATTGACTTGTGGTGTGTTGGGACGTCATATATAGAGTAGATTGGTGTATTGCATATCTATATATTGCATGATTTACAGATCACTCACACTACTAACATATACTCTTTAAGTATGGCATCCACAAAATTAAATATGGATGAAGTGCGGGCAACCGGTGAAGGAATGGGCCTCACCGGCACGGCACTATCAGAGTATATCCAAGGGATTGAGAGAGACTTCCGTCAGGAAGAGAGAGAGAGAAAACAGCAAGAAGCGGAGGATAGAAGGATGGCGTTGGAGTTGAAGAAGTTCGAAGCCGAACAAGCCGCTAAGAGGTTCGAAGCCGAACAAGCCGCTAAAAAGGTCGAAGCTAAGCAAGCTGCTAAAAAGTTCGACGCCGAACAAGAGGCTCAGAAGCGAGAGCATGAGTACCGTATGCGGGAACTCGAGCTCAGGGCACAATCAAGTAGGGATTCTGAAGGAGCAGTAGGAGGGTCTTCACTCCCTGGTTCACCTACCTTAGGTCGACATGGTTATCATGCCATGAAGTTTCCTCTACCGATTTTTGAGGAAGATAAAGAAAAGATCGACCAGTTCTTACAAAAGTTCGAGGCTATGTCTGTCGCCATGGGTCTCGATCGAGACAAGTGGTGTCTGAAACTGTCCCAGGGGTTGCGCGGTAACCGCTTACGAGGTCTACTCGCGTTTACCGGCGGGTCACGAGAATAATTATGCCGAACTGAAGGCAGCGCTGCTTGAAACGGTTCGAGATGACGTCGCATACTTACCGCAAGAAGTTTCGAGAAGCGAAACGAGAGCCGAGTGAGTTATTTGCTGCGTACGGCGAGCGTCTTAGATCCTACCTCCATAAATGGATGGACTTAGCTCAGTTCGCACACGATTACGACAGTCTCGAAGAACTGATGATCGTCGACCAGATGCGGAAGCATATGTCGAAACCGCTCAAAGAGTTCTTGGGAGAACAAGGGGCGGAAAGATTAGAGGTAGTAGCCAAAATGGCCGAACGATTCGTCGAGGTGCATGGTGAAGGTGGGGAAACCCATCCCTCCATGGGTAAAAGTCAGGACAAGACTGACAGAAAGAAACTGAAGAACTCTCATGCCAAGAAGGTAGAACCTTATGAAAAATCCTCTGCTAAAGGTCCAGAGAAGTCGAAGGATGGGAGCAAGAGCCCACCGAAGACGCCTCCAAAGAAAATTTGGAAAGGGAAGTGGTGTAAACACTGCAAGTCTAATACGCATAATACAAAAGACTGCAGATCAAAACCTAAAGACTCCCACTTTGCAGCCTGCATGGTGGATCCAAATGGGGGTTCCACCCCTCAGTCTGGAACCTCCGAGGAGACTTTGGACCCAGAGAGACCATCGGTGGTCGAGTTGATAGAAGCTAACGGCCAGCAGGTTGAATGTCTATATGATACGGGCCTGCAATTTGAGGCTGTAATCGACGCCAGTCTGGTAAGCCCAGATCAACTCACGGGGGAGAATATCGAAATCCAGCCGGCCATGAAGAGTGCGGTGGCTATGACTTTGCCGATCGCCAACGTGGAGATACGGTCAAGGTATGTCACCGGCACGATTCAGGCTGCGGTATTGATTGACCCCATTTTCCCCGTCATCCTGGGTTGCCGATATGTATTCCTAGGGATGCCCAAAGAGCCCGTCCACCTAGGGGCCCTAAAGACCCGCTCCCAGACTGGAACCAAAGAGGCGGACGCAATAGTTTCGAACCCCCTGCCGGGGGAGTTGCGAACGGCCCAGGGAGAGGACGCGACCCTGCGGCTGTGCTACAAGAAGCTGCAGAGAAGTGCTGACCCACCTAAAAGGGGGCAGTATTACATGAAGAATCGGCTGCTCTATCGAAGAGCCGGAAAGGGGGACAACCTACATGGTCAGTTGGTAGTCCCGAAGGCCTACCGTCCCCAAATTCTTCACATGGGGCATACCATATCGTTTAGCGGACATATGGGTATGGCCGCCACCATGCAGCGAATTTCCTGCCATTATTATTGGCCAGGGATGACCGGTGATGTGCGCCGGTATGTAAAGTCCTGCCCCGAATGCCAAAGAGTGGCCCCAAAACACTGGACAGCGCCGGTGGTCTTAGGTGAAATGCCTATAATGAACTCTCCCTTTGAGAGAGTGGCCATCGATATCGTGGGTCCTCTTCCCAGGACTAGGAAGAGGAACATGTATATCCTCACCATGGTGGATTGCTGTTCAATGTGGGGGGAGGCCATACCTTTGGCTACGATCGACTCTAAACGAGTGGCCACTGCCCTCATGGAGGCATTTACACGATTGGGTTTCCCCAATCAAATTCTGACCGATAACGGGTCCCAGTTTTGTGGCAAACTCATGGAGGAGGTGTTTGGAGTATTCCACTCCAACCACATTCACACCAGCCCGTACCATCCTCAAGCCAATGGGCAGGTGGAGCGCTTCAACGGCACGTTGATGACAATGCTCCGTAAGCTTGCACAAGAGAAACCCGATAGGTGGGATGAATTCATCCCCGCGGCACTTTTCGCCTATCGGGAAGTGCCCCACGGCACGACGGGACTGCCACCAGCTACTCTGCTGTTTGGCAGGCCTATCAAGGGACCATTGGAGGCCTTGCTGAGGAGTTGGACGGATGAGGAGACGACTGAAGAAGTGATCTCATCCTACAAATACGTGGAGGAGCTGAAGGAGAAGCTGCACACCGGCTGGGCACTGGCGACCCAAAACTTACGAAAGGCCAGAAAACGACATGCGGCTTATTATAACCGCAGGTCGAAGGACAGAGCTCTAGAGGTGGGAGACCGAGTACTGCTGCTACTCCCGACAGGAAGTAACAAGCTGGAGATAGGTTGGCAAGGACCCTTCCCTGTGGAACGGGTCGTATCCAGGACCAACTATCAGATTCGGATCCGGGGAAAGTCTAAGATTTTCCATATTAATCTCCTGAGAAAGTACGAGGAGAGACCCGGTGAAGAAGCAGCCCACCTCATGGCGATGGCCGTCGCCGTAGAGACAGAGACGGGACCCGACGAAGGCAGGGAGTATCCACTAGTGCACCAAGAAACCTATCGGGATGTGCAAGTGAACCCTGATCTGGGACCTCGGGAGAGGGAACAGATTGCCCAAGTCTCGAAGTCCCATCAGCAGATACTGACAGACAAACCTGGTAGGACGGGGTTGGTCGAGTTCGACATGACTTTGACCATCCAAGATCCGGTCCGCCAGAAGGTCTACCCCGTGCCATTCTCGAAAGAGAAGGCCTTAGACGAGGAAATCCAGAAACTGCTGAAAGATGACGTGATTACGCCATCTACATCCCCATATAATGCGGGGGTGGTTTTGTTACGTAAGCCGAGTGGGGAACACCGGCTATGTATAGATTATAGACTCCTGAACAGGTCACACCCAATTTCAGGTGGAACCCCTCCCGAATCCGACCCAGTTATTCGCGAGGCTCCACACAGCTAAATACTTCTCCAAAGTAGATCTAAGTCGGGGGTATTACCAGATTCCGGTAAAACCGGAAATCAGACCCCTACTGGCCTTCAGTACCCCCAGAGGGCATTACGAGTTCAAAGTCATGCCATTTGGGCTCAGCAATGCGCCCAGCGTGTTTACGCGCATGATGAGGGCCTTGCTAGATCCCTTGCGGGATCCGTCCATTATTTCGTTCATGGACGATATTCTGATCGCCAGTGACAACTTAGAAGACCATCTGAAAACCTTAGAGAGGGTCTTTATTAGGCTCCGGGAAGTCGGACTCACGGCTCGACCAACAAAGTGCATGGTCGGGTACCAGACACTGGAATCTCTAGGTCACACCATCACTCCCGGACAAATGGTCCCGGAGGAGAAGAACCTGGAAAAAGTCCGGTTAGCGCCAAGGCCCAAAACGAAGAAGGACGTACGATCCTTCCTCTCGTTGTGCGGGTTTTACCAAAAGTTCATCCCGCATTTCAACGAACTGGGGGCTCCGTTAACGGAAACCTTGAAAAAGGGATCCCCAGATCAGATTGTATGGACACCCGAGTGCGAGAGGGCCTACAGTCAGTTGAAAGAGGCCTTGATCAGCAAACCTGTCCTGCAACTTCCCGACCTATCAAAACCCTTTGTGTTGAGAACGGATGCAAGTGCTATTGGAATTGGGGCGGCATTGTTACAGGAGGGGAGGGAGGACGCGTCTGTTTTGAGACCGGTCGCGTACGCGAGTCGAAAACTTCTGCCTGCCGAACGGAATTATTCGACCGTGGAACGAGAATGTTTGTCACTCGTGTGGGCCGTGCAAAAATTTCAGCCCTATTTGTATGGGGTGCAGTTCCGTGTCCAGTCAGACCATCAACCCTTGATGTTCTTGGCGACCTCCCATAAGCTCAACGCGCGCTTGATGCGGTGGTCGTTGTTGCTTCAGCCCTACACCTTTACGGTGGAATACATTCCCGGTAAGGAGAATGTTGGGGCTGACTTTCTGTCTAGGCATCCAGTCCCAGAGGCAGAGGACGAGTTTGCTAGGAGTGAACATCCAGCAGGAGACAGTCGACGCGGTCAACTCTCTTAAGAGGGGGCCTATGTCATGGAACGGCTGAGAATTCACCTAGCAAACTCCCAAAAGTCCAATTCCCCTTTTTCAGTAAGTAGAACAGCCGATCTAGTCGAAGGGATACAACCGAGGTATTAATGTACCCCACGCAAGGGCGATTGGTGGCCCTTGACTTCTCGACTGTTCGTGTGAGACAAGCTCAACCCAACCAGTATCCGCTAACGCATGCGCAAGAACCGTCTCAGAACAAAGAGAGGCTCAGTTGAGATCCGGCCGTGGGAGCAAGACGTTGTGTTTGAACGACTGTGTTAATTCGTAAATGGGAGAGAGGAAGCCAGTGTCTTGCTGTTTATCAAAGAAAACCGACAGAACGTCCAGTGTTGGGACGGGAGCTCCTCAATTCTGAATACACAGTTTGTCGTAAGGTTCTACTTTCTGAGAGACTTACGTGACGGGACCAGAGGAAGATGACTTGGTGAAGGCTGCTAAATGGCTGGCTTACCTATGTGACGTGAAGTGAGGCTTCTACACCACACCACGTGCCGGGAAGTCACGACGCCACAATCCAGTCCCGTCTAAACCGCTAAATGATCTTCAGTCAGTCCACCAAGTATTATGATGGCTACACACGGGCGAGTATCGTGTCCTCTTGTCTGTGAACAGTTTTGACATTATGACCCACTAGCCAAACGGGTAGAGAAGAACTACATTACCCTTTATTTCATGATGGCCTGGTGTTCCGGGAACAGTCTACCATGTAGGAATAGGAACAGTTGTGACATTCCTTACCTGGTCACGCGCTACCAGTACTGACTTTGAGTGACAGAGTCAACTTGAACTGTGCCAACTTTCGGTGCTTATAGGCCCAGTTATACCCATCCTGATCCCATAAGAGACCACCATCTGTTTCCAGAACTTTGACATTGTTAACTGTGGGTTAAATGTTATGGTGGCTTCTTAGGAATGTTGTCTAGCACAGGCCTTACCAGTGAAGCTTGAAGGACAGGTCCTTCAGAACTTCTACAGGGATGTTAGTCCGGAGTCATCACGTACCACCGCAACTTGGAGTCACCACATTGACGGCTAGTCATTCCAGTTGAGACTACACCTCGGCAGAGACATTCCACGCTACGTGTGCAGATGAGTGACCTCTTTAACCTTGTGGTATCGTACCGAGTGTACAGTGATGAGTGAGACGGCCTGAGGCTAATCCAGATAGCCATTTCTTCTATCTCCTGGCGGTGGCCAGGATTCTCTCATGAACATTCCCTTGGTTGATAATCCTCTTGTACATTATATCATCTAGTCATTATGTGTAGACACCAGAGTCGTGTCATCTGTTCTGGATGAGAGGTGAAAAAGGTATTGTCCAGCGGTTGATAGTGAGAGAGACAGGAATCCAAGGGCTGGTGGGGTCTGTAGACTGAGATTTATGGTATTCCCAGAGTGCATCTATCCCGTTATTAAGATGTAATAGTATGCTTCCCTCACCCCAGGAAAAACTACGACAGTGACATACAACAATATGTTTAGTTTAGTTTAGTTTAGTCGATGGATCAACATCACGGCACACGGGTGCAACCCATAAGTACTCCGTTCTCCTCCTAACTCAAACCTGAGTCTGGAGAAACTCAACTCAGTGCACGAACTCCGCTAGCACCAGCAAGGATCCTGAAATACTTTGGGTAGATTTTTAACTCCAAATTTTGCCCGGGCAGCGCCGTTGGGCTACTCTTTTTCGATTTCCAACTGCCAAGGGAATGTTTACGTGCGCGACAATACTCACGGCTGTCCGATTTCACTACCGAGAGACCAGGGGAATTGTATTACTAGAAGTCCACGAGAAAAAAATCCAGGTCATCACCGGGGCTTGAACCCGGGACCTCCAGCACTCGAGGCGGACACCCGATATATATATATAGTTTAAGTCAGCATGGGCCAGGGGTCACCAAACTACGGCCCGCGGGCCGGATCCGGCCCGCGACGTCATTTATTCCGGCCCGCCGACGGTACTCGAACATGCTTGACATAACGTATGGAACACGAAAGGTTGTGATACAATTTACATGTAAATATTATGTTTAGAATGATAGAAGATCTTCACACGTGCGGATACCTCCTGGCTGCTATGTATCTTAAATTTAATATTTTCAATTATAAATTACTGTAACTAAATTGTCTTGTTTATTGTAATGTTTTCTTATTTCGCGCCATCCCAAGTGCTTACCCGGCTCGTGGTAGCGCTGCCTACTCTCTGACATTACCATGGTTTCCGTGGCAACACACACACACACACAAACACACACACACACACACACACACACACACACACACACACACACACACGTCTTTCCCTCCCACAGATGCTTCCGGCTGTCAACACAGGTTCGATGCTTCAGAAATATTTATTTCTTTTTGCCAGTCATCCATTTTATAGGTTATGTAACAAGGATATCTTTGTTTGACAGTGATGGGTAAGTGAACTGAAAGTGTGAATAGAAGCAATAAAGTACCAAATATAGCATAAAAATGTCATAGATGCCTCGTGATTTTACGAAAATATCCCTAGCACAAAATAATTCCCCAGCCAAGGTGTTAATCGAGCTGGTCTCTAGGCCAGTGTTTGTCAACCTTTCTGCTGAGGCAGATCGTTATACATATGTTTACATTGCTCAAGGAACTCCGTGCGACGATCCAAGTGCCAGTCCTACTTTATGTAATAAACCAGATGGCAGAAATGTTGCATGTAGGCGATTTAGGTTTGTTTCGACTGAACTCCTGGCTCCCACTCGCGGAACCTCGGTTGAAAAACTCTGCTCTAGGCTATTTATTTAGGCCAGCTCTATTTATATATTTTGTCAACCTTATTATGACATATTTTGGTCAATTGAAACGTAACGAAAGTTTGGAGAGAAAAATAATAGATATAATATGCTTGGAACTCACCCATGATTAATGGGCGCAGCTCTGTTTGGAACGCGGGTATACGGGATTACGAACCGCGTCCGTAAGACCTTCGCCACGAAGACCGGCCCAAGTATTGTACAGAATGAGTATCCGGCCCGCGCTTGTCATCTTGTCAGGTATCCGGCCCGCCATGAAAAAAGTTTGGTGACCCCTGGCATATGCGAATGGATAAGAGCGCTCGTTTTTAAACATCCGGTGTGCTGATGCTGAGATAGGGGCTTTAACGCATACACCGGACAGTTGGAATAAAATGTTGACATCTCGTCCTTTACTTGGGAACTTACATTACAAGTACCGCTGATGCCCGATTGGGTTCACCTGATGGAGAGAAACAATGGTAATATAGTAATAAGGGAAAGCAAATCTACGCCAAAAATTCAGTCCATAGATACTAACAATTTTGTTTATAGAGTACTTATGAGATCAAAGTAAGAGAGAGAGAGAGAGAGAGAGAGAGAGAGAGAGAGAGAGAGAGAGAGAGAGAGAGGGGGGGAGAGAGAGAGAGAGAGAGAGAGAAGAGAGAGAGAGAGAGAGAGAGAGAGAGAGAGAGAGAGAGAGAGAGCAACAACAACAAACACAACCAAAACATACAACAATATGAAGAGATTCTTATATCAATTACAATTTAATATTTTTTGTTCATATCTCTCACACGACGTTGCTGTCAACATCAGCATTTTTCAGCTGCTGTTGATGCACTAGGCACGATTACGCTCAGTAGTTTGCCATTGCATTCTGAGCGACCAGCTCACATACCCTGTAAGTTAACAGCGCGGCGAGAACCACTACCGATTCTCGTGCAGGTTACGTTACTCATGAGAATATACGGGATTACGGAGGAAGACGTTAAACCCTAGGCCGGGGAGACCGGCATATTTAAATTACCAATAAAAATTAATAGCGATCAAGTGTTACGTTTACTGTATATTATGGTTTGGACATCCGATTCAATATCCCAAAGTCTGATCATGTCTGTGGTAGCCTTGTGTCTCGTGTGTTGCCACTAATTTCTAATGTCCATATTGCACCATGCAACGATGCCAGCCGCCTATTATCGTCTCTCTTTAGAGGGGCCTGTGTGCCCAATACTTAACCCTTTGAAAATAAAGTTTCTTCGTTCGTTCATTCGTTATTTCGATCGTTCGTTCGTCTCCCCCTGCCTCTCTTCTGCACCAGATTTATCGTTGTGGCGACATACTGCAGTGTTCCCTTTGTCATGACACGTCCACAAACTTATTGTGGGATAATCGCCATCAGAGAAGCGTCTCCAAGCTTGAGATCAGGATGTGAGCGCACGGCAGGAGAAGGACAAACGGGAAGACACATCCCCAGGAAGTGTGAGGAACCTAATGGACGCGACGTACTCGTCTAGTGGTTGAGGGTAGGCGGGGGAGGGGGGGGGGGGGTAAGAAATGTGGCTGCTTTTGACGACTGCAGACCTGCTGTGAGCTCGCTCAGCAGTATGTTTGCTAGCAGTGAACATTGATTAACGTTTGTCAGTGTATACAAACTTGTCTTTGTTTGTTTTAAATTAGGGCGTTCTGTTCTCCAGGGTAACGCCACATATGGTTCTTCGTCCCTGTGTGTCATCAGGTTGACCGCCTCTGCTGAGGACCCTGGCCAGATCAAGTGCAGTTACTACACATTGATATTAGCCAAAATGCCGAGACAAAAAGAAGTCTAAGATTATTTTGACCTTTCTCGACCTTTCAAAGGCCTGACAAAAATATGAATTTTTACCAAAACAAAGAGATGGTAAGCTTATACATATATTACACTAGAATAGACAGGAAAGCATACAAATGTATTGTGCTAAAAAGTAACTAAGTAATATAATTACTTGTGTTAATACGATGTTTATTTTTCTTTAACATACAAATATATAACATAAATTATTGAAAAATATTACTAAGTGTTAATTTGCAAATTAAATTAACAAACAATTAACAAAGTAATTGCTAGAAACGTAAATGTTAGAAATATCTTTAGATTAGGTAATGTCCCTTAATATGTTAAGTTGTTATGTCCCATGATTTAATTTAATTTTGTTTGTTCCTTTTGTTAACATGGTACCCCCCCCCCCCCCCCTCCCAAGAATTTCTTTGAACAGAATTGTGTATTACATTCGGTGGCGACTCAACAATTATACGAGCCGGTCGATATGATAATCTGGACATGGAGATGTAATTTCTGAGGAAAATGCAAAGAATATCAATCAATCAATCATGTACCATGCCGGAAAGCGTGGGCGGTCATGACTCGCCATTTCACTCGATCACCGCAGTTGTGGATCAGCTCAGTGTTCCTGTCTCGTCCATGCCATGTGGCCAAGCCATCCAGGTATTTTCCTCTCGGTCTTCCTCGTGGTCTGTTCCCCTCGATCTTGCCAGTTGTCAATAAGTTCTTCAATCCATTTCGTCTCATAACATGTCCAAATTATTTTGACTGACTTTGTCTAATTTCTTTAATAAGTTTCCGATTTTCATTTGTCTCCTGTAGTACTTGGTCATTGGTTTTTCTGTCTGTCCATGGTATTCTTTGCATTTTCCTCAGAAACCACATTTCTGCAGCCATCAGATGTTTTTCATCTTGACTGCACATTGTCCAAGTTTCACATCCATACAAAAGAACAGGCTCTATGTATCCCCTCAACACACTTTTTCTCGTTTCAATTGGCATGTTTTTATTGGTCAGAATGTCTTTCATCTTGCTAAAGGCTACTTTTGCCATGGCGATTCTTGTTCTAATCTCTTCAGGCATCTCTCATCAGATGTTATGACTGTTCCGAGATAATTGTATCGATTCACTTGTTGCAGAATATTCCCATTTACTTGTATATTACATTGTGGCACTTCGTTCTTCCTAGTGACGATCATAACCTGTGTCTTCTTACAATTTAATTCCAACCCCAGCTGCTCACTGTGTACAACAACTGCGTCTACTAATTGTTGTAGATCTTGTGCATTGTCTGCAATCAATACTGTATCATCTGCATATCTAATGTTATTGATGTTTCGTCCTCCAATGCTGATTCCATTTATATCTTCTACATTCCTGAAAATATTTTCACTGTTTAGGGAAAAACGATCTGAAGAATAATTGCCTCTTCTCGTCAATACAGAAAATGTGTTAAGTCTTGGCTAAGATCCTCAAACCAAATACACAATTGATTTGTGAGGCTATCTTCCCTTAAGTTATGAATGAATCAACCGAAACGAGAAGAATGCGAAAGCTTCAGTAGAGTGGAATCACAGGCGGCAGCTATAACCTTCGTCAACACGCAACCATCAAACATGCTCCATATGAAACAAATCAACACGAATATATATATATATATATATATATATATATATATATATATATATATATATATATATATATATATATATATATATATTATATATATATATATTTATATATACTTATCTGTCGCGAAGAGCTGCCTTGTTATGGGCACAACACCCGTGTAGCACGCGCCTAGAAAGGTGGTAGAAGAGAACATGTGGACTAGACAGGAACAAGGTATTTGACGGTAGTATTGGAAGGTGTATTGGGTGGGGAGGGGCAATCACATAATCCCATAGAAAGCCTTGGAAAAATGACAAGAGGGTGTCCAGGTGAACAACAATGATACCTGTACATGAAATGGGCAACAGTTGAGAGAGTGTGCATTCAGGGACTTTTTAAACCTTTATCTCGCGTCCTCGTATAGTCCTCGCCGTGTGAAGAAGGTAATCACGTCTGTGCTCTGACTTCTGTCTCATGGGCTGCCAATCATTTCTGATGTGGATGTTTCTCCATGTGATGATTACAAACTGCACGGCAACTTCTTACTTGGTCTCCCCGTCTCTCCTTAGCTCAACTTTTCCGCCATGACGACATACTGCAGCGTTCCCTCATGTCACGCCCAAAAACATATTTTACGGGAGTGTGAGGAACGTAATGGAAGCGACGCACTCACCGAGGAAAGGGCTGCATCTCAGGACCAGAGCTGTCCTGTGTTGTCTTCTCCGCGTGGGTATTCTATAAGTTAAAATGGATTGCGTAGGTACGAGTAACATAATCTGAAACTTGTTGGCCTTTCAACTGCCTGCCAAAAATATAAGTGCACTATAGGAACAACAAAATTATATATTTTATTATAATGAAGCTAGAAAAGTAGATTATAAAAATATATTGTGCAAACAGAAAACTATACATTATAATCATTTTTGTAAACACTATTATAGTTTACATATATAACTTAAAGTAATTGTAAATGACAGTACAGATTGATTTCATATGAAATTAAAGAAAACAATTTGGAAAGTATTATACATATTAAATATACTGTGTGTTCTGTTTGAATAACGGCCCTTATCATTATAATTTGTTATGTCCCATGTCTTAATTTAGTTATATGTGCTCAGTCTATTTATGTGGTCTCCCCCGAAGTGGTTATAATTTGCTTGTATGTTGTTAAGATAAGCTGGCTATGCTCTAAGTTTTTAAAAAAAAGATGAAATAAACAGGGGGAAAAACTATTATATTATTGTTTTCATTTGAATAATAATTTGTATTCGTTATTTATTGTTAGTAGCCGCAGTCTCAATGCTAAAGTAGGGGTTATAGCAGCGCTAGATATTATTAGAAGGCAGCAAGTCAAATGGTTTGGCCATGCAAGTAGGTTACCAACTAACAGTATACCACAACAAGCAATGATCTACAGACCAGAGGGAAGGAGAGGAAGAGGCCGACCACGTAAACGATGGACGGAGGGAATAGCAGGGTCCATTGAAATATCGATACATGAAGCCCATAAGCGGGCAATATCCCGCTGTTTATACTTCACCTTGACACCGCAAGGTACAAGAGAAACAAGATGAGATGAGATGAGTAGCAGTCAGATGGGTAGAAAATATACAGAACAAGAAATATTGTCCCGAATAAACATTGCTAGGCATATTTTTATGTTTTGCCATGAAGTCTTGGGAAGATAATGTGGTGGTTTCCCCTTGCCTTCCACATTCACATGGTGGTCTTTTTACCTCTGCCTTTGACAGCCATTTCCGACTGTAAGGACGAGTGAGTGCCCTGCTCTGCTCAGCTGCAGAGTTGTCCACTTATTCCGGTGGATACTCGGTCCCCAGAGCTGTGTTAGCCACACCGTAGTGTGTTTCCATTCTCTACCGCGGGGAGGTGCAGTTGGGATTTTCCCTTCATAAAGTTATGGTCTCTGACCAAAACTCTCCAGTACTTTTAGAAGAATTAGAAGTATTGGGAGAATTTGGAGTAGATATATTAACCAAAATGTTGAATGCTATTTACAGCAGTGGATATTTACCCAGTGATATGCTGAAATCTGTATTTATAGCTATACCAAAAAGACCAGGAGCAATTGATTGTGAAGATTTTCGTACAATTAACCTTATAAACCATATCACTAAGCTTCTACTCAGAATCATAATGAGAAGAACCAAAAAGAAAATAAAAATGGAAATTAGTGAAGAACAGTATGGATTTGTGGAAGGAAAGGGCACAAACAATGCAATTTATACATTACGGACACTAATAGAAAGGTCAATAGAGAAACAGAGAGACATATATTTGTGCTTCATAGATTATACTAAGGCATTTGATAAAGTAAAACATGATGAACTGATTAAAATGTTGGAAGATATCAACACGGATGGAAAAGATTTAAGAATAATAAAGAATATTTACTGGAACCAAGTAGCAGCAATTAAAATGGGAAATAAAGAGGGTAGTTACGAACAGATAAAGCTAGGAGTGTCTTGTCACCAGAACTTTTGGAGGAACAATCGAAAGGTATAAAATTGCCACAATTACAATACAATCACCATACTTTGAAGGCACAATAAATGCAGCAGTACTACCTAACCCTTGTTCTGGTCTACTAATTGGGAATATACCCAATGCAAATCAGTTCACTCATCAAGAGGCAATGCAATGGGAGATTGAACACGCACGAACGAATGCAGTTACAAGAGCTCAAGATCGAAAGAACAGTGATCAACCTTCTCAGACAGACATTGACAATATACAAAACAATATCAGACTGAACAGACTTACCGGGTGAACAAAAACAAGATTCAACATTACAAACATGTTTTAAAAACGTACAAGAATCGTCTAAACAAGCTAAACGTGGAAATTAGAAATTTTTTTTTTGACAATAATATTTTGTCAAGACGGTACAATAGGGGTACAACACACTACATACAAACAGTACTCCCAACAAAATATCGGGTAGAAGCACTGAAACTCGATCATGATTCACCATTTGCAGGTCATATGGGTATCGCAATAACCACCAGCAGATTACTAACACAATTTTATTGGCCTGGGTTTACCAAAGACATTACAACACATGTACGCTCATGTACATTATGTCAAATGACCACACAAAAAGGCCTACATCCGAAAGCACACGTTCAGAAAACCGATTTGGCATTACGACCATTTCAGAAAATTGCTATAGATATTGTGTGTCCATTGAACACTACTACTGATCGAGGTAATAGGTTTATTTTAACCATGATTGATCTGTGTACTCGTTGGCCAGAGGCTATTCCTCTCAAACACATCACGAGTAGATCCATATTAGATTCATTGTTATAAATTTTTAGTAGAATTGGATTCCCAAGTTGCATACTATCTGATAGAGGTAGTCAATTCATATCAACAGCTACTCAAGAAGCAATGAAAATAATTGGTATTCCACAAGTATTTAGTTCTCCTTGGCACCCAATGACAAATGGGGTCAACGAAAATTATAATGGAGTCCTTAAGCGAACTCTAGCAAAAGTAGCAGCGGATAGACCAAAAGATTGGGATATTTTACTACCAGCTGTACTATTTGCGTACCGAGAGGTACCACAATCCAGTACATTATTTTCTCCATTTGAATTAGTATACGGAGCAAATCCGCGTGGTCCGTTATTATTGTATAACGATATGCTTACGAATAAGACATATGATTATCCTTAAAGAGAAGCATACGAAATGGTTACACAGTTGAGAGACAAAATCATTACCGCTTGTCAGATCGCAAAATCTGCACTAGGAAAAGCTGGAGAAAAGTACAGACAGTACGATAATAGGAACGCCAAGACAATAGTCTTGAAAGAAGAGGTTTGGTTATTATTACCTGATCCTCGAGACTGTTTAGTTACGTCATTGCAAGGTCCATTTAAAGTGATCAAGAAAATTGGTGATGTAGATTATAGGATAGATGTAAATGGAAATCATAAAATATTTCACATAAACATGTTAAAACCATATATCCCACGGGATAACAATACATCACAAGTAACGAAGCAGATCTCACTTAGAATAGCAGCAGCTTGTTGGGTTATTAATGAACAGCAAGAAGACGCTATCAAACAACAGATTCCAACACCGATAGTTAATAATGAGAGTAGTTGGCAATCTATACAAATATGCCAGGATCTATCGACCCAAGACAAAGAAAAACTTATTACAGCAATAAAAGAGTTTAATACAATATTGTCCGACAAACCGGGACAAACATCACTTATCAAACATAAGATAACTTTACTCTAGAATGTAACAGTTAAAGTGAAACCTTATCCAATCCCAATACATTATCTAGAGAAAGTTACCGCAGAGAGTTCAGAACTAGATAAAACGGGGATTATAAGAAAATCTATTTCAAACTTCTGTTCTCCGATAGTAATTGTGAAAAAGAAAGATGGGTCATTACGTTTATGCGTGGATTATAGAAAAGTAAATGCATTAACATTATAAGACGCAGAACCAACGCCAAACATTGATGAGTTAATCGAGGGCATGGCAAACTCGAAACTCTTTTCGAAAATTGATCTCACCAAAGGATATTGGCAAATTCCCATGGATGAAGAGTCAATGCATATTATAGCGTTCAGTACACCATTAGGTCTATATGAATCGGCATATCTTCCATTTGGGCTACAAAATGCACCAAGCACAATTATACGTATGATGAGAAGACTACTACATTGAATTTCCAATGTAGCGACATATATGGATGATATTTGTCGGCATACTTCAGATATTGACACACATGTTAAAATCCTTAAACAGGTATTTCAGAGAATACAACAATACGGATTGAAAGCTAAACCAAGTAAAATTGAAATAGGTTTTACTGAGATACAATTCCTTGGTCATAGAATTTCTAACGGATTTAGGAAAACTGATCCAATGGTAGTTACTAAAATTCTGAATATCAAACCTCCAACATCAAAAAAGGAATTAAGGAGTATATTAGTGCTGATTAATTATTATCAAAAGTTCATTCCTAATTTTGCTGATATGACAGCAACATTTTCTGAACTATTAAAGAAAGGTCAGCCTACAAAAATAGTTTGGACAGATGACCATGATAAACTATTACAGCAGATAAAAACATTGTTCAGTGATTATCCTATTCTGAAATTACCTGATGTCACAAAAGATTTCGTATTACATACAGATGCGAGTTTACACGCTATGTCAGGTGTATTACTCCAATTATATGAAGGAAAGTTACATCCAATTCTTTACTTCAGTAAAAAGTTATCAGAGACACAGAGGAATTATGCTATTACCGAACTTGAAGCATTAGCATTAATTGAAAGTATAGGGAAATTGTCCAGATATCTACTTGGTAGGAAATTTCTTGTTCTTTCTGATAACAAACCCCTACAGATCTTCAAATCTGGTCATCCTAAGAACTCTAGAATTCATATATGGTCTTTACTCTTACAAGATTATGAATTCGATATCTGTCACATTCCTGGAAAGGATAATAATCTTGCGAACATTCTCAGTCGATTATAGAATATACAGTAAGACTGATATATGTTATAAGTTATTCAGTTATAGTTTATTATTATTATTATTATTATTATTATTATTATTATTATTATTATTATTATTTTATAAAATATTTGAGAAATTTAATAAAGTTCAATCAAATATCACCTAATTAATAAATGATGTTGATACAATCGGTGACTTTAAATTAATACTGTTAGGTATATATAGTATAATCAAATAGATACATGTGTTGTTAATTTACATTTATTGGCAGAGACATCTACACGGATGCAATAGCCATGAATATGCCCTGCACACTTGATGGATATTTCGACCGTCATTATTTTACGTGGAAAACTACGGTCAAGTATTTGTAGATGGTGTTGTGTAATGTTATTAATTCTGTCCAATTTTGGAACATTGGAACATTGGAACATTCGTTAAATCATTAATTAAAATTATTTAGTTAATCAATTGAGTCAATTCTGTTATATTAATGTGTTACATAAATAAATCATTAATTTCGAATGTGTATATTGATAATTAGTATTTCACTTGTAATTAAGAAACATTGAAGTAATTATATTGTGATTTGGTGATTAGGTAAATAGTTAGGTAAGCAAGGTTTCAGCTGAACTAATTTTATGAAAGCGAACTGGGTTGCCAATCGATCCATTAAGATCTATGAATATATACGGAATCGGCTGATGGTCTAAAGATATACACACAAACATTGGACAGTCTAACATATCAAATGGCTCCATAAAATCTCGCAAGACATGGATAGTTACGTCTACCCTACCAACATATAAATATACATGGAATATATGGAGGAACAACAACAACGACCAAAAATGGAATACTGGGAAACCCATTATTACTCTCGTCCATAACTCATGGTATGACCTAGAGTGAGGACACACTTGTCTATTAAGACAAGGTAGGGACTAATATGGTTATTAGTTGGTATGATCTCCCATGATCAGCCACACGACGTCTAATGGGGTATTAGAAGGTGGGCGTGCCCATCATATGACATTATTATTTTTTTTTTTTGAGAGTAGATAAAGGGGGAGACTAGGAACTTTCCAGGTTTCGTTGTTAAAGGTTGATGCATATGTTTGCAAAGTAATACATATATCCATAGAAAAAAAAAAGAAAACATTTTTTTTTAAATCTAGGAGGGGGCATTATACCATATGATGGTACACTCCACCAAAGTCATGAATGGGGTTTTTCCAGTTATGCACGGAAAATGGACAAATAGGAAAGGAAGATACCATTAGTAACGTAAACAACGTCACACAACAACAAAGGACTTTCTCTGTGTGTTATTCAGAAAAGAGGACGTGTCTTCCAGAGATCCGTATGCGACTTATTCCGAGCGTCAACGAATAGATTTTCAAGAGGAGGGATCGATTGGCAAATGGATACTTAAGGCAGAATCCGAAACCTAGACGTGATACAACTCAGGACAGCGAAATGACAGTTCCACGCCTCAAGGAGAACATTTGGAAGAAGGCCGGGAGTTCATGAAATGTTAAATATTTAAACGCCGCGCCCACATCTCGAGAGCAGTTTAATAACACATGATAATCATCCTCTGTTATTTGTTCCACTCGGTACGAAAATAAAGTACGAGTCTTGTTCCTTCATTGAAGTCGTCTGATTATTCGTCACACTGTTCCAAGGTGAGTGTTAAGACTGAGTCAAATGTCATTCTATAATCCCAATGATAAGGAAAGACATAGCAGTTGGCTACCATATTTCTTATTTTGACCATCATATTTCCTTGATAGGGTAACACTTTTCTTATTTCGGTTTACATATTTATAAATATGGGTGAGATATTGTTTGATTTGGTCACTATTTTCCCCGTCTTTGACTGGTATATTTTCTTTTTATAAGTCGGTTGAGATATTTATACGTTTGGTCAATAATTTTCCTATTTGGCTACCAAATTTTCCTACTTTTTTATATGTTAGGCCGAGTTATTTATAAGTTTGGTTGAAATATTTCTTTACATGGCAAATATTTTTTTCCCATTTGGTTAACAAATTTTCGTACTTTTTTTTTATCAAATTGGTCGATATATTTCTGTATGTGGCCAATATTTCATTAGTTTGCCTAACAAATGTTCTTACTTTAGTCGACATTTTCCCCTACTTTTTTGTAAGTTTGGTCGAGATATTTTGTAACTTGGACAATATTTATCCTAATGTGGGTAACACATTTTCTTATATCGGTTGACATCTTTATAAATTTGGGTGAGATATGTCTTTACTTGGTAAATATTTTCCACTTTGGCTGCAAATTTTTCCACTTGTCATAAATTTGGATGAGGTATTTTTACTTGGTCAACAGTATTTACCTTTGACTAACAAATATTCCTACATTATATAAGTTTGGATGCAATATTTCTTGACTAGGCCACTATTTTTCATCTTTGGCTAACATATTTTCCTTCTGTGGTCGACATATTTTCCTACTTTTTATACGTTTGGTCGAGATATTTTGCAACTTGTTCAATATTGTTCCTAGTTTGGGTAACACATTTTCGTATATTGGTCGACATCATTATAAATTTGGAAGATGTATTTATAAGTTCCGATGACATATTTCTTACTTTGACTACAGTTTTTAATAGTATGGCTACAATTTTAGCTACTTTTGATAAGTTTGGATGATATATTTCGTAATTTGGCCAACAGTTTTTTCTAGTGTTGGTAATACATTGTCTTATACCGGTCGACATGTTTATAAGTTTGTCCATCGCTTTGCTTGTATTACTTCAGTCGACATATTTCTTGCTTTTACTAGCATATTTTATTACTTGTTATAAGTTCGGATGAGCTATTTCTTTACTTGACCAATATTTTTCACCGTTGGTTAACAAATTTTCATACACTTTATAATTTTGGATGAGACATTTGTAAGTCTGCCCGATATGTTTCCTGTTTGGCTAACATGATTTCCTACTTGGCCAATCTTTTTCACATTTGGCTAACAATTTTCCTATTTTTTATAAGCTTGGTAGAGATATTTCCTATTTTGGTCACACTTTTTAATTAGTTTGGTTACCATTTTCATACTTATTATAATTTTGGTCGAGATATTTCTTATTTTGACCAACAGTTTGTCAGTTTGGCTAACAATTTTCCTACTTTTGTAAGTTTTGTCTAGATATTTCTGTATTTGGCCAACAATTTTATTAGTTTGACTAGCGTTTTTGTTCCTAATTTTTATAAGGTTGGTTGACATATTTCATATTTTGACCAAAAGTTTTATTAGTTTCGCTAACAAATTTTCCTATATTTTATAAGTTTTGACGATATATTTCTGTATTTCGCCAACATTATTAATAATTTGGCTAACAGGTTTTCTTATTTGACTGCTGAATTGATATATATGACCTGTGCTTTTGTCTGGCTGTAAAATATGATATTGAGCCGACACATTGAAAAACATATATTGGCCCTGGAAATGGGTTTCTGGTTAAAGAGGCAAAGACCCTTTTGGTCAGACAGAAGAGCGATTGAAAGTGTAAATGTCTGCTCTGAGACGCGATAACTTCGTTGGTCAGGACAGCGGACACAATAAAGGGATGTAAGATGGCAAAAAATATGCATTCGTACCTGTATGTGTGAGAGTGAGTGAGGGAGTGTGTGCGTGCGTGCATGCGTTCATGTGTACGTGTATATGTGAGAGAGTGTGATTGAGAGAGTGAGTGTGTGTGTGTGTGTGTGTGTGTGTGTGTGTGTAGGATTGTGTGTTAGAGAGTGAGACAGTGGGAGAGTTGATGTGTTATCGTGTGTGTGAGCGCGCGCATGCGTGTGAGTGTGTGTATATGAAAGAATACAGAGAGAGAGAGAGAGAGAGAGAGAGAGAGAGAGAGAGAGAGAGAGAGAGAGAGCTGAGCAGATGCATGTCATGTAACACGCATGGTATGTAACACGCGAATCCATATGTTTGTGTATTCTCATCTGTCATATTATCAGTTAAATACCATTTGATTTTATTATGCATAATATAAACTCATGTTCATACTGTAGTTTGAGTGAGAGAGTCAGTGAGTGTGAATGAGAGACAGAACGAGTGAGCGTGAGAGTGAAAGAATGAGCGGGAGAGTGAATGTGTGTGTGTGTGTGTGTGAGAGAGAGAGAGAGAGAGAGAGAGAGAGAGAGAGAGAGAGAGAGAGAGAGAGAGAGAGCATCACTATTTTTACGTCACATACATTTTATGCACACATTTTTCTCCATGTTTAACATTTTTATGAGACTGCTCATGACAAGTGTCAGTGTATGTGTGTGAGTAAAGTGTGGGAGTTTTTTCATACTAGTTTCAATACTAACGTGAGACATTTTGTATGTGTCTAGATGTGAGGAAGTGTGACTGTATGTGGAGGATGTGTGTGAGTGTGGGGATAAGTGTGGGTGGGGGTGTGTGGGTGGGGTTATGCGTTTGGATGGGTTGGGGTGTGTGGGTTTTGGTGGGTAGTGATATTTGTGGGTGTTGGTGGGATGTGTGGATGGATGAGTGGGGGTGAAAGTAGGGGTGTTGGAATGGGTGTGGGGGATGTGTGTATGGGTGGAGGATATGTGTATGGGACGGATGCGGGGGATGTGTGTTTATGTGGGTGGAGATGTGTGTATGGTTTGAGGAAGTATGTGTGGGAGGCGGGGTTGTGTGGATAGGGGATTGTGTTGGGTGGATTGGGGATGGAAGGGCGGGTTGGGAGAAGTGTATGGTGTATGGGTTTGAGATATGTGTGCGGTGTGTTGGTGGGGGATGTGTGAATGATGTGTGGGTGGAGGGTATGTTTGTGGTGGTATGGGTGGAGGATAGTGTGTGGTGTGGGGGATGTGTGTGATGGGTGCGGGGAATGTGCGTATGGGTGGGGTATATGTGTGGGTGAGTAGAGGATTGTGGTGGTTGGGGGAAGTATGCGGGGTGTGTGGGTGGGAGGTGTGTGTGGATGGGGAATGTGTGGGTGAGGGTGTGTGAGTGGCTTAGGGATGTGTAGGTGGGTAAGGGAGTTGTATGTGTCGGGGTGGGATGTGTGAGTGGGTGGAGGATGTGTGTGGGTAGGAGATTTGTGATCGAGAGATGTTTGGTTGGGGTGGGTGGGTGGGGGTGTGTGAATGCGTAGTGGAGGATGTATGCGTGAGTGAGTGTGTTTGGTGGACGGGTAGGGAATGCGTGTGTGGGTGGGGAGAGGTGTGTGGTGTGTTGGTTGGGGATATTGTGTGAGTGAGGTATGTGTGTGTGGGTGGGGGATTTTTGTGGTGTGTGAGTGGGGGTATGTGGGGTGGATGGGTAAGGGTATCTGTGTGGGTGTGGGTGGGAATATTGTGTGGTATCTGGGTGGGAGATATGTGTGTGGTGTGTAAGTGGGGATGTGTTGGTGAGGGATATCTGTGTGTGTGGTGCGTGGGTTGGGAATAGTACGTGGTAGGGGGTGTATGTGATGTGCGGGTGGGGGATTGCATGGTGGGGGTTTAGGTTAAGGCGTGGGTGGGTGGAAGTGGGGGGATGTGTGTGTATGGTTTGGGGATGTGTGAGTGAATGTGCGATGTGTGGGTTGGTGGGGGATTGTGTGCATGGGTGGGGAATATGTTGTCGATGGAGATGTGGCTAAGGGATGGGTGGTTTAAGGTGTGGGTGGGGAGAGGATGTGTGGGTTAAGATGTGGATGGGCGTGGGATGTGTGGGTTGGTGGGGGAATGTTTGTGGGTGGCGAGTGTGTTTTGGTTGGGGGATCATGTGAGGGCAGTGTGTGTGGGTGGGGGATGTGCGGGAGGGGGATGGGTCGGTTGGTGGGGTATGTATGTGTCCTTGGTGTGCGTGTGTGTGGGTAGGTGGGGGTGTTTATGTGTCCCTTGGTGCGCGTGTGTGTGGGTAGGTGGGGTTGTGTGGGTGGGGTGATGTATGGATAGGTGGGAGATGGGCTTCATAACATGGTAATTAGCCTTGTTTATGTTTACAACATTAATTTCACAATGTTTATTTTTCTTCCTATGTAAATGTATAATGCTCTTGATGAACGAAAGACGAGTGATTGAAAGGGCCGAATGTAAGACGGGCCTGCGCGCCCAATTTGTGACCCTAATAAAGTTGATTTGATTTGATTTGATTTGATTTATTCATGATTTATACCCCTTTAACCCCCCATTTAGAATGGAGAGTCGATTTTGGGGGAGTGGGGTGACGTCACATAGATCTATATAACAAAATCCACAAAACTCTCCACATGGAACCTTATTTTGAGGGTGGTAAATCTCCTATAGTACTACTGACGGTGGACATGATGAAAGACGATGTTCAGTTAAAGACTTTATACTTGATCATCATCACCTTCCACTTTTGCATGAAGCATCGTGGTTGAGAATTAGTTGACGTTAGAGCGCCCATAATGTAGCACAGGATCGTATCATTCCTTGTGATTGTGCAATCTCTATGATGTCGTCAATTCATGTTGTTTCCTCGCTTGCCCTCTTGCTCTCGTATCAGATATTCTTTAGTGTAGCGCAAGTGCTGGTAACTGACGGTACTGTATTCTTACGAGATGGCCGATCCATTTGATGTTCTGCTTTTCAATATACGTGGCTCAAGGTTTTGATCCCACAATCTGCCAGATAACACAATTTGTTTCTCGGTATCGGAAAGTTAAGTTGGAATCTCTTCTATAGCCCCTCATCTCGTAGTTATTGACTTTGCGTGTGATTTAGATGATGTCCAAGTTTGACATTTGCAGGATATGGTTGGTATGAATATTCTATTCATCATCTGACGTTTTGCGGCCGTAAGTATATTTGGATGTTTCAGTATGGGTGACAGTGATATATAAGTTGACATGCTTTTTGACATCTGACTAAGATATCTCGAAATCAGATGTCAACGGTAAATGGTTATTGCCTTACGAATAATGTGTGGACAACTGTTAGTTCTCTGTTTGTTTGACTTTTTGTTTCCATCGACAACAAACTTTAATTATAGTAGCGTACAACTGTGTTTGTATTCTGGCAGTGGCCTCATGCCTGCTTTTGGTTTGTCTGAACAGCTGTTCGACTTTTCACAGTAAGGGACATTTTGTGTGATGTTCACTAACACAGGAACAGAGAAGTATGGGATGACCCTTTATCGTGAAGTTGGTACCACGACTGACGTCTATTTTATGTTAAAAAATGGTGACAACGAATAAACTGTCCAAGGATAAAACTGAAGATTTTAAAACATGAAAATATTGTCAAATAGAAGGAATGTGATGGCAGGAGAAGCGGAGAACCAAAACTCTAGTAACACTGTGATTGAAGGAAACATTACTGAATGGCATTAACGTCAGATAATAAAAGTTCCCCAGGTCTATACGGAAGCACATTTTCTTTTTAAAGGATGTTAAAGAAGAACTCGTGGAGGTCTTCTCAAGTAAGATATCGTCACAAGTGTGTGGACAATATCAACAAAGTGGACTGCAAGAGTCCTGCATGAATGCAATGTGACGAAGCTGGACAACGTGTTGTAAAACATGCTACATCCAACCCTGTGTACATATGTGAGACTTGATGGTGGTAATAAAATCTGAATTAAGATTCGCTCATATTATTTGAGATCGTTATGTGAAGTGGAAAGGTGGAATATGTCGTCACAATGGTAAAGTTGGAGGGGTGGAGAAGCAGGGGAAGACCAATAGGAAAGATACTGGGCGGTTTGATATTTTCTTATGCAGAATCATCAGTATCAGAAATGGTTGGCGTACATAGATCAGAAGGTTCTGAACAGGCATGGTCACCAACGCCAGACGGCATAAACTATAAGGGGAAGAGAATGATCGCCTTCTTTGATCGATACAGAAACAGTGTTAAGCTTGGCTAAGATCCTCAAACCAAACACAATTCATTTGTTAGGTTTTCTTCCCCTAAGTTATGAATGAATCCACGAAAACAGCAGAATGCGAAAGCTTTAGTAGAATTCAATCACAGGTGGCAGCCATAACCTTCGTCGGCACGCAAATATCAAACATGCTTTGTATGAAAATATCGACACGAAAATATACATAAAGGTTACTTATCTATCGTTAAAAGCTTCCGTGTTATGGACCCGACACGTGTGTAGTACACGCGTCGACTGGTGGTAGAATAGAACATGTGAACTTGCGGGCTGGACAGGAGCAAGGTATTCGAAGGTAGTATTGGAAGGTGTAGAGGTGGGGAGATGCAATCATATAATTCCACTGATGAGATAGCCATAGCAAAATGACAGGTGGGCGTCCAGGTGAGCAACAGTGATACCTGTAAATTAAATGGGCAACAATTGAGGGAGTATGCATTCAGAGATGTATTAATCCTTTATCTCCATCCATCCATCATGTGCTATGCCGGAAAGCGTGGGAGGTCATTACTCGCCATTTCACTCGATCACCAGAGTCGTGGATCAGCTCAGTGTTCCTGTCTCGACCACACCACGGGGTCAAGCCATCCCGGTATTCACTTCTCGGTCTTCCCCTTTGTCTTTCCCTTCGATCTTGCCAGTTGTCACCAAGTTCTCCAATCACGTTAATGGAAATACCATTACAATATTAAGTTAATTATGGTTAGCAGTCAGATTGGTAGAAAACATTAAAGAACAGAAATATTGTCCCGAATAAACACTGTTAGAGACATATTTTATAAAATCATCAGTGTTTGTACAAGTATAATCCAATGAAGGTAACGGCAGCAACATCTATAAAGCTAAATTGCTTACACATGACTGCCTAGAAAATTATGTTTCATCAATTCATAGAGTGAATTGGCACACGTATCTCTCGTCAATTCATAGTGCGAAAACTGTATTTTTTAACATGGTTTATTCCATTTATTATGTAAGTAAACGATTAATTTACTCATCCTCCTGTGATAGGAGGCGAGCACTGGGGTTCATCACCTTGACGGCCAATTGTTGGGCACTCTCAACAATGTCTGTTCTCTTCCTGCTGGAGAAACTCATTCAAATCTCAGCTGAGAATGTACGGGTCTACATCAGTAGCACTTCCAGTTTCTGGACATTGTGAACGAGGCTTTTCTTGGATCCATGGGAGCAGACAAGCTGGCACTTCTTCCAGGTACCGCAACCAATGTTTGGCATCTTGTACTGACCCTTGAACCTCCTCCTGACTGTTGGTAACGCTTTATGGCCTGTAAATGGCCTACCAAAATATAATATCCTAAACCGGATGAAGCCATAGCTAGAACTATTAAGTCTGTTGTAATCAAATCACGGATATGATTATGAAGAAGCAAGAAAAGAAGATTATGACAATGTATTACACAGAGGCGAACGTAAATAATACAATTACTTGGGTACACACGCTAGGCTCACGTTCCTTTAAGTGTATAAGTTAAAGTATTTCTAAATGGCAATAATGTTAATTTGCAAATGAAATTAACTACATATTAATACGTATGAATTGGAAACAAATAGGTATATTTAGCTCCTGCAAGAAGAAAAGTACTAAACACAAACACGTTGCACATACCTTACAAGGAGATCCATCGTATCCCGAAATACAGGTGAAAATACAAAAAATCTAAAATCAGAAGCAATCAATAAATATATAAAATGAATAATAAAATAAAATACACACAAATGCGCACAATACGACACACATGACGACCGACGTTTCGATTCTCAGAATCTTTGTCAAGGACAGGACAACACAGATAGATAAAACAACGAAATACGAAAAAACAAAAAGCACAACTACTCGGTTCCCATGCGGGAGCAGAAAAGGCGGCTTCGCCAGTTGCGAAGGCACTCGTTGGCTGCAAAGTTTATGTGTAGTAGGTTGCCAGGTAGGATTTAGGTCGCCAAGCATATGCGAACAGTATTATATGAAAATATAGGGGAGTGGGAACAGTTAGGTATGAATATTTGGGGGGGGGGGGGTGAGCATAGTAATAGATAATGTAAACAATTGGAGAAGATGACAGTTATACAATTGCGTCCACAACAGTATTGATACCTGCTGGATGGACGCATCCCAGAGAGTTGATTAATTGGCATTCAATTTTGAGCTTAATAGAGCTGTTGGAGAAGCAAGGTTTCAATGCAGTGACACATACATCGTCGACACATTATGGTTGGAGGAATTAAAATGGTAGGGGACAGGATTGTCAGCGCCCTGATTAATGTCTCTGAGGTGTTCTAGAAAACAGTCAGCAAGGCGTCTGCCCGTTTGACCAATGTATTTCATGTCACATCGTTTGCAGATGATAACATATATCAAATTGCGGGATGTGCAAGTAAAAGAATCTTTTAGGGAGAAGGTACCTAGGGGAAATGCAATCGTCGGTGTCTGTACAACGTATGGGCATGTCAGACAGTTCTTTCGCTGGCATTTTGTGCCCACAAATGAAGTAACCGTGGGGATGCGACTATGCTCAAGGTGGTCTCTGAGACTCCGGTTACGGCGGAAAATTACCCTAGGGCCATTGGAGAATCCCTCACGAGTGGTTGGATCGGATTCCAGGATAGACCAAAGTCGGAGGACAATGTGCTTGATGGCCTAGGCATGTGGATGGAAGGTGCGGATGAGCTTTGGTTCATTGTTAGGAGGTCGCGTTTGTTTGACAAGGGACATTTCTCGCGAGACTTGGGTTATGCGACAGAAAGCTGTAGACAAGACGTTCTCTGGGTAGGACCGTCTGAGGAAAAAGTCAAGCATTTCGTGGCTTTCTCGAGGAATTCATTATCATCCTGACAGATACGACAAAGGCGGAGTAACTGGGAATATGGGATGGAATCTTTGCAGCTTTTGGGGTGGGATGAGCTGTACAGGAGGACACCGTGAGCATTCGTAGGTTTGTAGTACACGGAGCTCGGGCGACCTGTAGGGTTTAATTTAATAGTGGTGTCAAGGAAATTGACAGAGGTGGTGGAAATTTATGTGGTGAATTGGATCGATGGATGGAAGTTATTAACATAATTAATGAAGCGGTTCAGTTCCGCCTCTGTCATGTCAGTGAGATCGATGCCGTCATCGATATAGCGTCGGTAAAAAGAAGGAAGAAAACCATCATAGCTGAGTTCAATCTGGTGTTCCAGATGTCCCATTAAATAAACATGCATAGCTGGGTCCCATTTTAGTGCCCATGGCGACACCGCTGATTTGTTCAAAGTAGTGGCCATTGAACTCAAAGGAATTATTGGTGAGGACCAATTCAGCGAGTCTCACAAGTGTGCGAGTAGGGATGGCTTGATCTGTGCGTTGATCCAGAAAGAACTGTAGCGCCACGAGGCCATCAGCATGAGGAATGGAGGTATAGAGGGAACATAATCCATTAGGAATAGTCTGTATGTATTCCCAGGAGTCAGTTGGAGAGAGTTGAATGAAAGTAACGCATGCGTTGTATCCTTGATGTATGACGGGAGATTCGCAACTAGAGGTTGGAAAATCCTGTCAAGAAACGCCGAGATCAGTTCCGTCGGGCATGAGCAGGCGGAAACTATTGGACGTCTAGGATTTCTGAGTTTATGTTTGCCTAAGTCAGGGACATGGATGTGAAGTGAAGGGGCACTGGTTGGAAAGGTATCCTCACGTATGAGCTGTTTGATGGTATTGTGAATCTTCCGGTTATAAGAGAGTGGGATCTTCGGCGCAGGGGGAATAATTATCAGGTTTATTAATTTGGGACATGACTTCCTTGACATATAGATCTTTCCTCCAAACAACCATAGCACCACCTTTATCCGCCGATTTGATGACTATGTCCTGTCTACGCTGTAGTTGGGATATGGCACGCCATTTGGGAGGGGATAGGTTGGAGCGTTTCAAGCTAGGGAAAGAAAGTTACTTAATCTCATGGAGTGTGTTATCTATGTAGAGGTCAAGCTGAGGTGAGGTCCATGTGGAACTGGATTTAGTTGAAGATTGAAAAATGTCAGGAGGTTGCTTGGTGGGACTGTGGACAGGCTTGTCTTTATGGTCTCAACATTGTCAATGTCGCCTGACCTAGGGCATCGTGCTACACTTCTCAACATTTTCATTGTCGCCTGACCAATATCGTCGTGCTGCACCTCTCACTCACTGAAGGGCGTCGAAATAAGACAGCCTCCTTAGAGGGAATCCAGAGGACAAGCGAACCAGAGTACTAGGTTAGTAAACTTTACTTTAAATTTTAGTTTTTGTATAGCATAATTAGTATATTGTTTTTAATTACTGTGAATGCAATGGATACCTAGGAGATTCAGGTAAATATCCTCAAGAAATATACTATAACGAATTAAGTAAAAATGTTGTTTGGTGCTCGATTGTATACTTGGCTATCAGTGGGCTAACTATGTCATTGAAACAACGTAGTGAGTAAGTATTAACCATTTAAATAGGGACTTTGGACGCGTTACCGCCTGGTTGAATGAGTTAAAGGTAGCTGTCAAAGAAGTGGCAGATGTCGTGAACCAGATGAAGAGAAGCACGCTAGAGCAAGAATTAAATAGATTTAATGAAATATATAGTGTTGGTCATGCTAGGCAAAAGTCTTCTAGAAGGTCCCCATCTCATGGATTTTCCTAGTGTTACTGCATCTTGGTTTCCAGATTCACAAAGTGGGCCATGTGCAGTATTGATGTGTGGACTGGTTGGTAAGAAAAACTGCTGGTTTTTAAGAATAGCCATAATGTCCTAGGGAGTATAACAAAGCTGAATATCGCTCCCTGATGTCAGACGGTCCCCATCAAAGGTAATAGTTTATCGTATTAATGAGGCTGAGGGCTGGCATCTCTACACGGTCAGGATTCACCTCCATCAGAATATGTGAGCATCAGCTCTTGTAGGCAGCCCAACAACATACTTTTCTTTCTGGATTGGAACGTCAGTTAAGGACTTATGGTGCGTGAGCCAACCTGGAAATAGCCAGCACACTGGTCACCGCATCTCCAACAGAAGGTTAGTAGTGACACGTTGAAAGTTTGACCCGGACAGAGTCGGAAGGTACTGCCAAATTCGGTCTTTGGGACTTACGTAGCCAGATCAAAACCTCCACCCAATCAAAATCGTCCATTCAACGCCCACACTTATGGTGTCCCATTTTATTATGTATTCTATTTGTGTCGGTAAATTGCTGATATCTGGACAATATGTCACAAACATATACAAAAATATGTATAATATACATACCCACCTACTTATCTACACACACACACACACACACACACACACATATATATATATATATATATATATATATATATATATATATATATATATATATATATATATATATATATATACATATACATATATATTACTATTTATGAATATAATATATAAATTCACATAGAAATATTGTTGAAATGTCTATATTCCATTCTGTTTATTCATGTATTTGAATATTTGTGTGATTTGTTTTGGGGCCATGTGCAGTATTATACTTGTGCTGTATGTTGTGAATCTGTATGTTGCTGCATTTCTACAGGCCCACACCAAGTACGTGTACTCTGCCAGTCCAGTCTACAGTTATGTATCGTTCTTTTCTGTAGTTTTGGCTATGGTGTTTACAAATATTGCCTTGTACATGTATGTCTTCTTTTTGGTATCTCAATTAGTTGTCTCAAAGTATCTAGTACGGCCTTGATTGTTGGGCATGTATAATATATGTGGTCTTCTGTTTCCTGTATGTTTTATCTGCACAGTTGACATGGTAATATATGTTTGGACTTTTGTGCTGGTCTTTATGTAGTGAGTGTCATGATGAAAATCAAAAGGTAAGTAATCTGCCTGACCTTAGGAGCTATGTGTGGGTTGTTGAGATTAGTAAATGTACATGTGTAGTCTTTATATAATATGTTTTTCTTCTTTCAAGTCTAAGTTGTAGCGGGTATGCTTATTGTTTATAAAGGTATTTGTAACTCTTGATTTGGAGGATGCGTATAACAGGGTTAGGTATGATCTGTTAACACACACACTGTTGGACATGGCGGTCTGCCCTTGCCTTGTTAGATGGGTTGCGGCAGTCCTTCGTGAGCGTAAGATTGCACTGCGCATGGGTGCCTGGACTTCTGACCCCTGTACTATTACACCTGGGTTGCCGCAGGGATTTCCCTTGTCCCCGGTGCTCTTTAATGTCTACATCAGCTAAATCGCAGCTATTGAGACACCAGGTGTGTGTAGAATAACATTTGCAGATGATGTGCTGGTGTACAGACAGGGCAGAGACAGGACCAGTTTGGTGAAAGACGTACAGGTGGCGGTAAACAAGGTGACGGAGTGGTGCAGGGACTCAGGGGCCATTTTAAACCCAGACAAGGCATCGGTTGTGTGATACTCCCTAGATAACCGGATCGTCAAAGCAGCCGTCCCAGGTATTATGTTGAATGGATGTCCTCTTAGTCGAGAGAGTAAACTAAAGTACTTGGGTATCACCTTAGACAGGCTTTTGTCTTTTAAGGATCATGTGGAGGATTTGGTGGTGAAGGATGATAGGGGACTTATTGCATTGAAGGCTATTGCAGCAACCGGGGTAGATCAGAGGATGTTGTACAGGCTCTTTCAGCAGTTAATAATTTCTGTTATTGAGTATGGTTTGAGGCTGCTGACAGCATAAAAAAAGCCAGCTTGAAAGGCTGTAGCGCATACATAATGCTGCCATGCGGTTAATACTGGGGTGCACAAATGACACACCAATTATCTGCATGAAGCATATCCTGGCACTACCTACAATGACGGATAGGCATAGGGTCCTTCAGGCTAAATGGTACCTGAGAGTTGCCGCAGACAGGGATCACCCGCTGCATGCAGCAATGGATATGGTAAACGGTCATAGACTAAGACGAGGCAGGTCCTGGATGGCACAGGCAGAACTTTCTATAAATCAGGTGTGTGATCTAGAGACCATCAATCGTGAAAGAGAGTGGGTTGAAGTTCCGGATGACATGACAAACTGGTACAATGTAATAATAACACTGGGTCGTGAGAGCAGAGAATGGGCAACGGGCCACTCGGAGTTTGAAGTGCAACAGCTAATCCAGAGCAACACACATCAATGGTGACATAGTCATCTACAATAATGGGTCAGTGGTGAGAAACAGACGTAGTGGCAGGGGCTTTATTGCAAAGGCTAATTGGCGAGTCTTGGAAAAGGAGAGCCTGGCATATGAGACTACGACCTCCAGTATGAGAATGGAGGTGGAGGCAGTAACAGCGGCATTTTTGTGGCTAGAGGAGACTACTGCAACACACGTTGTGTTCATTACGGATTCAAAGAATATGTTTAGCAAGGTGTAGAAAGGAATGTTTCGTGTGGATTGGCTCTTGTCGCTTCAGAGGTCACATATTGTAAGAATTGTATGGATATTTTGCCCTGGCCAAGCGGGTGTACGGGGGAATGAACAGGCTGATAGGCTAGCAGGGAATACACCTCTTGGTGGTATCTTGCCTATGGATAAGGGGGAGGTGGTTGTGCGCTTGTGGGACCAGGTGGAGAAGGTGGAGGATCAGATTGAGAACCCATATGTGGAAAGAATGAGATTGAGGGGGATCGGCAGGGGTTCTGGAAGAATCTCAAAACTGAGAGGGAAGGCCAGGAGAACATTTAATCAGATAGCGGTGGGAACGATTAGTAGTATGACTCTTCGCTGGCTGTTGAACGAGGGGACTGAGCACGTATGGGGATGTCCTGAGTGCAGTGATGTCGGTTCTTAACTCAACTCAACTCAACTCAAAGGTATTTGTAGATTTGGCGTGTTGTCTAATGTATTAGTTGCCCACTCCCTCGGAGTGCTTGTAGAGATGCAGCGAGGCCATGTCGTCATTTGGATGTGACAGGTTCGAATCTATGTGGGTAATTATCGCTTTCAGTGTTTATGCTGTCTAGTGCGTCCTCTAGTTTTTCATTCTTACCCATACTTCTATGAGCGCCAAAACATGGCGATGGTGTTTGCTGTGTTGGTTATGATTCTTATGTTCCTTTGACTTTGCCATTTTTTGTCTATTTATTGTGGTCCGCAAAGGCCTATCTACAAGTGTTAATTGACAGATTTAGTATTCGGATTTGAGTGTGGATGGCGTTCTCTGCACCCTGGCCAGATCATGTACAGATACATCCGCACTTTGATCATGGGCAAAATGTCGAGAAGTGACATAGACTGCAAATATCTTATTATTGGCCTTTCAACGGCCTGCCAAAAATATAATAATGGCAATACATTACAGTTTATCATGGCATAATACTCAATATTTTATATATTATTATAAAAAGCCAGTAAAGCAGATTATGAAAATGCATTGTGTGAAAGATTAACTAAATAATCTAATTTTTTTTGCTAATACACGGTTATTTTCTCAAGTATATAACATAAAATATTAAGTTCTGAAAATAAATGTTAATTTGCAAATTAAATTAACGTTATATTAACACGTAATTACCAGAAATGTAAGTGTAATATTTTTAGATTAAGTAATGTCCCTTATTTTGTTAAGTTGTTATTTCCCTTACCTTAATTTAATTTTCATTGTTCCTTTTTGTGTTTGTGGTCTCTCCTGGTGTTGATTGAGTAGAATTGTTAATAAATTAGGTGTCCACTCAACAATTATGATATCTTGCTATGATATTCTGGGCATGCTTTAAATGTTTTTTTTTAAAAAAAGGGAAATAAACAAGCGAAGTGCCATTTTATTATTTCTTATCATGTGCATAATATTTTGGTTTGATTATAATAGTTAGTTGGAACAGTCAGATCAGTAGAAACTATAAAGAAAAATGAATATTTTACCTAGTAAACACTGCTAGAGACACAGTTTTTAAAAAACACGTTTAGCGTTTGCACAATGATATAATCATATGAAGAATAAAAAGAAAAACTGCAGTAAAATCTTTAGTACTAACCCCTCCCCCCCCCCTTTTTTTTCAACCCCTCCAACACCCCCCCCCCCCCCCCCAACATCCCCCCCCCCCCAACACCCCCCCCCCCCTCCCCTCACCAAAATAATTCACAGAAAATCATGTTTCATCAATTCATAGAATGAATGTGTACAACTATCTCTCGTCAATTCACCAGAGTATCGGTACAATTATCTCTCGTCAATTCACAAAGTGAATCGATACAACTATCTCTCGTCTATTCATAGTGTGAATCGGAGCAACAATCTCTGGTCAGTTCGTGGAGTTAATCAGTTACAACTATCTTCGAACTGCCATATTATCAGCTGGAAGTTGCATTAAGTACACTAGATCAAGCATCGCTATGGCAAAGATGTCTGATTGAAAACATACCTTCCAATAAATAGATGGCAATTGCAACGAAGAAAAACAGGGTGTTTAAATGCTACAAAGATAGTATACAATTATTTGGATATGCATCGTTTACTGTAAGCAGATTGATTGATTGATTTAGGAACCGACATCACAGCATTCGGGGCATTCCTATAAGCGCTACGTCGCCATCCCCAGCAGCCAGCGAAGAGTTCCAATACTAATAGTACCAGTAGCAATCTGATTATATGTCCGTATCGCCTTTCCTCTGAGCGTCGAGCGTCGGCCAGATCACCTCGTCGCCCCTCGCTGTCTCATTCTTGCCAGACTATGGTCATCCATTTGCTCCTCCGAGGCGTGCATGTGCTCCCAGAAGGCCGCAAACACGTCTACCTTGTCATGCATTAATACAAAACCAAGTTTTGCAAACCAGCCAATCTGTCCGCCTGTTCATTTCCCAGCAAACCGGCATGCCCCGGAGAAAAGATCCAGGCGATGCTTATCACCCGTGACTTCCGAAGCGAAGCAAGCCACTCTGCACGAAGCTTGCCTGTCCTCACCCTGCTCAGCATGCTTTCTGAGTCAGTTACAATCACGATGTTTGTGTGTGTGTGTGTATGTGTGTGTGTGTGTTTGTGTGTGTGTCGTATTCTCCATCCAGCGGAAAGCTGCACTGGCCGCCTCCACCTCCATTCTTAAGCTAGATGTTGTGGTAACAACTACTGTAAGCAGAAAATCTGGCAACCAAATGATGGCAGTGGGGACGTAGTTTCTGAGGAAGTTGCAAAGAATATAATAGAAAGACAGAAAAACCAATCAGCAAGTCCTACACAGAACAAATGAAAAGAGTAAAGTGATTAAAGAAATTAATAGCTGGCAGTCAAGATATTTTTCATGTGTTTTTTTTTCAATGCGTGTTATCTTGCTCCCGCATCAGCTTGTCTTTGGTGTAGGGCTAGTGCTGGTAACTGGTGGTATTGCATTCTAACGAGATTACCGATTCATTTGATGTTTTGCTTTTCAGTGTGTGTGGCTCTAGGGGAAGGGGATTGCGTCCAGATAAGCAACAATGACACCTGTAAATTAAATTGGCAACAATTGAGGGAGTTGGCATTCTGGGAAATTGTAATCGTTTATCTCACTTCTTCTTATAACCGGAAGGCGAAGGTTATCTTGTCTGTGTTCAGACTTCTGTCTCGTGTGCTGCCACTCATTTCTGATGTTGATGTTTCTCCATGTGATGATGTCAAACTGCACGTCATCTTCTCTCTTGGTCTCCCCCTGCCTCTCCTTAGCTCTGACTTTCCCGTTATGACGACATACTACAGCGTTCCCTGTCTCATGGCACGCCCACACACTAACTGTGGGATAATGGCCAACAGCTATTAAAGCTGAAAAATGAAGGAGAAGAACACCCGGGAAGTCCCTCCCTAGGGAAGTGTGAGGAACGTAACGGACGCGAGGTACTTGTTGAGGGGGAAGTGTGGCTGCTTCTGACGACTGCAGAGTCCGTTCAGAGATGCATTTTCTAGCAGTGAAAATAGATTACATATGTCCTTGTATCAAACAGGGTCCAGAGCTGCCTCATGAGTATTCATGTCCCTGTGTGTCTTACTCTGCTGGAGGCCTTGGCCAGATCAAGTCTAGATAAACAAACACTTTCATCTTAGCCAAACGGCCGAGAATCTGAATATGATTCTATTGTTGGGATATTTTAAAAATAATTATGTATTTTTTAAAATTTTTTAACAGAACAGCGTAGCAGTCAGTTCACAATATAAAGTATTTTGTTATACCGTCACTGTAAATGCCAGTATCAAACAATATGAATAAAATGATTGAATCTTATTTACTGTGACAGGAAATATATTCTCATATTCAACATGAAACTGGAATTGTTATTGAGACTGGATGCAGATGCCATCAGTCATGGCTTCAGATGAACCAAAGGTCAAGCAGAAGCCACTCTCCTTGACCATGGACCTCCTTCAGTGTAGGGCAGTTTGGGTGCTGTACTCCATGGGCAGAGTTCTCTGGTAGCCAGATGAATGTCAGTTTTCATTAAACTCTTGTCTGGGCAACTGACGAGCCAAAAATTCAGATTTTGCCACGTTCGTATAATCCAGAATTCTTTTCACATGCACGTGGTTTTCTGGGTCAAAATTACGCCAAGCCATCCAGAATTCTTGTTACAATCTTCTGCTCCTCAATGAGGAAAGCAGCAACGATTCGGTCTCTGAAAGCCGTGTGGCATAGAGATCCTCTATAAGCACGAGTAACTGTCCTCCTTCGCTTGCTCAAGGCACTGAGCTTGTGGGGACGCACAGATCTGAACTTGGTCTTGTAATCACAACATATTGGTGTCTCTGAAAGCTTTTTCTGGTACAAATATACAAACTTTCCACCGGGTGTCTTGGAGACATTTTTTTTTTTCAGTGGAGATTTAGTTTCTGAGGAAGATGCCAAGAATATAATGGACATACACTAATAAGCAAGAAGCAAATGAAAACAGTAAACTGATTAAAGACATTAAAATGGGCATTCAAAATTATATGGGCATGCAATTAATGGAAGTGCACTTGTGAACCGAAAGACGTAGTCTGGAATTGAACCCACAACCTTCGGAGACCGAGGCAGACGGCTTTACCACTTCTCAATAATAGAAATAAACTAAGCAAACATTTAGTAACCGTTGGAACGATTGAGGGGACAGGAACAAAGGGCAGGTTGAGAGATTTCCTGTCTAGACATCCAGCTCCTGAAGAAGAGGAATAGATCATCTGGATCGAACCTCCAAGAAGAAAGAGTTGTTGCGGACTACTCTCTTAGGAGGGGGCCTATGTCGCGGAAAAACTTGATAGTTTCGATCGATGACAAACAATACCCGACATTAGTCTACAAAACCAGGCAATCCTTCGATGAGCAGGGGACTGGGGAACAAAATACGCAGCGAAAACTGTCTGCACACGTTCGGCATTTCTGTATGATGTGGGTTGTTCGAGAAACGTACAATGGCGCCATCCGTCTGAAAGGTGGGAGACAGCCTTTGAAGTTGTAGACGGAAGGTCTAAACAGACGTCGGATGGATTTTGTGATGTGGGGAAGGATCCCCTGGCTCACAGACAGACAGGGCCTTTGTTGTACGAGACAAAGATTTCCCCGATGAAAGCAAAATAGACGGCGGATTGATTTTAGTCAGTCTAAAACAGGGAGAAAGCCAGACTCTGGACTGATTAGCGTCTAGACTTTTTTGGTGACGTCACGCAAGCCCCGATATAAAACCAGTTGCGGTAAACACGTTGGAGTGAGTCGACCAAAAATTCTGAAGTGTTAAAGAACGGCGGAGTATTCCGAGTTGTGTTAATTGAAAGAGACTATAGTGTCAAAGAGTTGATATTTATCGGCGGACAGAGATCCAGTCTGTGATTGCATAGTCTCAATCATCAACCGGAATAGGCATATGGTAGTCTATTAATCATATCTAACTTAGAGTATGATTAGGAATAGAGTACAGTACTGTGCGGTGATAGAATGTTCTATAAGTGCGGTGCTAGAAAGAATTATAGGAGCGTCGGCACTAGTAACCTATTGTGTAGCTTTAGCTAGCTTGTGTAATATATCATTTAACTCAGGGAGTTAAGGACAATGTTGTGGGATAATAATTAGAGAGATTGAGGATGGTTAGGAGGGATGAAGGGAATGTGACATGGTAGGATCTTCCAGTAGGGCATCTGCTGGGTTTCTACCCGTTTCCTTTAAACTTTCCTTGTGTTTCCATGTCTCAGACTAATGTGATGAGCTACTTGGCCGAATGACAGAGTTCGGTTCTCTGTTATAGATATGAGTGCTGCTATCGGCCTACACTCACCTAATTAAGGTCAGAATTGAGTTGCTCTCACCAGGGGATTCTCTATTCTACAGGTTCCACTTACAGGTCCACTTGTTGATGGTGATACGATATACTACCAAGAAGTTAGTATCAAAGTTGAAGGAAAGATGGCACACGGATGGAAGACAGAGGTTACTGAGAGGCTTGTACACTGGGCTCATGGCCTATTGATCTGCAGAAACCTGACTTCTGCTGAGCAGGACTTGATGAACATATGTGTGATTTTTTCCTTGAGTGATATGTTACATCACCGTAGATTCAGAACACTATACGTAACACATATACCAATATATAACTACCTGGCAAGGCAGCAACAACAATGAACATGTTAGCAAAAAGAGTCTGGGAGAACAGGAAGCTTACTGCCAAAACAAAAGTCCTCGTCTACCAAGCCTGTGTCCTTAGTACTCTTCTTTATGGCAGTGAAACCTGGACAACTTACTCACGCCAAGAGAAACTTTTAAACAGCTTTCATATGCGGTGTCTGCGAAGAATACTTGGTGGCAAGACAAAATCACAAGTACTGAAGTATTGGAAAGATCAGGTTGTGTGACGGTGTATTCCATGCTCAGTCTTCGTAGACTTAGATGGATAGGACACGTTAGGAGGATGGATGATGGTAGAATACCAAAGGACATCTTTTTTAGTGAATTACAGACGGGTAGGAGATCTCAGGGTCGGTCTCTATTACGATACAAAGATGTGTGTAAGCGGGACATGATTGATACAGGCATTGATAATGCACATTGGGAGCACGTCGCCGCTGAACGTGTTGCATGGAGGGCAACTATCAGAAATGGAATAAAGACAAAGGAGAAAATGATTGCAGATAAAGCACACACAGAGCGTGAGAGACGTAAGATGGTTCAAAATGGTGGAAAAGGCCATGTTTTCACGTGCACCTACTGTGGGCAAACATTTGCAGCAAGAATTGGCCTTACCAGCCACACTCGCCACCGCCATGGATCGTAGTTATTAAGCCTTTTTGAAGCACAATGTACCAAACTATTGTCTGTCAAGACGGAAAGCTGCCAATGAATTCCGTTTGTTTACGTGGTTTCTCCCTATGTTGTTCGAAAAGAATTGTTTATAAATTCGGTCACCACTCAATAATTATATCTAGCTTGTTCTTTTTTATAATCTGGGCATGTTCTACATAGAAAATAATAAAATAAAAAAGCGCAGTACCATTTAATGGCATTTTTATCATGAGCATATTATTTGATTTTGATTATGATAATTGTCAGAGTGTTGGGGAATAGAGGCAGGACATGCAGAGGACAAGGGACATATTAGAGACAGGACATAGGCAGGGAGATAGTGATGTCAGTGACAGGACATCTACAGGACTAGAGAGATATGGTAGACAGGACATTGATAAGGACGTAGAGATGTCATAAGACAGGACATATACAGGACAATAGAGTTAATAGAGACAGGGCACAGGCAGGGACACTAAGATGTCATAGACAGGACATAGACATTACACGACCCAGTTATGAAAGGGGACACAAGTCCACGGGACTCTGTCCTGAATTGACTAGAAGCGTTGCACGATACAACCCGACCTAACACGGACGGGCAGCAGTACGACGTGACTGTTGAGACAGCACGGTTATCTCGAGAAAAGCTGGGTCCAGTACTAAGCGACCAACCGGTCAGCATGAGGAGAGGACAGACGGAGACTCGACTGCTTAGGGGTAGGATGTTTGTGTTTCTGGAGCGAGTGTATCAGATTTGGGGGAATGCTAACTGGCTTTGCCATATCTGACGTTAGCTATTGTTTGAGTGCAGTGCTTGTGTGTGATCACCCGAGTGCTATTATTGTTTGTTAACAGCACTATGTTGTATATGATGAATAAACAGTAAAACCACGTGTACGACTGAACAGGCAAGATCGAGAGGAAAAGAACTAGGCGAAGGCTGAGAAGTAAATACCTGAATGGCTTGGCCACGTGGTATGTTTGAGAGAACACAATTGATCCACGACTCTGGGATCGAGTAAGATGGCGAATTATGACCGCTTACGCTTATCGGCATGGCACATGAATGAATGAATGGATGATTATATGGACGTGGATCATGTACAGTTATATGGATGTGAATCATGTACAGTTATATGGATGTGAATCATGTACAGTTATATGGACGTGAATCATGTACAGTTATATGGATGTGAATCGTGTACCGTGAGCAGAGAAGCTGGCAAACATCTGATGGCAGTGGAGATGTAGTTTCAGAAGAAAATGCAAAGGAATCCATATCCAGACAGAAAAAGAACCAATGAGCAAGTCCTACAAGAAACAAATGAAAACATTAAACTGATTAGAGAAATTTGACGTTGACAGTCAAGATTATTGTGACACTTTATGAGAAGAAATAAATAAACCAGAAATTTTAGTAACAATTGGAAAGACTAAAGGGACAGGAATAATGGCAAGGCAGAGAGATCATAATCGAGACAAGAACACATTGTTTATCCACGACTGGCAATGGTGTGAGATGGAGAAACATGATCACCCATGCTTATCGGTATGGCACATGCTGATGACCAACAAATAAACACCAGTGGAAAGTGGTAAGGCTTAGCTTTATAGCTCCTATACGGAGACTTAAATGTCCTTGCTTATCTGGGCAATGTTCTGAGTGCTGTTTTCTTTGCGTATCAAAGCAATGGTCAGGAGTCAATACCTATCATTCGCTGTATTCTCTTCTTTTTATTTTTAGTTTTTATTTGTTTAAATACATGTTTGATGACAGATGTTTAATACCAATAAAAAAACTGTGATCAAGCAGCTGCGATTCGTATGACCAAACCATTGTTGTTAAAAAAAAAACAGTCGTGATATTCAGTTCAAATAACGGTGGTACACATTTTAAATTACGATGGGAATATGTGTGTTGTAATTTCAGCTTGGTTCGACCCCTGCTCGTGACTTGCGGGATACTGAGCCGGCCGCTCAGAAAGCAATGGCAAACTACTGAGCGTAATCTGGCCAAGAGATCAACATACAGCTGAAAGATGCTGGTGTTGACAGCTAAGTCCTGTAAAGGATATGCTAAAAAAATTTTTAAAAAAATTTCAGCTTGAAGGATTCGTTGATTTGCTTGTTGTGTGACTTCTGACACTTGAAGAGATGCAAAGAATAAACTGTGCAAACTTGTGTTTATGTCTCAGTATTTAAACACATATACAGGCAAAATACGTGAGGCATGTAAATTGCATGGAGGGGACATGATGAAATACGATGTTCAGTAAGGACCTGATACTATCATCATCATCTTTTTCACTTTTGCTGAGAAGCGTCGTGAGGAGAAATAGTTGACGTTCCAGCGTCCGATGGGTGGCACTCTATAGTGTCATTCCGTGTGATTGTTCAATCTCCTTGATGTTTTCAGTCCATGTTTCTTCTCTGGCGTCCTCTTGTTCTCGTATCAGATCTTCTGTGGTGTAGCTCTAGTGCTGGTGACTGATGGTATTGCATTCTAACGAGATGGCCGATCCATTTGATCTTCTGCTTTTCAATATATGTTGATCCCACTGTCTGTCTGATAATACTATTTCTGTCTCGGTATCGGTAAGTTAAGGTGGGAGCTCTTCTCTAGCCCCTCATCTCGCAGATGTTGATTTGGATGATGTCCAAGTTTGACGTTGGTAGTATTGGGTTTGTGTGAATATGCTACTAATGATCTGTCGTTTCGTGGACATAAGTATAGTCAGATGTTTCAGGATGGGTGGTAACTGATATATTAGCTCACTTGTTTTGTGACATCTGACTTAGATTTCTCGAAATCAAATGTTAATAGCAAGATTGCCATTCTAGAAGTTTTACATCCAGATCTAGATGGTTTTGTCGGCGTCTAGATGTCGTTTTCTGACGTTTCGATGTTAGATGTAATTCTAGATGTTTTTCATTTGGAGTTAGATATTTTGTAGATTTGACTTTTCTTTCAATGTGATTTAATTATTACTGTCTAAAATATTTATTACCCATATTTTATTTGGCCTGGACTCGCGTAAATTATGGTAACTGTCATTATTTAAATTTTGAATTGACTTGGGTCAACGCTCAACAATCTGACAGACCCCCAGTATTGATTAAAAGCGCGCATAAATCATAGTAACATTATTTAAACTGTAAGCTCACTGTGTTGCGAATTATTGCTGTGAAGCCGACTTTGTGATTCTTGTTCATGTGATTTTTAAAAAATAATTGCTCACCTTCATATGTGTCTTCCACTTTAAACAAATCTTTCAACATGCCAAAAGTAAAGCAATATGAACAAAAATTTCGGAAAGAGTGGCTGCAGGATGACATAATTAAAGACATGGTGATGGCAGTTCATGGAGATGCGACTAAGGCTTGTTTAAGTACTGCAAGTGCGATATGAAAGAGAAAATACAAGACTTGAAGAATCATGCAGATACTAACAAACATAAAAATGCAGTGCCATTTAGGAATACTACACCGTTGACGTCTGTTTTCAGAACTACACAGATTAATGAATCATCAAAAGTTGAAGGATCTGTCTCAATGTTTTTAAGTTGTCATTTTGCAATTGGTTGATGTGTGTAAAAAATGCATAGCAGCAAGTGTACTGATATTATAAGAAGTACTTTTGTTTTATCACTTTGAAGAAGATTTGATCAGTGATATTTCTACAAATAAATATCGATTATTATTAGACGAATCAAATGCCATTTCGGTTCTGAAAGTGCATGGTGTATGTCTTATATATTATAGCAACAGCAAAGACAAAGTAGTTTCTACATTTTTTGGACTAGTTCACTTGGAAAATTGTGATGCAGAAATTCAGGCACTGTAGAAACTTTTGTTCAGTAACATTTAAACTTGAAGAATTTGGCTGCAATTGGTACCAAAAATGCCTCGGCAATGGTTGGTATTAACCTTGGCGTTTATGCAAAATTGAAGTAAGATATCCCATCTTTAATCCTCATAAAATCTGCGTGTCATTCTTTGCAGATAGCATTATCACATGCCTCATCAGAATGTTTACCAAGGAGTTTGGAATTCCTTATTGCTGAAACACATAACTGGTTCTTCAAATCATCTGTCAGACAACAGCAATACAATAATTTATATAAAGCATTAAATGATAGTTCCTCACCACTGAAAATTCTGTCATATTGCATAACTCGATGGCTATCAATTCAACCAGCTGTTGAAATAATTGTGAACCAATGGTTGGAGTTGAAGACACACTTCGAAATAACAAGACAAAGTGACAAGTGCTACACAGCTAAAATACTATATGAAATGTACAATGATGAATAAAATGTGGCATTCCTTCTCTTTTTACAACCCATTCTAAGTGAAGTGCAAAAAGTTAATAAACTATTTGAATCTAAAACCGTTGATAAAGTTACATTACTTGACGATCTCACTTGGCTGTTTCACCCTGTTGGTAACAGACTTATATTGCCAACTTCTAAAGCTGATGTTTTAACTTGCACCATAGAGAGCTATTTGGTTCCTAAGCCATACCTGGGATACCAAATTGAATAAAAAATTGATGGTTTAAAAACAAAAGGACTGTTAACAGAAAATGAAAAGAACAACTTAATAAAGCACTGTCAAGATATTCTTATCTCATTATTCAAGCAATTGAAGCAGAGACTTCCTGAAAATTTAGATGTATTGAACAATATTTAACTCTTTTCTGTTAACAACATACTTCAGCCAGTAAAGGACATACCTAAATATTGTCAAGTTATGAAATTTTTAGGGACTACTGATAATAGTGTGGCGGAAGCAGAATATCAGTTAACCAAAATAAATTTGGTTGACTGGACAAACAAAACAGAAACTACAGCTTTTTGAAGTGAAGTAAGACAATTTAAATATGCCTCAGGTAACAGTCCATTCTGTGAGCTCTTTCAATGTGATATGTCTGCCATGATACTACCCCTTTCAAATGCTGATGTGGAAAGTGTTTTCAGTACTATAAATTATATAAAATGTAAACTAAGAAATAGGATGAAACTTGACCTTTTAAATGATATCTTGACAATAAGATTTGGCCTGATGAGAGTAGGAAAATGATGTTCAACTTAACAGCTACCCGATCGTGTATTTAAAGAAACTGGAACAGCTAAAGAATACCAGAGTCATGTTAATCTGAAGCTTTGTCGTCATCACCCAATAAAAGTTTGTCTGCGGATCTTGTGAGTCAGACATCAGTGAAGATGAGGACATGATTCTTTAGGGTAAGTAACGTCGGATATCTATGTAATTTCTGTCTTCTCAATCTAGATGTTGTTTTCTAGATGTATAGATGTTACAATCAAGATATTTCTAGATGTTTTTTGGTCCGTTTTTAGATGTTTTCTGTCAAAGAAAAATGGCAACCCTGGTCAATAGTTACCTGATGTTTCCTTATGAATAATGTGCGTGCAATTTTGGTTCACTAGTGACTGTTGTTTCCATCGTTTATAAATTGTAATTCTGGTGGCGATCTGATGTGTTGGCATTCTGGCATTGGCCGTATGCATGTATGCGTGTGCGTGCTTTTGGTTTGTCGGAACCGTTGTCTGATTGTGGCAAAGTAGATTAACAACAGGGAGAAAGATATCCCTATTCGAAGAGACCAAATAGTATAGGACACCTGAACTGGTTAATAAAACTCCGTAGGGGTGAATACAGGTCAAAGAGTGTGGTTCATATAGATATCAGAAACGTTTTCCAGTAGAAGTTCAGGATAGCCGATACAGTTACCGCAGTCAAGAGAGGAGAAAGTTCACTCTGATAACTTGATGCGTGTAGTCTCACCGCAAACTGATGATATCCTCTATAGTTGATGCCAAATTATATAACAGTATTACATTTAACATCACAAAACCATTCATCAATCAACACGAAAAGAGAAGAACACTCATTGTTGTACATTATGACAATATATTGGGATAGCATGGGGTAGAGGGGGTATTATGTTCGTGTTGGCATAACAGAAATTACACACATAAAAATAAAATGCACTAATAAAATCATAACACGACAATTAATTATCCCCTGGGATCACTAATAAAAAGTTTCAGAGTCCTCGTAAATCACACTACTGATATAGTCCCTTGAGGTACTATTAAGTCTATTATAACTGTTCATGGAGTCTCTGTACACACATAACTTGCAATGTTAATTGGGGCACAATTAAGTCTAATATGAATGGCCATGGGATCCTCCCAAAATATCTGCAGAATCATCACACAATATCTGGAATATGTCCCTGGGATCTGGATTATACAATGTGACTACTAATGTTTAACTATTTCTTGTGTTGGCCCCTCCATAAAAAAGTGCTGTTTTTCTCCACGGCGGATTTTCTATAAGTCAAAATGGAAAGCGTAGGTGTGGGTAGCATAATATGAATCTTATTGGCATTTCAACGACCTGCCAAAAATATAACATTTTTCAAAACGTAAAGAGCGACTTACAGGAATACAAATTTATATTTATTATTATAGCAAAGCTAAAAATGTAGACTATTAAAAAAAAATTATTGTGCAAAGACAAAACTATGTATACTAATTATGATTGACATACGATATGCATATTTATATTTTTGCAAATGTAACTTAAGGAACTTGTAAATGATAGCAATTGGTGATTTAAAACGAAATTAAAGAAAAATAGAAACATTGTTCACGTATTATATATATATATATATATATATATATATATATATATATATATATATATATATATATATATATATATATATATATATATATATATATATTTATATGGAATACAAATTATTATGTCCCATGTATTAATAAAGTTTATGTGTGTTCTGTTTGCTTATGTGTCTTCCCCCGAAGGTGTTGTAAATTCGGTAACCACTTAACAATTATGCTAGCCTGTTGTTGGCTTGGTAGTACATTGTTACGTCGCCCTGCAACTGAGTGAGTGCGTGGCGCTACACTGTGAGCTGTGAGATTCGTATGGAATGTTTTTACATCTGTCCGCTGTTGCATGTGAACTGAATGTTCGGAACAATGGCCGGCTGTCGCTGAATTGACTGGTTTGCCCTTTCTGTTCACGAGTGCAATTTTGTCGCTGGAGCTACGGAGTTGGAGGAATTAATACTGTCGTGGACGCTACAGTATAACTGTGGCATCTTCCCCAATTGTTTACACTACCTATTACCGTGCCATTCCCCCCCCCCCCCCCCCCGTGATATCTAGACTTAATTGTCCCCACATTTCTATGTTTCCATAGCAGACTGTTCACATATTTTTGGCTACTCAAATCCTTTTTGGCAACCCATTTTCAATTCTGCGCCACGCGTTTTCGCAGCTGGCCAAGTCACATTTTCTGCCCCACATGGAATTATCAGGTTGTGCACTATAAGTGATAGGTCGTGTGTTTGTGTTTTTGTCGTCAGCTATCTGTGTTGTCATTGACAAAGATTCTTAGAATCGAAACGTTTGTGTGTCGTATTGTATGCGTTCGTGTGTATTTTATCTTATTTTATTATTCATTTTTATATTTATTGAGTGCTTCTGATTTCGGATTTTTCACCTGTATTTCGCGACACGTGGATCTCCTTGTAAGGTATGTGCAACGTTTGTTAATGTTTAGTTTGTTTTTTCTCGCAGGAATTTAAAATACCCATTTGTTTCCATTTCATACGGAGTTCGTGCTTTGTGCGGTACTTTCGGCGGATCGCCCTGGAGATAAATACCGAGCCATGTTTGATAAAACCCGTGTCAATGAAGTCTTTCTGGTGATTGCCGATTCCATCGACGATGAACTATATTCTTCGTGGAGGACATTTGTATTGGCATTCTGGCGGCGGCATTATGCACAATGAATCTGTGCGGGCTGTTGCCAATTTTCACATTGGGCAGTGAGGAACATTTTGTGTGATATTCACTGGCACAGGAAAGGAGCTTAAAGGGGACGACCCGTTGCTGTGAAGTTGGAACCGCGACTAACTAACTAACTAACTAATTAACTGACTGACTAACTTACTAACTGACTGAATGACTGACTAACTAACTAACTAACGAACGAACGAACTAACGAACGAACGAACGAACTAACTAGCGTACTAACGAACTAACTATCCAACCAACCAATTAACCAACCAACCAACCTACTAACTAACTAACTAACTAACTAACTAACTAACAAGTATAAGCCAATGAAGGTAATGGCAGTAAAATCTATAAAGCTACATGTCTGACAAATAAATGCCTTGAAAGATTATGATTCGTCAATTTATAGAGTGATCTGAACAAGTATCTCTCGTCAATTCATAGACCGAAACATATTTTAAAACAAATAGTTTATGACCGGCGTCCCTGGCCAAGGGTTTAACGACATTGTTCTTAATCCCGTATATCCACGCGAGGAATAAAGCAGCTGGGAGAATCGGCAGCGGTTTGTTTTTGAATTTATTATGTAAGTAAACGATTAATTTACTTATCCTCCTTTGACAGGAGGCGAGCATTGGGGTTCATCACCCTGATGGCCAACTGTTGGGCACGCTCAACACTGTCTGTCTTCTTCCTGCTGGAGACACTCAGACCAGTCTCAGCTGAGAATATGCGGTACTGCATCAGAAGCACTTCCAGTTCCTAAGCATTGTGAACGAGGAATTTCTTGAATCCATCGAAGCAGACGCGCTGGCACTTCTTCCAGGTACCGCAATCAATGTTTGGTATCTATTTCCGACCATTGAACCTCCTTCTCACTTTGTTGTTAACACTTGATGACCTCTAAACGGCCTGCACAAAGATATAAAAACCAAAGATATAATATCCTTAACGTGATGAGTCTGTGGCCACAACAATTACCTCTGGTATAATACAATCATGTATATCATTATGAAGAAGCAAGAAATGAAGATTATACAAATGTATTATGCGGAGAGATAACTAAATAATACAATTTCGTGCGTACACACGCTAAGCTTATTTTCATTTACATATATAAGATAAAGTATTTGTAAATGGCAGCAAAGGTTAATTTTCAAATAAAATTAACTATAGATTAATACGTAATTTCCAAATCTGAAATGTTAGAAATATTTTTAGATTAATAATTGTCTTTTAATATGTAAAGTCGTTATGTCCCTTGCCTTTATTTAAGTTTGTTTGTTCCTTTTGTTTATGAGGTCTTTCCCGAAATTGTTTGAAGGGAATTGTTAATAAATTCGGTGCCAACTCAACAATTATGCTGTCTTGTTGTTATGATAATCTGGGCATGCTCTAAATTTTGTTTTAAAATTAAGAAAATAAACAAGCGAAGCTTAGTTTTATGATTTCTTATCATGTGCATAATATTTTGTTTTCATTATGATAATGAGAGTTAGTAGTAGCGGTCTGATCTTTAGAAAATATAAAGAAAATAGAATATAGTACCTAATAAACACAGCCTGAGACATATTTTAAAAACTCACATTTATCTGTTGCACAAGGATATAATACTGTGAAATAAAGTGCAGTAAAATACATAATGCTAAATTTCAAACCAAAAGGAACAATTCACAGAAAATCATGTTTCAGCAATTCATAGAGTTAATCGGTACAACTATCTCTCGTCTTTTCATAGTGTATCGATACAACTATCTCTCGTCAATTCATAGATTGAATCGGTACAATTATCTCGGAACTGTCATAACATCTGATGGGAGGTGTATTAAAGACATTAATTAGATCAAGCAACACGATGGCGAAGATGCCTGATGGAAAACATACTGTCCAATAAAAAGATGTCAGTTGCAACGAGGAAAAAATTATTGAAGTGCTACATAGATCGTATACAATTATATGGATGTGTATCGTGTACAGTAAGCAGAAAAGCTGGCAAACCTCTGACGGCAGTAGACACGTTGTTTCTGAGAAAAATGCAGAGAATATAATAGAAAGACAGAAAAAACAATGAGTAAGTCCTGCAAGGAACACAAGAAAACACTAAACTAATTAACGAATGTAAAAGTCGGCAGTCAAGATCATTTTTTCACGTAATTAATGGAAATAAACTAACAAAATTAGTAACAGCTGGATAGATTTAGGGAAAGCAACAAGGGGAAGGCAGAAAGATAAATATATCGATGGCAAGAACACATGGCATAATCAAGACAAGGACACATAGCTGATTCACGACTGGTGTTAATGTCAGATGGCGAAACACGGCACCCCCTCCGCCACCCCCATTTTTATCGGCATGGCACATGATGATGACTAACACATCAACTAACATAGAAAGTGGTAAGGCTTAGCTTCATAGCGTCGATAAGGAGACTCCGATTTCTTTGCTTATCTGGGTAATGGTCTGGGTGCTGTTTTCTTTCATTTTCAAGGATCAATAACTACCATTGGCTGCATTCTCTTCGTTTTTGTTTTGGTACTGCTCAGATTTGATAATAATGAAAAACAAATGCTGAAGCAGATGCGATTTATATGGTAAACTATTGTTGTGTAAACAAAACGCCTTGATATTCCGTTGAAAATTACCAATCTGGTAGACACTTTAAAATATTGTGAGCATGTGTGTATTTAATATTTTGAAAGATTCGTTGATTTGTTTGTTGTGTGACTTACACGACTTAAATAGATGCAGTAAAATTTGCAAGACACTGTGCAATCTACTGAATGTGTCTTCGACATAAAAAAAAAACACCCAAAACAAATACGAGAAAACTATAAACTGTTGTAAACTGTGGTAAGATCGACAATCTTTTCGGATGGGAAGGGGAGTGGGTGGGCACGATGAAAGACGATGTTCAGTAAAGGACCTTACACCTCATCATCACCATTTTCCCCTTTTGCACCAAGCGTCGTGGGGAGAAATAGTTGACGTTCCAGCGCCCGATGTGTGGCACAGGATATTGTTAATCCTTGTGATTGTGCAATCTCTATGATGTCGTCAATCCATGTTCTTTCCTCGCTTGTCCTCTTGCTCGCGTATCAGATATTATTTCGTGTAGCATCAGTGCTGATAAATGGTGATATTGCATTCTAACGAGATGGTCGATCCATTTGATCTTCTGCATTTCAATATATGTGAGTAGTATAGTAGGTGGTTTATCCACCTCAAATCCGGAGCCAGCTCCGGAATATATCTCTCTATAGCCTCTATGTGACGTCACTCGCTCCGGTGAAAATTGGATCCGTATTCTCAATCCGGATCCAAAGGGGTATAACTCATTTTTTGGTCTTATAACATCCCTTTAAAAGTCGGTGCGTGTGGCGGCCGGTGTAGTCGGGTGCGACCGGGCGTGCGCGTGCGTTATCGGGTACATGGTTTGCGGACGGTCGGTGTTCGAATCCAATCGAAAATCGAATAGGGTGGAGTCATGGTGGCCGAGCTGTCTATCGGGCATGAGGTGTGGGACTATTGGTGATATGTAATGGGTAGGAGTACGATGCTCTTCCAAGGGGCGGCGTCGTGGCTCAGCCGGAAGGTTGGGAAAGATTTTTTTTTAAATGGTGCTTCATTGTTATGAGACCGGGTAGTGGGGTGAAGTCATGGTGGGTGAGCTGTCTATCGGGCTTGAGGTGTGGGATTATTGGTGATGTGTAATGGTTAGGAGTACGATGCTCTTCCACGAGGTGGTGTACGGTGATCATGCGCGAGTATGTGTGTGTGAGTGGTTGTGTTAGGGTTACAGTACTCGTCCACACAAAGGGGAAGGTGGAGTGGGTGTAAGACGGCTCTTCGTTGTTAAGGAGTTGGTTATATGGTCTGTAGAGACTATTAGTGGTCTATAAAACTATCATCATACAAGGGTCACAGAGATTCAGCGGTTGTATTAGGGTTACAGTTCTCGTCCTCACGGTGGGGAAGTGGGTGTAAGACGGATTGTCGTTCTTGAGGAGGTGGTTACATGGTCTGTAGAGACTATTCGTGTCATCATCATACAAGGGTCACAGATCTTTAAAAGGAAAACCGTAATGAAGTAAAGATGATGCTTATTAGTCGTCGGGATGTGCGATTGGGGGTGGTCGAAAGATAGAGTATCTGTAAAGGTGGTGACGTGGGTATGATAGATGCCCTGTGTCTATTTGGTCATACCTCGAAGTACACTGTTTGCTGCAGTGAGGTGTCGTACGGAGTTGACAGGTTTAAAGCCCGGTAATTGACCAGGTTAAATACCTATTCGGTGTACTAGATGTATCTCATTTAAGCCAAAGTAGGGGACAATACCTGTCAGCATCCCCAAAAAGACCTTACAGGAGTAAGGAGTTAACACTAGTCTAGTAGAGAGACACCAGACAGGGAAGACACCGAGTACTATTAATAACCTGACAGGGAGACACATTTGTGTCAGACCAGAGGGCAACGAGTACAGATGAGCGAGGGCTTTCCCCAAACAATTGGGTTGCTGGTCCTTGCGAGTAACCGTGATATGCCAGGTTACTCGAACTCACCAGCTGGCGTGCTGGCAAGACCAGGCACGCAGTAATAGTGCCGGCACGGAGAGTAAAGTGTCCGTGCTTGTCCACGCTATGTGTAGCGGGACAGACTGACTGGAAACGGTAGAGAGGGCAGACGTATCCTTAACCAATACGATAGCTTTCTAGACCATAGGCAAACATAGGGCTGTTCATTTAGATTGTGTAATGCTAGCATCATCTATCATCTCGTTGATGTATTCATATTGTGTAACAATGATGAAACCTAACGCTCGTAGAGCCATTCAAATGTCGGCTCTGAATAAAGTGCATTCCTTTCGTAAATGTCATGAATTGTTATTTCGTGCAGTGCGAAAGTAGCGGAGTCTTGAAAAGCTGCAGCGCACAAGTCGCTGACAGGCTAGACCCCGAATTGGTGTCAGAAGATGTGAACCAACGCCACAATACAGACAGGCTAGACCCCGAATTGGTGTCAGAATGGTCAATGAATCAACGCCAGCGGCGAATTGGTGGTAGAATACAGAGAATAAACACCAGTAGTCCCCGAATTGGTGTCAGAATGGTCAGTGAATCAACGCCAGCGGCGAATTAGTGTCAAAACACAGGGAATAAACACCAGTAGACCCTGAATTTGTGTCAGAACACATTGAACGAACGCCAGCAGTACAATTACTGTCAGATTTCAGTGAACGTTTCTGAACAGTCATAGCAGGCAGTTGTAATAATATTCAACGAGCAGTTAACGCCAACATGCAAGTGGTATTATAAACCACTAAACGAACGCTAGCTATCGATTGATATTACAATATTCTGTACCAGAAGTAATTCAATGCACGTTTCAACAATTGTGATGTTTGATATATTGCAAAGTAATACAAATTTATTGTGATACATGCTATAAATTAATGTTTTTTTCTTGTGGTGAATTATACGATCGCCAAATTGGTGGAGTGTGAACCACAATTGAGTCAAATTAGATCGGTAAAGTGTGAAATTCTACCAATATTGTTTAGAAAGTGTGGTATTATACTAAAGTGTGAAATTCTACCAATATTATTTAGAAAGTGTGGTATTATACTAAAAGCAATTGAAATGTATAAAATCATCAGTGAACATTACCATCGTAACCACCGTGTACATTCCACTGCGTGTGATACAGCCATCAATGTCACCATTCTACGAAATCAGTAAATAGAGTAGCGACGAACTGCAGCCTAGAACGAAGGTACGCCAGAGTCAAACGGCGAAGACAAAACGACATTGACGGCCATACGACTAATCATGTCGTTTATCATCTAACAATCATTCAGACGATCATATCATTCATCATTAATACCATTTATCACTATTTATCACATTCTCATTCACCGATCGCATGAAATAGGAAATTATATTAACAACTTTATGAAATATGAAATATTTGATAGAATATGATGAATTGTGAGCTTGTATTTACAACTTAAGCGTGGGTCTAAATTTTGCTGCTCTACTAACCAGAACGCAGCCCGTGTGTCAGCAAATCAAACCAGTGTGTAGTGTGAAAGACTGCGGTGGAACATCCCAAGTACCGTACTGTCCAATTAGATGAGTATATTTTCCGAATATTTTGATATGCTCTAACTTAATCATGCATCTTCTTTTCAAGCGAAAGATGTACATGTACTAACACATTATTGTAAACTATTCTGTGCATATTATTATATTATCATTTTGAACTAACATTACGCCACAAAATGGCGTCACTAAATGAATGTATCCAGGCGGGCATCGCCATGGGCCACACTGGAGATAAGCTAGAAAAATGGGCGGACCAAAAGTATAAAGAAGAAAGAGCTCTACAGAAAGAAGAAACAGAAAGAAAAGCTGCTCTTGATAGAGATGAAAGAGCATTAGAAAGGCAACATCAGAAAGAAATGAAAGAGATCGAGGAGGCTACCAAACAGAAACAATTAGAGTCCGATCAAGCTACCAAACAGAAGCAGTTAAAGTTAGACCAGAAAAAATTAGAGTTAGAACAGAAGAAATTAGAGTCGGATCAAATTATCAAACAGAAACAGTTAGACTTAGAGCATGCCACCAAAGAAAAGCAGATACAGGTAGATTCAGAAACTAAACTAAAGATGAAGGAAATGGAAGTAGATTCTAACATACAAATAGCCTCTAGCAAACAAAAAAGCCAAGAAGAACAGAACAAATTTAGTAAGTACAAAGGCCTTATTAAACCATACACGGTAGGTGATTCAATCAGCGCATGGATTGAAAATATAGAGTTCCAACTAAAAACACAGAAAATACCTTTAGAGGATTGGGCAATGATTTACATGAGGAACTTGAGTGGGGAGCCTTTAAAAGTAATAGAATCCATACCTACAGATCTTAGAAACAATTACCAGAACATACACGATAGGATAATGCAACATTTTCTTTTGGACGCTACTGGTTACCAAATTCAATTCTCACAGATTAAACCAAAAGCAACTGAAACGTTCTTAGACTACATTTCTAACGTGCAGAGCACATTTAAAAAAATGGACTAAGGCGGCTAAAGTAGGTAACAGCTATGAAAAACTAGAAGAGCTAATGGTAATGGACAAAGTCGTTTCTACAGTGTCTACCCCTTTTGCTAAATTCTTACAACAGTCAGATATTGATTCCATTCAACAATTAGAGAAACGGGGGTCAGCTTATTTTTCCTCTAATCGGGACATATTTAAAACTACATCATATGACACAGAAATTACAGCTTTTGCAAATAGAGTCCCTGATAGATCTACAAACAGAAAGACTACAGTAAGAAGGACAAACCATATCAGAAACCACCTCGATGTAATTATTGCAATCTTTTTCACCCAACTTATTCGATGTGTGATAAGAACCCCACATATCCATCACACCTAGAACAGGTGATAAGTAAGCAAGAAAGCAAAAGATCATCGTTTAAACGTGCTGTAAAATGTTATTTTTGTTCTAGTTATGGCCATTATAGTAATAAATGTCTTGGGAGACAGAGAATGAAGGCAAACAACGCAGCCCTCATCGATACATCATCAGACGATGAGAGTGACATAGATCCCGAACTTGTCAATGTATTGCCAACGAATAAATGTCAGAATGTATCATCAGTAACCGATATATTAGACTTTAAATCATGTAAAGTATGCCACCGGTTTCATGCGGAGGAGAGATTGAAATGTGGACACGTAATATCATGTTCAAATGAAGAAGCTAATGCAGCATGTGCCTCCAGAGGTAACCTTAATCTCTACGATGCACAGGTCAATGGTAAACCATGCCAATGCTTAGTTGATAGTGGCAGTACTATACTTGGGTTAAGGAGAGAACTTGCTATAACAGAAGATTATACGGGTGAATTTGTCAAATGCCGTACTTTCTCGGGTACCATCGAGAAATATCCACTGGCAAAAGCGCATATCAATACCCCGTTCCTTACCGGCACATTTACATGCGCTATCCTCCAAGATCCTTGTACAGATCTTATTTTAGGATGTCTTGATGCATTAAAAGAATGTACAGACGACAACATAAAAGCCTGGAATGAAACACACATGGTCAACGCTGTAACCACGTCAGATACAGAAACAAAGTATACTGACTTACAAAATGAAACACTACAGCGATTAACACCAAGTGATGCAGATACCAACAATACTCGCCAAAAGCTGAGCGAGGCACAAAGCACCGACCAAACACTCACACCGTATTTTAACTTGTTGTGTGAGCGAAAGAAAGTTTCTAAAAATTCTTCCTGGTACTTTAAAAAGGTTAACGGAATTCTCATGCGTTATTACTCATATAATAACCATGAAATTCAGCAGACGGTGTTACCTGTAACATACCGAAAAAAGGTGCTAAAAATTGCACATTCACCACCGTTTGCTGAACATTTGGGCTATCATAAAACGCGAGCCAGAATTCTATCACAATTTTACTGGCCGAAATTTAGTTCGGACATAAAATCTTTCTGTCGCTCTTGTACTGTGTGTCAACATCGTGTACGAAAGAAAAAGCATGTATAGACCGAAGTGCAACGGTCAGTGATAACATCTAGACCACTTGAAAGTATAGCGGTCGATATTACTGGACCCCTAATGCAGGTGTCGAGTAATGTAAACCAGAACTATCCAAACAAGGGTACTAAAACGATTCACCTTAAACCAAACCAAAAGGCTGTGATTCAACTAACTGATAAATATAACATGGTACTAACATGTTGCCAAGGGCCTCTCAACGTTGAACTCAAAATATCAGATGCGGATCATGAAATATCGATAAAAGAACACTTAGAGATATTTCATATCAACATCCTGAAACCATACGTTTCACAACAAGTACAACAGACAGATGAACAGATTGCACCAACACCAAACAATGAGACGACAGACATACATAACTCAACTTCACTAGGTAGGGCGACACACAACAGCGACAACGCAAACACACTTTGCCAGACAACAGCACACACAACTAGTAGCACAACAGTATTGGACGAGATGGAACTACCAGTTCCTACAGTAAACGTAACTGCGACAAATATCTCGACATATAGAAATAACAGATGCAGTCAGACAAAAGACGGGACAAAACACCTACCAAAACGTGGACAAGTCTTCAACAGGTTGAGATTGTTTGGACTCACATCTAAGGCGTCCAAAGTAGAGTTGGGCATGGAACACATTGACTTTCTTGGTCATACCATCTGCAGGGGCCAATTGAAAACTGATGACAGAATCGTCACTAAGATTCTGAATTTGACAATACCAACGACCAAAAAACAGGTCCAAAGTTTACTGGGTTTGGTAAACCACTATACTAATTTCCTTTCAAACCTGGGGGAAATCACCAGTGTTTTTTCTAACATCTTAAAAGCTTCGGCTAAGTTATCTGTAAAAGATGCACGATTAATTAGTGCGTTATCGACATTAAAAAATTGTTTCAGCGTTCCACCTATTCTCCGTATGCCTAATCCAAAACTCACTTATTTCTTACGCACATACGCGAGTGCCATATCCATATCTGGGATACTAGGACAGTTCTACGACGGGACGTTCCATCCCGTAATGTACGTAAGTCGCAAGATCACTCCGGCTGAAGGAAGATACTCAGCATCAGAATTGGAAGGCCTTAGTTTGATCTATTGCGTGAGAAAGTTTCACCGATTTTTGGCAGGAGCACAGTTTGTAATCCAATCCGATAACTCTCCATTGTCTGTGATGCAATCTGGACATCCTACCAACAATAGAATTTACAGGTGGGCTTTGATTCTCCAAAATTACACATTTACCATCCAGCATTTAAAAGGGAGATTAAATACGATTTGCAGACATTTTGAGTCGTCCTTCATCCATTCAAATACCTGAGTTACAGGAAGGAAGCGAACATACACCACCAGAAACAGTGACACTGTAATGTTAAATAACCAAGTGCCATGTGTGGTGAGTAAGACATATCGTAAGTGCGTTACTATAGCCTGATATATAACTTGTGTGAATAGAACAGTGCTATGAAAAGTGTAACGAACAGACACAGAATTAACATGCGCTGAGACACACGTAATTTAGATAATGGGAAGTAACGCCAAGAGGACAGCGAACTCAGCATAGACCCCGAATCTAGAATATATTAAACCAACGCTTAGACCCCGAATAACATTCCAGGGTTAGCTATGAACCTACATAATGTGGTAGGCAACTATATTAATACACTATCCTTCAAGGAGAGCATAAAAGACTGTGGCGGAATGAACTATGTTAGAATAGTCTACAAAGAGATTTGCTCCATCTTCACAACGCAGAGGAGGACGTCAACTTAGTGTAATTAGATATAGAAATGTAACTGTGATATATGTACATTATTATTTTATTTACAGTATCTATAACTTCATTTTTCTATTATATATTCTATTGCAAATTGTGTAAACGTATATATATAACGTTATTTTCTTATTTGCGTAGTTAGAAATCATTATCATTTAATTAATAACTCATTTATTAAAACATCCATTATAGAAATACAATTGTTAGATATTAGATTAGTTTATTACCTTATAATTATAATCATTTATACATCCATTTATTTAAAATATCATTTCAAAACTAACATCAATCATTTAGGAATTAATATCATCTTTTTCACAAATAACATTTAAGGTAATTAATCAATTTTTCTTAAATGAAACTAGTAGTAAATTATTCCCCTTGAGGGTAATTTAGGTCAGCACACCAAATTATGGAAGTTACTATGTCAGGAGCGGTAACAAACCATCCTTATAACGATGTATATATTTTGTATAGACATGACGCGTGCAAACAAAACGCACAGTCATTTGGCTTGATTACTGTTATAATTCAGCCAATCATTTATTGAATATATATATATGGTTTATGTATGTGATACTATGAAACATATTTTAATGACGAAAGAATGATTGAGTGAAAGAATAGTATGAAAAGGGTATGAAAGATGAATGAAAGAAGAGAAAATGCGAGGAGAGAATGCAAAAACTTAGTAAACATTGAAAGGAAGAGAGCGAGAGAGAAAGACAGCGGAAAATTTTTTTTCCACCGCTGGAAAAGTCTTATTTGACTTTGTGTCATCTGTGTTTCCAATGTGTTGTCGAGGGTTTTTATATGTGTTACAGCCACACTTTAACAGAGTATATAAAGAACGTACTTTGAGCTTCAGAAAAAGGAGTTGTGGTCACAAATAAAAATGACGAACGTTTGTAACCACAATAAACCGATTTGCGGCGCTCGAAGGAACACACACATTTAGTACACTAACGCATACACATGTTAGAGAGTTAAGTACACTTTAGTTTAGTAGAAAACACGCAAACAAACAGGAAAACGAACACATAAAAGTTGCACACACCAATCAGTTCAAAGAACAATAACTCTAAATTCAGGGGACACAATAAATAATCAGAAACCTAAATATAAAAGTAAATATAGCTTTTTCACATGCGGAAGCAAGAAGGTGAACAGTAGAGCTATGTGTATAGAGTTGGAGGGGTTATTGATGGGAACATGAACACTTGGTGCTCATGTGTTGTACTCATTATAGAGTCAACTAGTGTGTGGGTTGTCATTTTGTGCAATAGGAGGAACAGGTCAAGACGGAAGTCAATAGGTGAAAGTCAAAAGACATAGGGTCAAACGACAGAAGCCAGGACATAAGTCATAAGACAACGGTTTCCGGTTCACTACCAATCCCTAAGATATCTATAGAACCAACGATACTGAGACATGGGCTACTGAATTAGCCAAGTGAAAAGATAGAACACTGTGAATGAAGGTAGAAGATATTGTTTTATCCCCAAATTAGAAAGTTCTATACTTATTGGAGATCTGACAAAATTGGGACAACCAATTTTTCTTTTGTGACCAAGAAGTGTTACAAACATGAGAAAAGGGAAGTAACACTTCGCGGAGAGGAGGTGACCCTGTCAGCATCCCCAATAAGACCTTACAGGAGTAAGGAGTTAACACTAGTCTAGTAGAGAGACACCAGACAGGGAAGACACCGAGTACTATTAATAACCTGACAGGGAGACACATTTGTGTCAGACCAGAGGGCAACGAGTACAGATGAGCGAGGTCTTTCCCCAAGCAATTGGGTTGCTGGTCCTTGCGAGTAACCGTGATATGCTAGGTTACTCGAACTCACCAGCTGGTGCGCTGGCAAGACCAGGCACGCAGTAATAGTGACGGCACGGAGAGTAAAGTGTCCGTGCTTGTCCACGCTATGTGTAGCGGGACAGACTGACTGGAGACGGTAGAGAGGGCAGACGTATCCTTAACCAATACGATAGCTTTCTAGGCCATAGGCAAACATAGGGCTGTTCATTTAGATTGTGTAATGCTAGCATCATCTATCATCTCGTTGATGTATTCATATTGTGTAACAATGATGAAACCTAACGCTCGTAGAGCCATTCAAATGTCGGCTCTGAATAAAGTGCATTACTTTCGCAAATGTCATGAATTGTTATTTCGTGCAGTGCGAAAGTAGCGGAGTCTTGAAAAGCTGCAGCGCACAAGTCGCTGACAATATCACTTGTTGCTAATACTCAAAGTGTGCTCTGGGCTGTTATCTGTAGAAAGAAAATGCCAGCCTTCTTCCAACCAAAGAAACGTCAACGAGAAGAAACGAAAACATGCATTACAACCCTGGCCAACGAAAGAAATTTTGCCTCCTCTTTCTCCTACAGCCATTTTTGTTCTACCAGAAACCTACTTCTGGCAGTCAGGCAGCAGTAGACCTGCAAGAGACAACCTTTGATTTGCTTAATGATGTGTCTTCAGACGAAAATATTGACCTTCTACCTAGTAGTCATGGTCCAGCCTCTGAGTCTCTCAAGAAAATTAATGTTTTGTGGAATGAAACATATCCCACTGCCGGTTTCCGAAGCTGCTCATCTGGTTCAACAGAGAAAATACAACACCCAACGATTAAGGTTTGTATAAATGGTAACTTTCATGCGCATAGTTCCGATGTCTAATGTTACCAGTTGTAGTATGGACCAACCAACACTGATACAGACTCGTGTGTCGTGGAGATATTTTGTTGAGATACTTCTCTTTAGAGTAATTCGTGATCCATCGCTATCATCACCTTCCCTGCCCTTCTCCGCCTTACTTTTTTATTATACAAACATCTCTGCTTCCAATCACTTGACACCTGACGTGTTCTCTGGCCTGTTTTCACCGCCTACCTCCACACAGCCTACTACTTCTGGTTATATAATATAAGCTGATCCCCAGCATCATTCACGGCTGGTCTGGTGGTTCACATTCTGAGATCATTGGTACACATTTTCCCAGCTCCTTCTGTCTATTGTACATTAGTACAGTCATTCTGGCGTTAGTAAGGCATCTATGTAATGATTGTGTTTTTGTTTATGAAGACTTGTCACTACAACATTTTCAATAATTTTTTTTTCTTTGCCAAACGGTCCTATACAGCCTGTTTTCATAACATTTTCATAACTGTGTCACAGTTCATTTCATGCATATCGTAATTATAGTCACGATATACTTTTTCTCTCTCAAGTCGTGGCCAAAGAATGTCGACAGGCGGCTTTTGATGTAAATTACCAGTTCTCTTTGTGAGTTAACGTATTTCTAGCTAGAATTATTGTCCCTTGTAAAATAGACGCCAAAAAGCAAGAAATATCAAATCGACAAGTTGATAGAAGAGCATCGGCATGGGTGCTTGAGACTTCCGCCGTACCATTCTCATTTTAACCCTATATAACTTGTGTGGGCTAAAATTAAAGGACAGGTGGCAGCTGACAATACTATATTCAAATTGTCTGACGTCAGGATACTAATCCAGTCCGCGCTATTAAATATTGATAAAAGTTACTGGAAAAATGTGGGGACCATGTGTTGAAAGAGGAAGAGGATTACTGGAGAAAGGATGGATTGAATTTTATGCAACCGAGAGCAGTCATCAACCTACTGGAGTTGTCCGACAACAGATTAAGGACTGAGCAGATCGCAGACCCTAATCCACGTGCACATCAACTGGGATATTTTGCTACAAGTATTCAGAAGAATTGCAGGAGACCCTAAACATTACATCATCAGCATAATGTCAATGGCAACAGTTTGTATTCCACGGTGATGAATTTTCAATTCCGCAAGTGCTCAGCCGTGACAAACAACTGTATTGAAAAAAAAAAACACACACACACACACACACTAAACGCATTGAATACCAACAGAAGAGTAATATTGCAGTGGAAAGTGACATATTGTGGCATAACAAGAAATGTGAGAGCAAACACGTTGTCAAATTAGGGGACAACACACGTGCATACGAATCAATCTATAAACTTCAATGAAAAGAGGACCAACATCTTGGTCGTTAAGAAGAAAGCCCACTACAGGGACACTGACAACTATTTTCATAGTGCAAAACAGGTAATCATATTCTGTCTCTGAACGGTAAACAGCAGAGTAGACAATCTTTCACGAAGACTCAAAGCGGGTCTGTCACCCAAGTGTACGTGTGAACAAACTACACAGACAGCTAAACAGATCCTTAAAAATGGAAACATGATGACTAAATTGCGGTATCATTTCTGGTCACTCCATACGCACATTAACGCACAGCTATTTGGAAGCTTTCACGAACTCAATATAAAAAGCTAACACGAATACTTGTGTACACATTATTAACCAGCAGCTGAAGAAACAAGAAGGAAATGAAAAATAAGGTAAGAAATATATTCCTTCTACTTTCCTAGTCAATTTACAAATTATTTACCCCATGCTCTGTAAATTCTCTGTCTTTACTAATATTACACATTGCATCCCTCTCGGAATTCTCCGTGGTGAAGTAGGTCAAGCCGTCTGACTCGGGCTCCGAAGGTTGTATGTTCGATTCTTGGCCGCGTCCTTCATTTCACGAGTGCATGTTTCCCCCGAGGGTCGTCGCTGGAGGTGCGGAGTTCGCGCTTTGTGCGACGCTTTCCGCGCTGCGGAAATGAAACCGAGCCATATGGGGTAAAAACCCGGTGCAATGCAGCCGACCCTGTCGATTTTAAACTACTTCTTTCATTGCACCCACTCCTATACGAATCCGGATACGCCTTGTGTGTCATCTGAATTGGCGGGGCCTTCATTACTGTAAACATACATTTGTTAGCGAGAAATCACTAGTTTTTCAGCAAAACATCAAAGAAATGTCTCCGCTTTCGATGATTTAAGTTGCTTTTGGACCTATCAAAGACATATTTCATAACGATGCGACAGACAGTTTTCAAAATAATTGATCGTGAATGAAGGCATTCTTTTCGGGACATACTATAGCTTCATAGCTTCGATACGGAGACTCCCATTTCTGGTCTGGCTGCTGTTTTCTTTCCATATCAAAGCCACGATCAGGGATCATTACCTGTCTGTGGATGCATTCTCTTCGTTTTTGTCTTAGTACGGCTTTTATTTGATAATAAATAAAAACATATGCTGAAGCAGATGCGATTAGTATGCTCAAACAATTGTTGTGTAAACAAAACGTCTTGATATTCCATTGAAAATTATCAATATGGTAGACACTTTAAAATATTGTGGGAATTTGTGTGTTGTATATTTCAGCTCTGACGATTCGTCGATTTACTTGTTATGTCACTTCTGACACTTGAAGAGAGGCAGCGACATATGCCAGATCATAAACTGCAATCTACTGTTTGTGTCTTCAGCATTCAAAAACATATACTGGCAAAATACGTGAGGCGGTTAAACTGGCGAAGGATCGACAATCCATTCGAAGGTGGCTATAATGAGACACTACGTTCAGCAAAGGACCTAATACTTGATCATCATCATCATCTGCAACTTTTGCCGTCAAGCGTCGTGGGGAGAAAGAATTCGGGTGTGCCGACCTAAGGTTGCAAATAAAATTGGCACAACGCAATAACGTATAGAAAACCACTCCTGAAGAACGCAGCAGCAGAAGAAGAAGTATGTGTGACAGTTATATATAAGCTTATTTGCTTTTTGACATCTGACTTAGATTCCTCGAAATCAGATGTCAATAGTTAACTGGTTTTGTCTTAAGATTTAATGTCTGTACAACTGTTAGTTCTCTAATGACTGTTTGTTTCCATCTACAACAAACTTTAATTGATTGATTGATTGATTGATCTAGGAACCGACATCACAGCATTCGGGACATTCCCATAAGCGCTCCGTCTCCATCCTCAGCAGCCCGCGAAGAGTTCCAACACTAATAGTTCCAGTAGCAATCTGATTATATGTCCGTCTCGCCTTTCCTCCGAGCGCCGAGCGTCGGCCAGAACCCCTCGTCACACCTCGTTGTCTCATTCTTACCAGACCATGGTGCTCCTTCTGCTCCTCCGAGGTGTACACGTGCTCCCACAAGGCCGCAACCACGTCTGCCTTGTCCTGCATCAATACTCCACCAAATTTTGCCGAGCCAGCCAATCTGTCCGCCTGTTCATTCCCCAGCACACCGGCATGCCCAGGAGAAAAGATCCAGGTGATGCTTACTACCCGTGACCTCCGAAGCGAAGCAAGCGACTCTGCACGAAGCCTACCTGTTCTCACCCTTCTCAGCATGCTTTCTGAGTCAGTTACAATCACAATGTGTGTATGTAACGCATACACACTACTGGAGTGTCTCTGGTGCATCCCAGAATGACCCGCTCGCTTCATTCTGTATGCGCTCTAATTTCACCAGCTGACTCTTTGAGACAGTGAGCATTCCTAGTCCATAATCAATCACTGAGAGGATCAAGTGCTGGTATAGTGTGAAGAGCATTCTCTGCTCTATGTCCATTGCAGCCATAATTTTAAGTGCATTGAGTCCCTTTTGAGATCTTGTCACAACCGTCTCCACATGGTCCTTGAAGGACAGACTCCTGTCAAATGTGATTCCCAGATACTTCAGTTTGTTCTCTCTGTTGACGCTTCTACCATCTATCGTGAGGCTTGGGGTATCATCTCTCACAATCCTATTGTCCAGAGAGCACCACAACACCGCCGCCTTTTCCGGGTTGATGACAGCACTCATTTCAGTGCACCAGTCAATCACTTTGTCCACTGTCACCTGTAGCTCCTGGGCTGTTTGATCCCTATTTCTCCCCTGCCTGTATGCAAGAATATCATCTGCAAATGTTAGAATCCTTCCAACCTCTGGTGCTTCTAGGTATGCAATCTTGCTCGTATACACATTAAAGAGCACCGGTGAGATAGCAGATCCCTGTGGCAGTCCCGGGGTTAAAATATGTGGCTCTGAGGTCCATGCGCCTAGACGGAGAGCAACTTGACGAGAATGCAGGACGGCTGCTATCGAGTTCACCAACAAGGGATTGACCCCCTTCTCCATAAGTGCGGACATCAAAATATCATAGCGAACTCTATTGTACCTATCCTGTGACGACATACTGCAATGTTCCCTTTCTCATAACACGTCCAAAAACTTGTTGTGGAATAACCGTCATAATCGATTGAAGCGTCTTTAAGCTGGAAATCAGGATGTGATCGCACGACAGAAGAAGGACAAATGGGAAAACCCTCCCCTGAGAAGTGTGAGTAACGTAATCCACTTGAAGTACTCATCGAGGGGTGGGGAGGGGATGTGACGGTTTCTGACGACTGCAGACCTGCTTTGAGCTTGCCCAGCAGTGGGTTTTCTAGCAGTGAACGTGGATGACTATGTCCTTTAAATAAAAAAAAACTTAATTTTTTTAATAAGGGCGCAATGCTCCACGCCCTCGAGTCGCCTTATGAGGTTCCACTTCCCCTTGTGTCGTTCAGATGACCACCTCTGCTACTGACCCTGGCCAGATCCAGTGAAGATACTACAATTTGATCTATGCCCAAGGCTCGATAATTTGGAGGCGATTATTGTTTGTTCTGTTTTTAATAAAGGCTCGGGGGTTCCCACAGGGGCCAGAGCCTCCCCATCAGGTCCTCACGCCCCGTGTGTCATTCGGATGACCGCCTCTGCATGTGGCCCTGGCTAGATCAAGTGCAGATACTACAATTTGATATTAGACAAAAGGCTGAGAAATAAAACATCCACAGTTTAGTTGACCTTTCAAAGGCCAGTCAAAAATATAACTACACTAGCTGACCCTGCCCGGCTTCGCCCAGTCACTGGTGGGGAGCATCTCATTTAATTCATATAAGTAGTCATATAAGTTCTCGTTCCCGTTACCGACTGTCTGTCTGTCTGTCTGTCTGTCTGTCTGTCTGTCTGTCTGTCTGTCTGTCTGTCTGTCTGTCTGTCTGACCCGGCCTGGCATTGCCCAGCTCCTGGTGTGGAGCATCTCATTTAATTCATATAAGTAGTCATATAAGTTCCCGTTCCCGACTATCTATCTGTCTGTCTGTCTGACCCTGCCCGGCATCGCCCAACACCTGGTGGGGAGCATCTCATTTAATTCATATAAGTAGTCATATAAGTTCCCGTTCCCGACTGTCTGTCTGTCTGTCTATCTATCTATCTGTCTGTCTGTCTGACCCGGCCAAGCCCATGGTGGAGAGCATCTCATTTAAATCATATAAGTAGTCATATAAGATCCCGTTCCCGACTATCTGTTTGTCTGTCTGTCTGTCTGTCTGTCTTGGGTAAATGGAGGAGGGAGGAGGAAGAGGGAGGTGGAGGAGGGAAGAAGAGAAGGAGACAGGAGGAGTAGGGAGGAATAGGAGGGAGGAGGAGGGATGAGGGAGGAGTAGGGGGGAGGAGGAGGGAGGAGGAAGAGGGAGAAGGAGGGAGGAGGAGAACGCAGGAGGAGGAGGGAGGAGGAGGAGGAGAGAGTAGGAGTAGAAAGGAGGCGGAGGGAGAAGGAAGAGGGAGGAAGATGGAGAAGGAGGAGGGAGGAGAAGGAGGGGAGGAGGAGGAGGGAAGAGAAGAAGGGGGAGGAGGAGAGGGAGGAGGAGGAGGGAGGAGGAGGAATGTGAAGGGAGGTAGAGGGAGGAGGAGGAGGGAGGAGGAGAGAGGAGGAGGAGGGAGGGGGAGGAAGAGGGAGGAGGAGGAATGTGAAGGGAGGAGGAGGGAGGAGGTAGAGGGAGGAGGAGAGAGGAGGAGGAGGGATGAGGAGGAGAGGGAGGAGGAGAAAGGAGGAGAGGGAGGAGGAGGGATGAGGGGAAGGAGGGAGGAGGAGGAGAAGGGAGGAGGAGGGCGAAGGAGGAAGGAAGAGGAGTGATTAGGAGGAAGGAGGAGGTAGGAGGAGGAAGAGGGAGGAGGAGGAAGAGGGAGGAGGAGGGAGGAGGAAGAGAGTGGAGGCGGGAGGAGGAGGAGGGAGGAAGAGATAGGCTGGAGGAGATAGAGGATGGAGGAGAAGAAGTAGGGAGGAATAGGAGGGAGGAGGAGGGATTAAGAGGAGGAGAGGGAAAGAGGAGAAGGAGGAGGAGGAAGAGGGATGAGGAGGGAGGAGGAAGGAGGAGGGAGGAGGAGGGTGAAGGAGGAGGAGGAAGGAGGAGGAAGAGGGAGGAGGGGGAGGAGGAGGGAGGAGGGAGGAGGAAAACGCAGGAGGATGGGGAGGAGGAGGAGGGAGGAGGAGGAAGAGGGATGAGGAGGGAGGAGGAAGGAGGAGGGAGGAGGAGGGTGAAGGAGGAGGAAGAGGGAGCAGGGGGAGGAGGAGGGAGGAAAACGCAGTAGGAGGATGGGAGGAGGAGTACGGAGAAAGAGGAGAGAGGAGGAGGGAGAAGGAGGAGTGAGGAATAGGTAGAAGGAGGAGGGAGAAGGAGGAGGGAGGAGGAGAAGGAGGAGGAATGATGAGGAGGGAGGAGGAGGAAGAGGGATGTGGAGGAAGGAGGAGGAGGGAGGAGGTAGAAGGAGGAGGTAGAGGGAGGAAAAGGGAGGAGAGAGGAGGAGAGAGGAGGGAGGGGGAGGAGGAGGGATGAGGAGGAGGAAGGTGGAGAGGGAGGAGGAGGGAGAAGGGAGGGAGGAGGCGGGAGGAGGAGAAGGGAGAAGGAGGGATGAGGAGGAGGGAGGTGGAGAGGGAGGAGGATGGAGAAGGGAGGGGGAGGGAGGAGGAGGGAGGATGTAGAGGGAGGAGGAGGAGAGAGGAGGCGGAGGAAGAGGAAGGAGGAGGAAGGAGGAGGAAGGAGGAGGAAGAAGGAGGAGGAAGAGGGATGATGGAGGAGGGAGAGGGAGGAGGGGGAGGAAGAGGGAGGAGGAGGATGGAGGAGGGAGAGGGAGGAGGGGAAGAGGAAGAGGGTATGAGGAGGAGGAGGGGAGAGTAGAAGAAGAAGGGAGGAAGAGAAGGAGGGAGGAGGGGAGAGGAGGAGGGAGTTGGCGGAGGGAGAAGAAGGAAGGAGGAGGAGGGAGGGAGGATGAGGGAGAATGAGGAGGGGAGGAAGGAAAGGGAGGTGGAAGAGGAGGAGGAGGAGAGGGTGGAGGAAGGAGGTATTGGGAGGAGGAGGTAGAGGGAGGAGGAGGAGGAAGGAAAGGGGGGAGAAAGGAGGAGGAGGAGGTAGAGGGAGGAGGTGGGAGGAGGTAGGAAGAGGGAGAAGAAGGGAGGAGGAGGATGAGGGAGAAGGAGGCAGGAGGAGGAGGAGGGATTCAGGAGTAGGAGGAGGGAGGAGGAGGGAGAGGGAGGAGGAGGCAAAAGGAGGTAGGAGGGGGGAGGAGGCGGAGGGAGTAGGAGGGAGGAGGATGGAGGAGGAGAGGATAGGAAGAGGGAGAAGGAAGAGGGAGAAGGAGGAGGGAGAGGGAGGAGGGGAGGAGGTAGAGGGAGGAGGGGAGAGGAGGAGGAGGGAGTTCGCCATTCCGAATTCATACTCGTCTAGGTTCTGTGATTTCGGTCCTTCCATTGATTGTTCTTCCCTTCTACATGACTGTAGATAACTTCCTTACACATAAAAAGATGAAGTGTTATTGATATTGCCGTGGCATGGAGGAATATCAGCAGCAGAGTTGATCCAGAAAACCAAAGACCGAGATCTATGAAGAGCAATGAACGCCTACACGGCACGGCACTTGATGATGATGATGATTGCCGTGTGACGATTCTGTGTAGTCACGTCATTATCTTCCCTTTTCCTAGCGTTTTGGTTCGGGGATTCTTTCATCATCATCTTCATATATTTACGTACGTATTTTGGGAGTGGGAGGAAGGAGGAGGAGGAAGAAGAAAAAAAAATACGACAGTTGGCAGCGCTGGAATGAAAGGAAGGCTTGTAGAAAATGTCATCTCAATCGGATGGGCCGTTCGCGAACAAATAAAGGACATACATAGATACATAAATACAGACAGACAGACGATCCTAATTTATATATAAGACTAGCTGACCCGGCCCGGCTTCGCCCAGACCCTGGTGGGGAGCATCTCATTTAATTCATATAAGTAGTCATATAAGTTCTCGTTCCCGTTACCGACTATCTGTCTGTCTGTCTGTCTGTCTATCTGTCTGTCTGTCTGTCTGACCCGGCCCGTCTTCGCCCAGACCCTGATGGGGAGCATCTCATTTAATTCATATAAGTAGTCATATAAGTTCCCGTTCCGACTATCTATCTGTCTGTCTGTCTGACCCGGCCCGGCATCGCCCAACTCCTGGTGGGGAGCATCTCATTTAATTCATATAAGTAGTCATATAAGTTCCCGTTCCCGACTGTCTGTCTGTTTGTCTGTCTGTCTGTCTGTCTATCTATCTATCTATCTATCTATCTATCTATCTATCTATCTGTCTGTCTGTCTGACCCGGCCCAGCCCATGGTGGAGAGCATCTCATTTAAATTATATAAGTAGTCATATAAGATCCCGTTCCCGACTATCTGTCTGACTGTCTGTCTGTCTTGGGTAAATGTAGGAGGGAGGAGGAAGAGGGAGGTGGAGGAGGGAAGAGGAGGGAGGAGACAGGAGGAGTAGGGAGGAATAGGAGGGAGGAGGAGGGATTAGGAGGAGTAGGGTGGAGGAGGAGGCGAGGAGGAGGGAGGAGGAAGAGGGAGGAGGGAGAAGGAGGAGGAGGAGAACGCAGGAGGAGAAGGGAGCAGGAGGAGGAGAGGGTGGAGGAGGGAGACGGAGGAGGAGGGAGGAGGGGGAGAGAGTAGGAGGAGGGAGGAGGCGGAGGGAGAAGGAAGAGGGAGAAGGAGGAGGGAGGAGGAGAAGGAGGGGGAGGAGGAGGAGGGAAGAGGAGGAGGGGAGGAGGAGGAGGGAGGAGGAGGAATGTGAAGGGGGAGGAGGGAGGAGGTAGAGGGAGGAGGAGGGAGGCGGAGAGAGGAGGAGGAGGGAGGAGGAAGAGGGAGGAGGAGGAATGTGAAGGGAGGAGGAGGGAGGAGGTAGAGGGAGGAGGAGGGAGGAGGAGGAGGTAGAGGGAGGAGGAGGAGGGAGGAGGCGGAGAGGGAGGAGGAGGAGGGGGAGGAGGGAGGAGGAGGAGGGAGGAGGAGGAATGTGAAGGGAGGAGGAGGTAGAGGGAGGAGGAGGAGGGAGGAGGAGAAGGGAGGAGGAGGGATGAGGAGGAGGGAGGAGGAGGAAGAGGGAGGAGGGGGAATGTGAAGGGAGGAGGAGGGAGGAGGTAGAGGAGGAGGAGGAGGAGTGAGGAGGAGGAGAGGGAGGAGGAGGAAGGAGGAGGGGGAGGAGGGAGGAGGAGGAGGAGGGAGGAAGAAGGAGGAGGAGAGAGAAGGAGGGATGAGGAGGAGGAGGGAGGAGGAGGAAGAGGGAGGAGGAGGAATGTGAAGGGAGGAGGAGGTAGAGGGAGGAGGAGGAGGGAGGAGGAGGAAGAGGGAGGAGGAGGAATGTGAAGGGAGGAGGAGGGAGGAGGTAGAGGGAGGAGGAGGAGGAGTGAGGAGGAGGAGAGGGAGGAGGAGGAAGGAGGAGGGGAGGAGGGAGGAGGAGGGAGGAAGAAGGAAGATGAGGGATGAGGAGGAGGAGGGAGGAGGAGGAAGAGGGAGGAGGAGAAATGTGAAGGGAGGAGGAGGGATAGGGAGGAGGGGGAGGGGAAGAGGAAGAGGGTAGGAGGAAGAGTGGAGAGGAGGAGGGAGGAGGTAGAGGGAGGAAAAGGGAGGAGGGAGGAGGAGAGAGGAGGAGGGAGGAGGTAGGAGGAGGAGGAAGGAGGAGGGAGGAGAAGGAAGGAGGAGGAAGAAGGGGGAGGAAGAGGGAGGAGGAGGATGGAGGAGGGAGAGGGAGGAAGAGGGAGGAGGAGGAAGGAGGAGGAAGAGAGAGGAGGAGGAAGAGGGAGGAGGAGGATGGAGGAGGGAGAGGGAGGAGGGGAAGAGTAAGAGGGTAGGAGGAGGAGGAGAAGAGAGGAGGAGAAGAAGGGAGAAGGAGGGAGGAGGAGGGAGGAGGAGGGGAGAGGCAGAGGGAGAAGAAGGAAGGAGGAGGAGGAAGGAGGGAGAATGAGGAGGGGAGGAAGGAAAGGGAGGTGGAAGAGGAGGAGGAGGGAGGAGGAAAGAGGTAGGGGGAGGAGGAGGTAGAGGGAGGAGGAGGAGGAAGGAAAGGGAGGAGGAGAAGGGAGGAGGAGGGTGGAGGGAGGAGGAGGAGGTAGAGGGAGGAGGAGGGAGGAGGTAGGAGGAGGAGGAAGAGGGAAGAGGGAGAAGAAGGGAGAAGGAGGAGGGAGGATGATGAGGGAGAAGGAGGCAGGAGGAGGAGGTGAGAGGCAGGAGGAGGAGGGAAGATGAGGGAGGAGGGGGAGGAGGCGGAGGGAGTAGGAGGATGGAGGAGGAGGGAGAGGAAGAGGGAGAAGGAAGAGGGAGAAGGAGGAGGAAGAGGAGGAGGGGTGGAGGGAGGAGGTAGAGGGAGGAGAAGAGAGGAGGAGAGAGTTCGCCATTCCGAATTCATACTCGTCTAGTTCTTCCCTTCTACACGACTGTAGATAACTTCCTTACACATAAAAAGATGAATTGTTATTGATATTGCCGTGGCATGGAGGAATATCAGCAGCAGAGTTGATCCAAAAAACCAAAGACTGAGATCTGCGGAGAGCCATGAACGCCTACGCCAGCCGGCACGGCACTTGATGATGATGATTGCCGTGTGACGATTCTGTGTAGTCACGTCATTTTCTTCCCTTTCCCTAGCGTTTTGGTTCGGGGATTCTTTCATCATCATCATCATATATTTACGTACGTATTTTGGGAGCGGGAGGAGGGAGGAGGAGGAAGAAGAAAAAAAACTATGACAGTTGACAGCTCTGGAATGAAAGGAAGGCGTGTAGAAAATTTCATCTCAATCGGATGGGCCGTTCGCGAACAAATAAAGGACATACATATATATTTACATATATATTTACATTTTTTTTTTTTTTTTTTTTTTTTTTTTAAAAACTTTTATTGAGTGTTAAAGAAAACTTTGCATTTGTATTGTTCGTGTTGTTACAGAGCGTTGCATGTGGAAGTGTAGGTGACATATGCGCAAATTTTTACAACATTTATTTCAACATATTTACATTTGAAATGAAAGGTAAACGGAAAACGAGTACAAACAACAAACAGAGGGTAGTATACCATTTTTTTTCCCTCTGCCACCCTTTCACCTGTCAGCTCCAACCCCACCAATACCATCATCACCACTTGGTAATGAGGCAAATGGCAGTAAAACTTGTTAGAACCGACCGGTGAAGGCAGCAGCAGCATCAAAACCAAACATTTTCGAAAAGGTGGGGGGGGGGAAGGGGGGGGGGTTGTCAAGGAGTATCCTAGTTTACAATGCAGGAGGGGTAGTTGTTGCATTTGTATTGTTTGTGTTGTTACATGCGTACTGTGTGACTCTGGTTTCTCTTCACAACGTATAAATCTTTCGCCTAAATTTCTCTTCACAAACGAACAAATCTTTCGCCTTTTAGATTTTTCATTGTGGTGATATTTCCGGAACTTCATCAACAGCAGACATGGCTTCATTCAACAACATGGAATCTGTGGACATCGACCGTTTTCTAGAGGGGACACCGCTTCATAAAAAAGGTACGTTGGCTCTCACTATTTCCGGACCTGGCGCGGCGGCCAAAGGCACGCCCCATTTAATTGCCAGCACATTGCTCGGCCCATGCGGGGTGCCTGCTGGCGGAGTAGCAGACATCTACAGATATGAGACACCCACGCGGTGGTTTGTAAATCTGACCCAAGCTGCCCATGTGGCAGTTTACAAAGGCCTGCATGGCAAAAAGATAAAACTGCCGACCGAGGGACTCGAAGTGTCGATTGAACACTTTGAAAAGGAACGAGAACGGGTGACGATCCATTGGCTCCCCAACACGATTCCTCCAGAGGGAGTCAAGTTCATCGTAACACAGACAATGGGTGACGAAAATGCGGAAGTATTCCGCATCAAGTACGGTGGCGGAAAATGGGGAGTTCTTTGTACCCCCAAAAAACAATTACCTCATTACGCCAAGATTACAGCTCCTGGGAAAATCACAGGAGACCACCGTATTATGTTCACAATAGTGGGCCGTCGCACCGAATGCCCTACTTGTGGCCTGGACTCACACTGGGCCAACAAATGCCCGAGCCGGAGGCAGAAGAAAGACAATAACCAACAACCAACTGAAAGATCGCAAGAAGATTTCCCCTCACTCGGGGGAAAACCTCAAACAATTTCGAACAACAAAAAACAAGATTTCGCCGAGACAGCCGGCCAAAAAGAAACCACGAGGCCAGACGAGGACAACGCCGCCCAAGATGACGCCGAGGTAGCTGGTGGACCGGTGACCACGGAGACAGACGCAGAATCTCAAGCAAAAACAATTTCTCAAGAAACCAACGACGAAGATTTCCAAACCGTCCTCTACGGCAGAAAAAGACAGAGGGCGGAGAGGAGAATTTCCTCAGGCAACAAAGACATGAGAGAAGAGGAAGGAAGACTTTCCCCTTCTCCTTCTAAACCATGCAAGAAACCTGCTACCAAGCAGGATGAAAACAGCGACAACGAAGGACCACTTTTTATAAACACCGACGAAGACACCGACGAAGAACACGAGGAAAACGAAGACCACAAACATACCATCAAACCCGAAGACGCAACCCAGAATTAAATTACTACAAGAAAGATAAAGGTAATCACTTAATTTAACCACCATGTTGTTTACTTTTATTTTAGAAATGGCAGACAACTTATGTTTAATTAGTTTGAATATTCGTGGAATGACAATGAAATTACAACATATAGTCACACTCATACACAAACACAAACCCGATTTTATTTTACTACAAGAAACAAACATTAAAACAGACTTTCAAGCAGCAGAACTTGTAACACGTCTAGGTTTAAGAAATTCGTGTTTCAGTTTGGCCAAACATAACGTAGGATCAGGGACAGCCATTCTTCAAATTTCCGACACGTGGAATATTTTTAGAACACACACAGACCCACATGGTAGAATTTCCGCAGTTCAAGTTAAAAACGACACACACTCCTTTGTCATAGTCAACATACACGCACCACCTAACTACAATTATCAACCTCTTTTTTATGAACATTTAGACGACTTACTAACACAGACATACAGAGGACAAAATATTGTTCTTGCCGGTGATTACAATTGTGTTCTTGAAGATTTAGACTTGGTGGGTGGGGAGGTGAAAAAACAGCTGAGGAGAGCCGGCAGGGACAGCTTACATCAACTTGACACACTACGAAACATCATCGACACACACAACCTCACAGACGCATTCAGGCATACACACCCCGACATTAGAGAAACGACATACACAAACAAAACACACAACAGATCATCTAGATTAGACCGGATTTATACGCCCGCAACACATCACATCATACAAACCAAACACCTACGGGAAACTTTAGATTACACAGACCACAAAGCAATACTAGCACACATCAGCACAAACAGCACAAACACGCAGCCAAACAAAAGGTCACCTCACTGGAAGTACAATAATTCACTATTGGAACACTCAGAATATGTAAAATATATGACACAGCTCATACACACGTACACAGACAATATACCGACTGAGAACATCACACAATACTGGGACTTATTGAAAACACCATACGAAGCAGAACACAACATCTAGCAACCATGATCCACAAAGACAGACTAAGACAGGAGCGCATCATACAGACAGCCATACGACTAACAAAACAAACAGACAGAGACGCACATCACTTACACACATTAGAAGCACAACTAGAAGAACACCAACAACACAGATATCTGGGTGCTCTTCTCAGAACAAAACTCAACACAATTACACAAGAGTCAGCTACGAGGCAATATTTAGCAATAGAACAGAACGTACAACGTAACAAACAAATAAGAAAAATATCAGACATGCAAGGAAACATGCAGACAGAAACACCACACATAGAGACTGCTTTCCAACAACACTACACACAACTATTCACAGCAGAGACAGTCGACACACAGATACAAGACAACTTCTTACAGTACACAAAGAAATTATCTGACACAGACAAAGACACACTGGACACAGAACTGACACTGACAGACATAGCACAGGCACTAAGCACACTAAACAAAGACAAAACTCCAGGACCAGACGGTTTGACAGTAGAATTCTACCAACACTTCTTTCCTATTCTAGGCAATCTTCTCCTCAAAGTCTATCAGGAAGCCTTTGACATAAAAAACCTTCCGGACAGCTGCAACATGTCTTACATTACACTCATATGCAAGGATAAAACTGACAAAACACAACTGAAGAACTACAGACCAATTTCCTTACTCAACACAGACTACAAGATACTCGCCAAATCACTCACCAACAAACTTAAACCTTTCATGCCAACACTAATACACCCAGACCAACAGTGCAGTGTCAAAGACAGAAATATACACAATCACACACACCTCATTAGAGACATTATTAACTATACACATGGAAAAGACTGTCCATCCTCCATCTTATCCTAGGATCAAGAGAAGGCCTTCGACAGAATTTCCCACACTTACCTACATAGGACACTAGAACACTGTAACATAGGAGAGTACTACAGGCAGTGGATACAGATCTTGTACAAAAATCCTGAGAGCAGAGTGTTGGTGAACCATTCACTGACAGCTAGCTTCAGGCTCACGAGATCTGTAAGACAAGGATGTCCCTTATCACCACTCCTGTATGTGCTCACTCTAGAACCTTTATTAGAGAAGATAAGGCAAGACACTAGTATTAAAGGAACCTTCCTGCATGGGATAGGAGAGCAGAAGCTCATCGCCTATGCAGATGACACTGCCTTCTTTCCAACCAGCAACACATCAATAAGGAATATACTCCACACCTTTACCCATTTTGGAAAAGGCAGTGGAGCCAAAATTAATGTACAGAAATCACAGATAATGGGCCTGGGAAAGTGGAAACAAAAGGCTGATTTCCCTCCAGATCTGAAACACATAGACACCATGAAGCTGTATGGGATCACATTTCCATGCGATCCCACAGAAACACACAGACAGACATGGCACGCACTGACCGAACAGATCACAGACATGTTACACAGGTATAGGTACAAGACATCCACAATATTTGGTAGAAGCACAATAGTCAACACATACATATTACCCAAAATAATATATTTAGCGACAGTACTGGACCCTCCTAAACAGACCGTCACAAACATAAACAAACAAATCAGACGCTTCATCTTCACCAACACGATACACAGCATTAAACACAAAACTCTCATACAAGACAGGAAACAAGGCGGCATTGGATTACAAGACATCCAGACAATAATACTGTCACTTAGGATCAGTTACATAGGTAAAATCATCAGACACCCAGAACAGAACAGACTAGCACTATACTACATAGGCCACAACATCAAACATCTCACACCTCTTAACAATGCAACTGCACACTACCAGGGAAGACTGCCAACATTCTATCAGACATGCATACAGGTAATAAAAGGACATGAACAGTTAATACAGCAAACAACACACACAATATACAAACATTTAGTTAGAGAACAAGCACCATCACTAAGACTTAGGATTAAAAGAGGACACAAATACTTCATGACTGACTTCACATGCACCTTTTCAAACCTACACAACAAACACATAACACCAAAAGCTAGAGAGATCACATATAGACTGTTATACAGTATGACCCCCACAACACAGGTAGAAGCATACATATCCAAACAATGTCAATTATGTAGAAACAACACACAAGAGACAGAGGAACACATTTATTATACGTGTCCAACAATTACTGCCACACGCGCAACACTCAAACACCTCATACAAACACACACAGGCAAACAAACCGACATATATAAAGCAATTTTTTCTCAATACTATACCAATGACATCTAAGGACATACATACAAAACTACTTGTAGCACTTTCTTACTACAGACAACTTATATGGACCTGCAGAAACTTTGCCAGATACAAACACCACACATATAACACACATTTAGTTTCCTTCATGTACACGCACAAAATATCACAACTCTTTCCAGAGTTGGTATAAATGGTATACCAACTCTGGCAATTTTGGGATTTCTTTGGAAATTTTGGTATACATGAGTGAGAAAAAAAAAGGAGAAACTGTGAATGAATGGTGAGTGGATGATTAAATAGATCACATATGGTCAAAAGACCAATGGAAAATCCCTTATGTAAAAAATAGTGGAAGGATAAATGCTTGTTTTACTTGTTACAAAATGATGGTTTCACCCTTATAGACAAGAGAGAAAAGAAAAAAGGAGAAAAGAAAATTAAACTCCTCCCATTCCAATGTACCATTTATGAAATGTTTGGCTTTGAATGCACTTGTTGTACTATACTACCACTACTACTAAGATTATCACTTTAGTAAATAAACTCACATATTTGTTATACTATTATCATTATTATTATCATTATTATTATTATTATTATTTTATTATAATTGTTTATTAAAATGATTATCATCATTATTATTATTATGACTATCCTTATTCCACCTTTACTATCCTTAGTAATTTTAATGTTATAAGTATTATTGATATCATCTTTATCATTTTACAATTTCATCTCCCCCGCCCCCCCCCCCCCCCTTCCCCTGTGCTTACAGTTTGTTTGCCTTTGCTACTAACCCCACTGGTTGGTTCAAACTTTTGTCCTGCCTGTGCCATCATTACTAGAGTGGTCAGGAGAGCATTGATGGAATTGAACAATTAGTGGGAGGGTAGCGCGGGAAACAAAAATGTAAGGATTTCCCTTTCGCTTAGTCACCCCCTTTGAATCATGTGAGTGAGTGTTAAATGAATGAATAAATATAAAAACACATATGGTTATCAAACCAATAATACTGTAAAAACTCATGCAAATACAAATATTTGGTTAATTTTCATTTAAAAAAAGAAAGAAAGAGAGAGCAAAGAGGGAAATATGAATGAACCCCTACATTTAGGGAAAAAAAAAACAAGGAGGAAAATATAACCCACTCCTTTACTCCAAGTATTATTAAAAACTGCAGTTTGCATGTGTATGTACCTTCTAGGCTATGTTTAACACCATTACAAAGAAAATCATCCTAGCAAATGGAATCACATATTGTAAATATGTTATCATTTTCATAACTATTATCACCATTGCTGTTTTTTAAATAATTGCTGTCATTACCCCCAGTATGTCTCTTCTTGTCATTACTACTATTGCCATCATTAGTAATAAAACAAAAACCCCTTTCCCATGTATCCCCCTCCCCTCGCTCATGGTTGTTGTTGCCTTTGCTGGTACCCACACCGGTTTGGTTCAAATATTCATCCTGCCTTTACCATCATCGCCCAGAGAGGGGGAAATGGCATGGGTGGAGTGGAACCAAATTGGTGAGAGGGTGGCAAGGGAAACAAAGATGTAAAGATTGAAAATTTGTGCTAATACTGATGCTTGTTTACTTTCTACAATAAGTTTTAAAAAAAAAAAAAAAAAAAAAGAGGAAGGGAAAAAAATGAATGAACCCTTACAAATAAGACCAAAAGGAAAAAAAAAAGAAACAAGGAGAAAAAGATAACCAACTCCTTTAAATTCTACTATTATTGAACATGCATGTTGCAAGTATATGTAAAAAAAAAAAAAAAAATGTAAGCAAGGAGAAACAAAAAAGATTATCAACTCCTTTTTACACCTACTATATTATTAAACAGTGCAGGATGCAATTGTTATTGTATGTACCAGCCATAATTTAACCCCATTTCTAAGAAAACCATTTTAGCAAATGGAATCACAGTTTTGGAAAATATGATCATTATCAAAACAAATCCTACCATTGTGTTTTATTAACTTTAGCATTGCTGTCATCACCCTTAGTAGTTTTTATTCCTTGTCATTATTATTATAAGATGTATTTCATGTAAACACCATTCCTAAGGTAATCAATTTAGCACATAAAATCACATGTTAAAACTATTATTTATTATCATTGAGTCTATCACTAGTCTCAGCACTGTTGTTATCCCTTGTCACTATGATATTTATTTATGCATTTGGTTGTTACTTTGCATTATTATCATTGTAATCACTATTAAATAAAATATGGCTTTGTAAACGCGTATACAAACACATCCCCCTCTCCCACCCTTTTGATACTGTGATTGTTGTCTCTGCTGCCACCCTCGCCGTTTTGTTTCAGTTCTGCACCGCCATGTTTATCATCACCGAGGGTGATGGTACTTGGTAGGAGTTTTTGGAGCTGACAGGAGAGCGGGGCGGTAGGGGAAAAATAACAGCCCGATACCATCATGCTTTGGATTTAAAATATTTCCTTACAACAATGTCAATGGAGAAATGTTTAAATGTATAAAATATTTGTAATTTTTGCGCATATGTCACCTACACGCCCACATGCAACGCTCTGTAAAAACACGCACACAAATACTGAACACACAGTACGCATATATATTTACATACATACACTTTGTTTTATAGATATAGATTACAGCACAACTGAAGCAATTAGTAAATGTATATGTATTATTCAAGAAAAACCATAAATGTGAATTACAAAAATGTGTTGTGCAAAAAACAATATAACTAAGTAATATATTAGTTGTCTTAAAACACTGTTATTTTTCATTGACATATATAAACTTACATAATGGGGAATGGGAGTTAAGGTTGATTTACTAATTAAATTAACGAAACATTAACAAAGTAATTGCAAGAACTATAAATGTTAGAAATATGTATAGATTAAGTTATGTCCCTTAGTATGTTAAGTCGTTATGTCCCATGCCTAAATTCAATTTTGTTTACTGCTGTTGTTTACGTGGTTTCTCCCGAGGTTGTTTGAACGGTATTGTTTATTAATTCGGTCACCATCCAACAATTATGTTAGCCTGTTGTTACGATAATCGGGACATGAAATTAATTTTTTTTAAATATTATAAAATAAAAAAGCGAAGTACCATTTTATAATTTCTTATCATAACCATAGTATTTTGATTTAATTATGATAATTAGTTTTAGTGCCGGTCTCTCTGGCTGAGGAGTTACAACACTTTCTCCGTAATCCCGTTTATCACGCAGAGTCTCGTAGTGGGAGAGAACTGGGAGCGGTTCGACCCCGCTGGTGACTTGCGGGATAACTGAGCCGGCCGCTCAGAAAGCAATGGCAAACTACTGAGCGTAATCTTGCCAAGAAATCAACAGACAGCTGAAAGATGCTGCTGTTGACAGCGATGTCCTGTAAAGGATATGCAAAAAAAAACAAAAAACAAAAACAAATAAATTAGTTTTAGTAGTAGCAGTCTTTTACCTTTTTCATGATGGGAAACATACTGACCTATTAAAAAAGATGACACTTGCAAACAGAAAATGATTGTTGAGCTGCTACATATATTGTGTACAATTATATGGATGTGAAACGTGTACAGTAAGCAGAAAAACTAGCAAACATCTGATGGCAGTGGAACCGTAGTTTCTTAGGAAAATGCAAAGAATGCCACGGTAAACACACAAACACAATTAGCAAGTCCTGCACTTAGGAAATTAAAACATAAACTGATGAAAGAAATTAAGCGTAGACAGTCAATATTATTTAGGCATTTTATTAATAAAACAAAACAAAACACTAGACAAGTTAGTAACAACCTGCAAGATTGTGGTGGAAAGAGCAAAAGGAAGGCAGAGAGATAACTATCTGGATGGTTAGACCGCGTGAGTGACATAATTGAGAACAGAACACAAATCTGATCCACGACTCTGGTGATTGTGTGAGATTGCGAAATATGACACGTGATAATGACAGATAATTCTACAGAAATGAAAAGTTGTAAGGTTTAGCATTATAGAGTTCCCACTTATAACGTCGTGGGAGTCGTCGCTGGAGCTATGGAGTTCATGCTTTGTGCTACGCTTGCGACAGATGTCTCTATGGAAAGACACCGAGCCATATGGGATGAAACCTGTTGCAATGAACTCGACCCACCTCGCCTTTAAACCATGCGTTCCTTGTTTATCCCTCACTCTAGACCGAGTTTCGGACGTTGTGTGTAAAACAATAACTGTCACTTACTGCCTATAGTACCTTGCAGGGAGGGGGAAGGGGGGCGCTAGTTCAGTCGTCGCGAACTGTGCAGGTTAGAGTTTTCTTTCTGCCCCGGACAGGAAGAGATCCACACATTACCGAGGATTCGAACCCAGGTCTGCCGAATGAGAGCCCGGCATTCTAGCCGCTCTAAATAAGGAACCACCTGTACCGCCATGAGGAGCGGTATGAGCAAAGTCGCACATTCAACGACCAACCCGTCTAGTCGTGAGTGCCGGCTTGACAAACGCAGCTGAGAGCTCGAGAAGTGTTGCTTTACAGTTGTGGGACATCATCTCCACGTCTGTACAATGTTCATTTAGTAAGCATATTTAAACAGGTAGAAATAAACATGGAATCACATTAAATGTTGCATGTGCTTTGCAGGACGTCACGACCAACCCCAAGTCTTAGTCGTGATTGGTGCGCAGATAATTACGATGGTTGCATGATTCTTTCCTTTCAGCAGGGTCACAAGCCTGCCATTTACAGCTTTCGGAAATTCAGCTGGTTTGTCAACCAGGGCTGACCTAATGGCAAATCCCACACCGGATTGGCGTCTTTCTTCGCGTTTCCTTCCACTCTAGAAGAATGAGTTGCCGGCAACTGCTACACAGATTTGGCCTTCTTCAAGCCACTTTTGAATATTAATGTGAATGGAAAGCCACTTGTACAGGTCAAGAGTTTTTCTTACCTATATTAATTAACAACACACGATAACAGGTGAGAGTCTGAAATAGGTAAGAGAATATAGACAAAGTAACATGCAACTGTATATATATATATATCTTGTTTAAGTCAGCATGGGCAAATGGATAAGAGCGCTCGTTCTTAAACATCCGGTGTGCTGATGCTGAGATCGGGTTTTCAACCCCTAAACCGGACAGTTGGACTAAAATGTTGACATCTCGTCCTTGACTGGGGACTTAAATTACAAGTATCTCTGATGCCGGAGTGGGTTCGCCTGATGGAGAGAGACACTGGTAATAAGGGAAAGCTAATCCACGCCCAAAATTCAGTCCAGTGATACTAAAAATGGTGTTTATGGAGTACTTTTGAGATCAAAGCAGGAGAGAGAGAGAGAGAGAGAGAGAGAGAGAGAGAGAGAGAGAGAGAGAGAGAGAGAGAGAGAGAGAGAGAGAGAGAGAGAGAGAGAGAGAGAGAGAGAGAGAGAGCAACAACAACAACAAACACAACCAAACATGCAACAAAATGAAAAGATTCTTATATCAAATAGAATTTAAATCACCAATGAAAAGTAATACTGTAATTTTTCATTATGGTTTGGACATCCGATTCAATATCCAAAAGTCTGATCACGACTGTGGTAGCCTTGTGTCTCGTGTGCTGCCACCCATTTCTAATGTCGATATTCCTCCATGCAATCATGCCAAACCGCCTATTATCGTCTCTCTTTAGAGGGGCCTGCGTGCCCAATTCTTAACCCTTTGAAAATAAAGTTTCTTCGTTTGTTCGTCTCCCCCTGCCTCTCTTCTGCTCCAGCTTTACCGGTGTGTTCCTTTTCTCATGACCCGTCCACAAACTTATTGTGGGATAACAGCCATCAGTTGTTTATCTCTCTGTCTTCCTTATGTTCTTTCCACCACAATTTTGAAGATTGTTACTAAATAGTGTAATCTTTTATCTTTTTTCTTTTTTTTTGTAAATTAAAAACCTTGGCCTAAATAATCGTGCCTGCCTCTGTTTAATTTCTTTAATCGGTGTATGGTTTTCATTTTATCCTTTCAGGACTTTCTCATTGTTTTTTTTTTTTTTTGTTGCTTATGTCTTCCCATGGTATTCTTTCCACTTTCCTCAGTAATTACATCTCCACTGCCAAGAAATGTTTTCCAGGTTTTCTTAATACTCTACGAGATTAAAATCCATATAATTGTACAAGATCTTTTTTTTAAAAGTTTATTTATCAAACCATGAGTTTCTGTGTATCATGCCTGATCTATGTCCTCAAACCAGCTTGAAGTGCCCTTCCAACAAAAGCTGGGGTGGGCTGAGTGACCTGAAGGTATGGAACCTTGTCAAAGTCCAATGCCTTCGACTTCTCTTTGGTATCTGGATCAATTTCAATGATGTCCATTTCAAGAGCAGAAACCTCTGGCACATAGTTGTCTCTTCTCTCCCTCTCTACCTCCTGAAGCTTAATAGAAATATTCCTCACTGCTCCTTTCTGAATCCTCTTCATCAGATGTGTAACAAATCCAGCAATCTTATTCCTCAGCTTCTTGCTAGGGATGATTACGATCTCTTCACAGTCACGCTTGTGTGTGTGGAAGTCGCTGGTCAGCTTGGTGTCATATTTCTCAATAATTACACGGGAAGCCTTCATCATTGTCTTGGTACGTACACGAGCCATTATTACAACGATAAGAAAATTATATGCGGTCCACAGCAACCTACCATTTACGATCTTTCTTTTTTTTAAAATTTAAACTTGTATCGAGTGTTAAAATCGTTGCAAAGTGCTTTGTTCGTGTTTTTACAGATCGTTGCATGTGGACGTATAGGTGACATATGGCAAATTTACAAACATTTTATACATTGGAACATTTATTCATTGAAAAATTCATATCATTTACGATCTATGTAACAGTTCACTAATCTTTTGCTAGTTGCAGTTGACATCTGTATTAGTCAGTATGTTTCCCATCATGCAAACGGTAAAAGACTGCCACTACTTACGCAAATAATCATAATGAAAACAAAATACTATGCACATGATATATAATAAAATGGTACATCGCTTGTTTATTTATTTTTATTATTTATTTAGAGGATTTATAGATTATCATAACAACAAGCTAGCATAATTGTTGATTGCTGACCGAATGTATAAATAAATCTTTTGAAACAACTTCTGAAGAAGCTTCGTAAGCAAAGGGAACAAATAAAATTAAATTAAAGTATGGGACATAACAACTTAACATGTTAAGGGACATTACCCAATCTAAAGATGTTTCTAACATTTACATTTCTCGCGACTACTTTGTTAATATTTCGTTAATATCATTTGTAAATAAACCCTAGTACTCCTCTATTTTATAAGATGTATATGTTAAAGAACATAAATAGCGTATTAACACAAGTAATTATGTACATAATATTTTGCAGAATATATTTTTACAATCTGCTTTCTTGGCTTTGCTAGAATAATAGATGCATAAGTTTAGTATGATATCGCAACCTAACCATAATTAACGTATACTGCCCTAAAGGAAAAATAGAAGAAGAAGACCTAATAGAGATAAAGAACAGAATCAAAACATCAACAATAATAGTCGGCGACTTCAACTGTTGCCACCCAGTGTGGGGTGGATCAAGAAACAGCGTAGCGGGAACAAAATTGATCGAATTTATAGACAGTAACCAGCTAACAGTGCTAAATGACGGGTCGATGACACGAATAGACCCCAACCCGAGAAGATACGACACAGCAATCGACGTAACAATAGTAACAACGGGCCTAACAAGGAGCCATTGGGAAGTAAAAGAAGACACCAACAGCGATCACCTACCGATAATCATCAACACAAACACGAGAGCACAGAAGAGTAAGGAAAGTAATAAACCGACCTTTCACTTCAAGAACGCGAAATGGGAGCAGTTTAGAGAAGAACTGGAGGGGATGGAGATAGAACAGACAGAAGGTGAAGATATAGACAAATACACAGAAAGAATCACTAACAACATCCTACAGGCCGCGGTAAAACACATCCCCAATAGAAATATGCCTGCATACCTGACAGCGGCCACACAGAGAACGCGAACAACAGGAAAACAATGGAACAAACAACCAGCTGGTTGGTGGAACCAGAGCTGCACAGAGGCGCTGGAAAAAAGAAAGAAAGCGCTCCAACAATACAGAAGAATGAGGACAGACGAAAACTACAACGAATACAAAATTCAGAGGAATGAAGCCAACAGACTGATAACCAAAGCCAAAGAAACAGCATGGAAAACGTACTGCCAGAAATTGTCACCAGACACACCCACAAAAGAAGTATGGGAGCAAATAAAAGCTATACAAAGAAACCAAACAAACAGCAATATTCCAACAATAAAAATACCAACACTAGCAGTAACAGACAAAGAAAAAGCAGACGCGTTCGGCAAATACTTCTACGAAGTCTGCTCCAACATGTCACTAGGAGAGCAGGAAAAACAAAGACGAGAAAAATACGCTGAAGAGGTGGAAGAACTGCAACAAGAAATAGAGGACTTCTACATGGACGCAGACATAACAACTGACGAAGTAACATCAGCAATCAAGGAAAAGGACGACACAGCAGCAGGGTCAGACATCCTAAACTATACAATACTGAAAAGGATACCAAGAAAAACAATAGAGACAATAACAGCTCTCTACAACAAAGTGTGGCACACGGGACAAATACCAGCACAATGGAAGAAGGCGACAGTTATACCAGTCAAAAAGCAGTTCAAGAACTCACAAAGAATCGACTCATACAGACCAATATCCCTGACATCACACCTCGGAAAAATTATGGAAACAGTCATCAATAAAAGAATCACACACCACCTGGAGAAAAACGGACTAATTAGCGACACACAGTCAGGGTTTAGAGCCAACCGAAGCGCAATTGACCAAATAATTAAGCTAGAAAACCACGTAAAGAGGGCATTCAAAAAAGGAGAGAAAACGATAGCAGTATTTTTAGATCTGGCTAAAGCATATGACCAATGCTGGAGAAAAGCAGCTCTGATCAAAATCAACAAAATAGGGATAATAGGCAGGACATATCGATATATCGAAAACTTCCTACAGAACAGAAGCTTCACCGTACGAATAAAAAACGAGGAATCCAGAACCTATGAGCAAGAAAACGGAATACCACAGGGATCGGTAATATCACCAACAATATTCACAATATTAGTAAATGACCTAGATGAAGAAAAGCTAGAAGACAGGATAGGGATATCGCAATTCGCCGACGACTGTGCAATATGGAGAAGCGGAAGACACATAAAAACCACAAGAGACCGACTACAACGGCAACTAAACAGAATTGCCAAATGGATGGAAAAATGGGGCTTCCAGATCAACACAGACAAAACGGTCAGTATGATATTCAACGCGAAAAGAAAACGAAACTACACGGACGGGGACATCAAGATCCAAGGGAAGAATATAAAGAGAACAAAAAACACAAGATTCCTCGGGATGACACTAGACGAACAACTAAGTTGGAGAAAACATATAGACCAGACAGTCGAAAAAGGCAAAAAGACAATAAATATTCTAAGAGTAATTAAAGGCAGTGGATGGGGAGCCCATACAAAAACGATGCTAATGCTATACAAATCTCTGATCAGAGGAAGAATAGAATACGGAAGCATAGTATACGATGCTGCACCGGAACACAACAAACGAAGACTGGACTCAATACAGAACCAAGCGCTGGGCATTATCCTAGGAACAGGCAAGCAAACACCAAGGGAAGCCCTAGAGGTAGCACTAGGAGTACTTCCACTACAACTGAGAAGAAAGCAATTAGTGTACAACTACTGGATGAAGGCTGCGAAAGATACAAGACACCCCGCGTTCAGTGCATTCGAAGAAAACAGAAGCAAATGGGGAGGAATACCCATACAAAAGACACAAACACCAGCAGGATGGACAGCTGCACAAGAGATGAACGCGGACGAGAAACTAGCGAGGGCACTGGCACGAACGAAAGTTCACAGACAAACAACACCCCAATGGGAGCTAGAACTACCATTGACGGATACGGACACTCGCGAGCATAATTAGTAAATCAACAGAGGACAGGGAAGCCAAAGACATAGCGGAGGAATACATAAGACAAATAAGCACGGACAACCTCACTATCTACACAGACGGGTCAAAGAACGAGAATGGGGAGGTAGGGGCAGGAGTAGTAGTACCATACCGGAACATCCAAAAGGAGTACAAAATAACAGACAATACATCGGTATACACGGCAGAACTAGTAGGTATTATGAAAGGACTAGAAATAGCAACAGAGAACCCCCCTATAAAACTAACTATTCTGACGGACTCACTATCTGCAGTACAAGCGCTGGGCAACCATTCTAAAGTGAACAGACAAGACCTGAAAGAGAAAATACTAACACTAACAACAAAACTAAGAAGTATGGGATGCCAGGTCACAATTGTATGGATACCAGCACACAGAGGGATAACTGGCAATGAGAGGGCAGACAGGGCCGCAAAACGCGGGACAAGCAGCCAGAATATAGTAAATACAGGACTCGGCATTCTGGAGGCAAAAAGCATTATCAAACAACAAGTAATCGACAAATGGAAACAACAATGGAGAGACAGCAATAAAGGACGACACGCCTACCACATGCTCAGAGAACCAAGTTTGAAAAGTCAAGTGAAAGACAACACAAAAATACCAACGTACAAGAAACTATGGAGATTGAGAATCGGGAACTGGAAAGATAAAATCACCCGACCACTTTGCATTGATTGCCTGGAGGAAAAACACCATAGAACACTACCTACTATCGTGCACAGCCTATGCCCAGGAACGCAGGGACCTAGTAGAATACTTCCAAACAAGAAATACTACGATGACGATGAAGGAATGCCTACAGGTGGAAGGCGACAAAGAAGTACAAAAGCTTACAAAACAATTCATTGCAAGAACAGGGAAAGAAATATAACCAACATAAAATAAAGCCAACAGCAAAATAAAAATACAGTGAGGAAACACTCGACCACACGAAAACCAGACAATAGGAAATATATAGGGATGCATTAAAACTCTCAAATAGCGGACAATAGAGAGACGAAACGACCCTCTTCGACGCGGGAGACAAGGAGAAGGGTGGAAATTGCCCCAACGATGGAGAAGACGATGGGAAACCCCCCTGACGATGGATAAGAGAGACGATACAATCCGACCCCTATGCTTGACAAAAAACCGTTGAACCAAGAAAACAAGCCCAGACGATAACAGGCGCCCCCCTCCCCAGGACAAGCCCAAGAAAACAGATGAAAAAAGACAGCTCCTCCCCAGCCCCCAAGGTCAGCTCCGGAAAAGAAGACACCAAATGAGAGGGATGGGCAAACCGATAATGATAGCAGACACACCAGCAACAACGACAAAAGCAAAAAGGATGGCAAAAAAGAGGAACTCGGCCAGACAGGCAGTAATAGAAGCTATCTAACGCACAAAAGACCATAAAACCTATACCGCACTATGAACCACCACAACTATAACCAACGTCATTGAGACGGGTTGAACGAGGTGGAAAGTTTCTTTTTTTTTCGACAAATCGGAATCGGAATCGGATATCGCAAATTAAAATGCAACTGCTATTGTTATGTTTTTGACTGGCCTTTAAAAGGCCAAATAATCTTAGGCTTATTATTATTATCGGCATTTTGGCTAATTTCAAAGTGTAGTATCTGCACTTCATCTGGTCAGGTCAGCAGCAAAGGCGGTCATCCGAACGACACACAGGAAGGCGGAACATCATGAGGCGTCTACCACTGGAGTACAGAACGGCCTTATATTTAAAAAAAAAAGTTTTTATACACGGACAAACGTAACCAATGTTCACTGCCAGAAAACCCACTACTGAGCGAGCTCACATCTGGTCTGCAGTCATCAGAAGCAGCCAAATTCTCTCCCCCCCCCCCTTCCCCCCCACTACCCTCTACCCATAGATGAGTACCTCGCGCCCATTACGTTCCTCACACTTCCCGGGGGTGTTTCTTCCCGTTTGTCTGTCTCCTGTCATGCGCTTACATGCAGCAGAGACAGACAGACAGACAGACAGACAGACAGAACAGACAGACAGACAGATAGATAGATAGATAGATAGATAGATAGATAGATAGATAGATAGATAGATAGATAGATAGATAGATAGATAGATAGATAGATAGATAGATAGATCGATAGATCGATTTATAGGTTGATTGATTGATCGATTGATCGATCGATCGGTTGATTGATTGATTGATTGATTGATTGATTGATTGATTGACAGATTGATAGAGAATCTGAGAATAAAGTTTTTTCGTTCGTTCCTTCGTATCCCCGTGCCTGTCTTCTGCTCAAGTTTACCCTTGTGGCGACATACTGCAGTGTTCCCTTTCTCATGACACGTCCACAAACGTACTGTGGGATAACCGCCATCAGAGAAGCGTCTCCAAGCTGGAGATCAGGATGTGAGCGCACGGCATGAGAAGGACAAACGGGAAGTCCCTCCGCCGGGAAGTTTGAAGTTTGAGGAACGTAATGGACGCGACGTACTAGTCTAGCGGATGAAGGTGGGGGTGGGGGGGGGGGGATGTGGCTGCTTTAGACGACTGCAGACCTGCTGTGAGCTCGCTCAGCAATGTCTTTTCTGGCAGTGAACATTGATTAACGTTTGTCAGTGTATACTAACTTTTTGTTGGTTTTTTATATGAGGGCGTTCTGTTCTTCAGGGTAACGCCACATGTGGTCCTTCGTCCCTGTGTCATCCGGATGACCGCCTCTGCTGCGGACCCTGGCCAGATCAAGTGCAGATACTACACTTTGATATTAGCTGAAATTCCGAGAAAAAAAGCCTAATATTTTGGCCTTTTTAAGGCCTGCCAAAAATATAAATTCATGCCATCACAATAGGATGTTAAGTTTATACATATATTATACTAGAAAAAACAGGAAAGCATGAAAATGTATTGTGCGAGAAAGTAACTAAGTAACTAAGTAAAAAAAAAAGCCTAATATTTTTGCCTTTCAAAGGCCTGCCATTTACTTGTGTTAATATGCTATTTATTTTTCTTTAACACACAAGTATATAACATAAAGTATTGGGAAATAGATAGTCAGGTCTTAGTCAGATATGACTGAGCTACCGTATGATAGTAGACGGTACTACCTGCTTTCTGTCAGCGCCGAATGTTAGGCGGCGCTTACCAAACCCGACACCCCACATTGTGCCAACGGCTTCGGGAGGAAGAGCGCAATTGGGAGGGTACTAGCCTTATCCTGGTGCGAGGAAATGCAACCCAAAGACAAAATAAGTCGTGGCAGGGCAGACCAGGCCCTAAGCCTTGGTTGGCAGCTGGTCTAGGATCGAAGCTCCGACAGGCGGACAGTTAGAGCATTGCTTTGCTGATCCGGCAGCTTCTGCAGCTTGTCTTGTTCCAGATTATAGGTGTCAACTTTCCTCTGGAGTGAACTAGGAAGGCCGAGAGAGGGATCATGCTGCATGGGCAACACATGGTTTCTTTATTTTAGCCCAAGCTTTGTGCTATGGAGAGGCAATAACTCCATCCCTGGTCTTAACCGGTCTCGGAATCAAAGCGAGAGGCAACTGTTACGGGTTATAAGTCCTTGTCAGTTGGCGTAGACATGGGGCGCCACGCGTTGCCTCTGACGGTGGGAGACACCTACAGGTGTCACTGATCAGCTACCGCCCGCCTCAAGCTGGGCAGCCCCCAGCCAATTGGGTGCTGATCCGCCACAGCCTGCCTGCTTCAATGGGTGCTTGGGGCTAGGACAAAATCTGAATCGCAGGCTTTAAAACCAATGCACCAGGTACTAATAAAAAGAATAGAAACCTCAAGCTACGGCTTGCAACCTGGAAAGTGAGAACCATGTGTCCAGGATTTTCCACTGACTTGACAAATATTGACGATGTGAGAAAAACGGCTGTGATTGATGCTGAACTCAATCGTCTTAACATTGATATTGCTGGCCTGCAGGAGACTCGCCTCGCTGAGGACGGATCACTCAGGGAAAACAATTACACTTTTTTTTGGAAGGGAAGAGGGCAGGCAGAAAAAAGGCAACATGGTGTGGGCTTTGCAGTGAAGAATTCGCTACTGCGAATGATTGATATCCCAGCTGGGGGTAATGAAAGATTATTATCACTGCGCTTGGCAACCTCTTGTGGATTTGCCACCATTCTCACTGCATATGCACCGACACTCGCTTCCTCTGATGATGTGAAGGATACGTTCTATGAGCAGCTAGACTCTGCGATCAAGGCAGTTCCAAAATCCGACTACATTTATATGCTCGGTGATTTCAATGCTCGTGTGGGCAAGGACTCGAGTTCATGGCCAGTGTGCCTTGGCAATACAGCATCGGTCGCATGAATGATAATGGGCAAAGGCTGCTGGAGCATTGCACTAGAAATGACCTATGTATTACAATCTCCTTTTTTAAAACAAAAGAGATGCATAAGGTCACATGGAAACATCCAAGATCCAGCCATTGGCATCAGCTGGACTTCATTATCACACTGAGACAACATCTGAACCATACATCATTAACTCGAAGTTACCACAGTGCTGACTGTGATACAGATCATTCTTTGGTTGTTGCAAGGGTTAGACTGAGACCAAAGAGAATCTACACAGCTAAACACAAGTCTAGCCCCATTATTAATATTACTAACACTCACGATCCTGGAAAGTGCTTTGAATTTCAACAGCAACTTGAAAACGCGTTCAATGATACATCAGAAAATTGTATAGTAAATGATAAATGGAGTAAACTTAAGGAAACTATTTATAAAACAGCGGTAGGGGTTTACGGCACTGTGGATCATAAGAGGCAGGACTGGTTTGCGGCAAACAGCCAGATACTGCAGCCCTTGATTGATAAAAAGAAGATAGCTCTCTTAAGAAACAAGGAAAGACCAACGCGTAACACTCTGAGTGAGCTGAAGCAAGCGAGGACGGATGTACAAAAGGCTGCCAGGCAGTGTGCGAACGACTATTGGATCAAATTATTTGAGTCCATTCAAATCGCAAGTGATAAGGGAAACATCAGAAGCGTGTATGAAGGGATAAAGAAAGCCTGTGGTCCAATGATCAAAAGAAGTGCACCGATGAAAACCTTGACTGGAGAAATCATCACTGATAAGAAACAGCAGATGGATAGATGGGTCGAGCACTATTTAGAGCTTTACTCAAGTGAGACCAAGCTAGCGGATGATGCCCTCAACGCCATAGAGGCCCTGCCAACTCTTGACCACCTGGACACACTTCCCACTATAACAGAAGTTAAGTGTGCTAAAAATGAGCTTGCATCTGGCAAGGCTCCAGGTAAGGATGGGATTCCAATAGAGGTGATCAGGAGTGGGCAAGACACACTCGCTCTACAGATCCACTAGTTAATAGAGCTATGCTGGCGAGAAGGACAAGTCCCACAGGATTTCAAAGATTCAAACATCATAACGCTGTACAAGAACAAGGGAGATCGGAGCGACTGTAACAACTACAGGGGTATCCCACTTCTGTGTATTGTTGGGAAAGTATTTGCCAGAATTGTCCTGCACAGACTTCAAGTCCTGGGAGATCAAGTCTACCCCGAATCATAGTGCGGCTTCCGTCAGAACCGGTCTACCATTGATATGATATTCTCATTGCGACAGATGCAAAAAAAAATGCCGGGAACAAAATCAGCCACTGTTTATTGCCTTCATCGACCTCACAAAGGCATTCGATTTGGTCAGTCGTGAGGGTCTGTTCAAAGCACTAAAGAAGATTGGCTGCCCACCAACTCTTCTGTCCATTGTGGAATCGTTCCACACAGGCATGAAGGGTATAATCAAGTTTGATGGCTCAACTTCAGAAGAGTTTGAAATCAAGAGTGGAGTTAAGCAAGGCTGTGTACTAGCCCCCACACTCTTTGGGATATACTTTTCACTTCTACTGAAATATGCCTTTCGTGATCAGGATGACGGTATATACATTCACTCACGCTCAGATGGTGGCCTCTATAATGCTCAGAGATTGAAGGCCAAGACCAAAATTAGCAGGGTACTAATCAGAGAGTTGCTTTTTGCGGATGATGCTGCGATTACGACCCACTCTGAGGAAGAATTACAACATCTACTATCTGCATTCTCCAATGCTTGTTCTGAATTTGGTTTAACAATTAACAAAAAGAAGACACAGATTATGTCACAAGGTGCACATGGTGTACCATCAATCTTTATTGACGACGCCGAACTGGAGATAGTAGACCATTATACATATCTAGGATCAAAGGTAAATAGCAAATTATCCCTCGATCAGGAAATCAACATCAGAGTTGGCAAGGCAGCAACAACAATGAACATGTTAGCAAAAAGAGTCTGGGAGAACAGGAAGCTTACTGCCAAAACAAAAGTCCTCGTCTACCAAGCCTGTGTCCTTAGTACTCTTCTTTATGGCAGTGAAACCTGGACAACTTACTCACGCCAAGAGAAACGTTTAAACAGCTTTCATATGCGGTGTCTGCGAAGAATACTTGGTATTAAGTGGCAAGACAAAATCACAAATACTGAAGTATTGGAAAGATCAGGTTGTGTGACGGTGTATTCCATGCTCAGTCTTCGTAGACTTAGATGGATAGGACACGTTAGGAGGATGGATGATGGTAGAATACCAAAGGACATCTTTTTGGGTGAATTACAGACGGGTAGGAGATCTCAGGGTCGGCCTCTACTACGATACAAAGATGTGTGTAAGCGGGACATGATTGATACAGGCATTGATAATGCACATTGGGAGCACGTCGCCGCTGAACGTGTTGCATGGAGGGCAACTATCAGAAATGGAATAAAGACAAAGGATTGCAGATATAAGCACACATAGAGCGTGAGAGACGTAAGATGGTGCAAAATGGTGGAAATGACCATGTTTTCACATGCACCTACTGTGGGCAAACATTTGCAGCAAGAATTGGCCTTACCAGCCGCACTCGCCACCGCCATGGATCGTAGTTATTAAGCCTTTTTGAAGCACAATGTACCAAACTATCGTCTGTCAAGACGGAAAGGTGCCAATGTAATGTATGTATGTATGTATATATGTATGTATGTATGGATGGATGTATGTATGTATGTATGTATGTATGTATGTATGTATGTATGTATGTATGTATGTATGTATGTATGTATGTATGTATGTATGTATGTATGTATGTATGTATGTATGTATGTATGTATGTATGTCATCAAACTTGATTATACCATTCACAGGCATGAAGGGTATAATCAAGTTTGATGGCTCAACTTCAGAAGAGTTTGAAATCAAGAGTGGAGTTAAGCAAGGCTGTGTGCTAGCACCCACCCTCTTTGGGATATACTTTTCACTTCTACTGAAATATGCCTTTCGTGATCAGGATGATGGTATATACATTCACTCACGCTCAGATGGTGGCCTCTATAATGCTCAGAGATTGAAGGCCAAGACCAAAATTAACAGGGTACTAATCAGAGAGTTGCTTTTTGCGGATGATGCTGCGATTACGACCCACTCTGAGGAAGAATTACAACACCTACTATCTGCATTCTCCAATGCTTGTTCTGAATTTGGTTTAACAATTAACAAAAAGAAGACACAGATTATGTCACAAGGTGCACATGGTGTACCATCAATCTTTATTGACGACGCCGAACTGGAGATAGTAGACCATTTTACATATCTAGGATCAGAGGTAAATAGCAAATTATCCCTCGATCAGGAAATCAACATCAGGATTGGCAAGGCAGCAACAACAATGAACATGTTAGCAAAAAGAGTCTGGGAGAACATGAAGCTTACTGCCAAAACAAAAGTCCTCGTCTACCAAGCCTGTTTCCTTAGTACTCTTCTCTATGGCAGTGAAACCTGGACAACTTACTCACGCCAAGAGAAACGTTTAAACAGCTTTCATATGCGGTGTCTGCGAAGAATACTTGGTATTAAGTGGCAAGACAAAATCACAAATACTGAAGTATTGGAAAGATCAGGTTGTGTGACGGTGTATTCCATGCTCAGTCTTCGTAGACTTAGATGGATAGGACACGTTAGGAGGATGGATGATGGTAGAATACCAAAGGACATCGTTTTTGGTGAATTACAGACGGGTAGGAGATCTCAGGGTCGGCCTCTACTACGATACAAAGATGTGTGTAAGCGGGACATGATTGATACAGGCATTGATAATGCACATTGGGAGGATGTCGCCACTGAACGTGTTGCATGGAGGGCAACTATCAGAAATGGAATAAAGACAAAGGAGAAAATGATTGCAGATAAAGCACACACAGAGCGTGAGAGACGTAAGATGGTGCAAAATGGTGGAAATGACCATGTTTTCACATGCACCTACTGTGGGCAAACATTTGCAGCAAGAATTGGCCTTACCAGCCGCACTCGCCACCGCCATGGATCGTAGTTATTAAGACTTTTTGAAGCACAATGTACCAAACTATCGTCCGTCAAGACGGAAAGGTGCCAATGATAGGTATAGGTTTATGTATAGGACTATATAGAGCTTACATTTTGCGCAATAAATTGC
>JACEFZ010014133.1:0-20342 GCA_014155875.1 Cepaea nemoralis | reverse complement strand
TGAGTTTAGGGCCGAAAACAAGTTTTTTTCTGGTGAATGGGGGAAAAACATGATATTACCAAATTCTCAAACAGCTTGCTTTTATCATGAGATTGACTGTTGGCTCTCTTTCAGCATTTAACTTCACTCACTCATATTCCTCAATCATCAAACACCATATTTATATGTGCATAGATGATCAATTCTCTCATCTATCAGACATCATTCATATGTGCATGGATGATCACACATGAATCTTTCATCAACCATCATTCATACTTGCATGTAAGGTGAGTAATTATACTTATGTGATTTTAGAATGATATCTTAAAATATTTAACATCATTGATATCACAATAAAATCTCTCATTTCACAATCTTACATCAGACACATCATATCTGTAGGAATGACAATTAGTATATGTCTGTGCTTTACACATGATAAATTCACAGATTTAACAACAATTACATTACATTAGCATCTTAATCACCCTCATCCTTCATCGGATATTATAATAATTTCCTGGATGATAATCAAGCCGATTGAGGTTTTGTTACAAATACTACATTCACATCTGTTTACAATAATGAATCACACATGGCACAAACAAGCCCTTCAATGACATAGATTTATGTGATCATTAGGCAAACTTATGAAATTCACCAAGGATTTAGCAAAATTAAATCCATGAGTTCCCACATGCTTTCATCAAATACATACAATTTATGCGATACACTCATCCGCATTCATTCATTATAAATCATAATCATTCTTGTATGGCGGTTGATTACGCACTATTACGTGGGACAAATATTATTAATTCCACATGTTTGACAGCAATGAAAATATATTTGCCTTACTACATGTGTGCTTTAACATCACACAAATTATGATACCTATAGAAATCTATTGGGCTCATATGTGTTCATGGAACAGAAAACTTACTTGACTTTGCATGTGCTCAATCTACTTGACTATACACATTACACTAGTTTGACTTACCAGTGTTTACATATTTAAAATAGTTTCTTCTTACCTGTGTGGGCACATGGAAAATAGTGTCCTTACCACTGAACTAAGGATTCTGAGTTTTCTTAAATCTTAAGTTACTCACCACTCTAAATCACTACTGATTTACCTACTTAAGTAATAAATGTACAACGTGGACTAATGCTTATACATTAAATCAGGTATTTACTTTGGGAGAAAAATAAAACTCACTATGGTTGTTCTTAATGGACAGTTTACCCATAGGCTATGAGAACTGAATATATTATTTAGTTCTTACTAAATTAATTTCTTCAGAACTTACCACATGGTTTTACAATACTGACTTACCACTCTTCTTCTGGGAAACAGACTCACAAACTAATCTAAGATTTAAAATAAATATCATATTCACCTTCATCCTAACAAAACGGCTTCACAACACAAGTCAACAGTTGACAACACCAAGATGTCAGGTCCTCGATTTGGTTGATTCCAAATACTGGCTGCTGGTTTTCGTCCTTCTATTCTCTCTAGACTTTACTTTTCTATCGTGGTCGTAGCGAGTTGAGAAGCTACTATTTTCCGCAGGCACAGCCGGCCTTTCTCCTGGTTTGTGACAACGAGTTGTGGTTTGAGTTTGTACAATGAGGCCTGGAAACCGGTTGTTGCTGTTTATATCTCACCTTTTTCCGTTCCGTGTTTTGGCTTTCCCGTGGACAATGAGTCTGTCCTTGTAAAATATGGAATTGTAGTAATATGACACAAATTAAAATTGTTGTGGTGAACTCTGATTTTGTTGTCCTGGAAATATTTACCGCCATGTTACGCTTGTGAAAAATTATATTACAGTTAACCAGGCCGCATGATTCTCATCTTGGCCTGCCTAGTTTACACCAGAGGGAAGAACATTACAAATTGCAGAATCTGCCGGAGCAACAAGACAATGCTCTAACTGTCTGCCATAAATAAACTACGACATACAGTGTATTGTCACACATGTAATTATTGAAGAATAAAAGCAGTACTACACACTGATACAAATAGTTGCCACTTTGTGGGAGTGCAATAGAATGATGTTTGCTTGTGGATTAGATTTTCTTATTGCCAGTGTACCTCGCTGTCAAGCGAACCCACTCCTACTTGCGGTTTAAGTTACCAGGTCAATGACGATTGTAAATAATATCAATGACATGGGTGTAATAGCGATAAAGCCATGAATATGGAAACAATTGGTAACTCTAAAAGTGGATGAACTTTACAAACAAGCACAGCTCGTCGCGAGGAGAATTCTTCATTACCAAACCACCAGATAATTTCTCAATTAATTATGAGCTATCTCAGTTCCACCCCTCTCTAACCCACCCGAAGCCCCAATATGGTAAATTATGACTTTGATGGTCACATTTGGTATCAACACATTGTTTTAAACTCATTTCCTAGTGTTCAACCAACTTTTATTTTTTGGAGAAACAAAATTCATATTGAAAGTTCTCAATTTTGAGCTATCTCAGCTTTAGCCAACAAAAGTGCTCCAATATGGCAAGTTATCACTTCTATGATCATATCTAGTGTAACTACATTGTTTTAGACTAATGTCCCAGCATTAAACTAAGATTATTTTTTTTTGGGGGGGGGGGGGGGGGGGGGACCTCGGGTATGTTAATATTGGGCTATTTCAGTCTTGTCAACAAAATTGCTCCAATATTGCAAATTATGACTTCTATGATCATATCTAGTGTAATCACATTGTAACCACATCTCTTTTGTGCCTTCTTGACAACGGAGGAGTTGTATTTTAATATAATTTGATAATTTTATGTTTTTTCTTTAGATCTGTTTGTGTTGTCCTGTCCTTGATGAAGTTTTGTGTAATCGAAACGTCGTTTTTTTTTGTGTCCTAGATTATTTATTTTTATTTTATTATTATATATTTTTTGGATCGTCTCTTTTTTTTTTGGGGGGGGGGGGGGAATTTTCACTCTGTGGTCTATGTCAATCTTTATGGAGTCTGTTGTAAGATATGTACAGTGTGTCCGTGTTTAATATGTCTCATCTTTTCTGAGGAGTTATAAATATCTAACTGTTCGTGTTTCCTAACTTAACTTAAGACAGATGTGACTTTCTGTGTTTCGCTTGTCCAGTGTTTTTTCCCGCGTTTCCATCCTGTTTCAGGATATTGCGGTCAACACCAGCACCTTTCAGTTGTATCTTGATTCCTAGGCTAGATTACGCTCATCAGCACGCCACGACTTTCTGAGCGACCGGCTGCATACTCTCATAAGTCACTAGCGTGACTCGAACCACTTCTAATTCTCGTCCGCTCACGTTGACTACGAAAGTATTCGGGATTAACGGAGAAAGCTGCTAACCCCTCGGCCAGGCAGCCGGCCGCTTGTCCAGTTGCTTGTTCTAATATCTGAGCCTTTTTTTTTTTCAATGTCTCTTTAACGCGATATAGCAAACTGTTCCTTGGTCGTCATCTTTCCTTGTATCCCAATGTTCTAACGTAGAACAATAACCACACAGAAGAAGAAAAAGAATGTACATATGTCGCAACGTACGGGTTATTTTTGTAATCATTACCGTCTTTGCATTGCTGCTGTTTGGTTTTGGTTAATGATCGCTGATGAAGGCTTGTGGCTGCAACGTCCTCTGTTTTGTGTTGTTATAATAATTGTATCAGGACTTAATTAGTGTTTTCTAGTTGTTTACATTTCCCCAACTAATTGATGTGCTTAACACTGTGGCAAGCACTTAAAATGCGAAAGTTGGATTAAATCATTTGCACGCGAAAGGGGCGGAGAGAACATTATCTATTCATTAGCTATTAAGGTTGAGAGGTCAGCAGTTGGCCGGATATTTCTAAACGTTCATGATAACTTTTAACGTACACGTGTTTTTTGTTTCGTAACGTCCGGGTTAAACGTTCGTTGGATGGCCTTCACAAGACGTCGCGATCAACCAAAGCATATTTTGTCTGTTTGAGATTTACTAGACAATTTTTTTTAACGCTCTGTAGTTTGCCATTGCTTTCAGAACGACCAACACAAACTACCGTAGGAAAGCAATGCAAAGAGTCTGCTTTCATATCCCCAGATATATGGGTAAAGCTGGGGCGACCATCTCCAACCCAGCGCGTCCTCTGGTGGCGGATCGTGGAACGGCCTCTTGATATAGAGGTTAGCTGCGAATACCCAATAAGCAGCCGCGGACAACAGGCAGTGGGCACAGAGGGCGAGGAGGGATCTTAGAGTGGGACTTGAGTTCCTTAGAAAATACCTCATATGCTCGGAGACGTGCCTGCCTAGTGAGTCAGGAGCGCTATAACCCCTCCCCCGGGTAGGTGGAACCCGTTAGCTTGGGACAGAAGTCATTTTAGGAGACGGAAAACTCCAAATATAAACCCCTGAGTTCAAGGTGGACCAATGTGCCGAGGAACTGGATGACCATGGGTAAATTGGTCGTGAACGTTGGACGTCTGGCAGGCGTGTGGGGCGGCACCAGGCGTATGGACTCCTGCGGGATATCCCCTGCCTCTTCCCTAGCAAGCAGGCAATGCAAGGGCGACCGGTTATTTCCTGCAATATCCAAACTTTGCTTATGGAATTAATTCAACACGGGTGTCGCTTGTCGTCCCTGGGGGAAAAGTGGATTCAACAAGCACACCTGTTAATTATCCTTGTCTAGGGTTTCCTCTGCTGGTGGGCCTATTGCCGGACCTTTGTCTACAGACCCCCTTTTAGTCTTTTTATTCACTAGCTCTCTATCTCTTACCCCATTACCATACCCCTCTTCACTTTCCTCCAGCGCATACCCACACAACAATGTCTTCTAATAAATATTGAATTAATTTATTAGATAAAATGTCTCAGGTGTGTGTGTGGAGTGTAAGTGCAAAGACATATGTGTTGTATTCTATCGTGTAGTGAGACAAGAGCGACAATCACAGATCTACATCAAAAGTAGCATCACATAACGGCCAGATTGTCTCACAACAGCACAGATTTGGAAGGTGCTCACCCGGTAAAATGTCTCTCTGAATGATGTTGCTGTCGTTACCATATCTCCTTGAAAATCGTTTTCACTTGAAAAAAAAACAGTATGTTCACCACAGTGTTTTATTTTTCGGTAACGTCTTTCAGGTTTATATATTCCATTAAAAAAAATGAAAGTTATTATCTTCATGTACTGTCCACACATCGGAGATTTGACGGTACTATCATCTCTGAGTGAATTAGTAGTCACCACAATGTCTAATATATCACCGACACACTGCGTTTAGGAATCCCCAGAATGTTCTGTTACTAATAACAAGTGATCTGGCATGACAGCCTCTTCATTTTTAAGACAGTTCATAGGCACAATATTGAGCTTCATATTTTGGTTTCTTTTTGAATATATGCTGCTGTCAGTCTATTATCCTGACTGCCTTGTATGTGTCCGTTATTTCTATAACTGTCTGACCTGTATAGGTGATATATGCCTTCAATCTTGCCGATAGTTCTCACTGCATCTGACTATGGTCATTTCTTTCTAGTCATGAGTATTGCTATTGTGGTTTTCATGGGAACCTGTCAAAGAGACAATACCTGGTGAGATCAACCTAACTCAGACTCATTAGAGGTGAGAGTAGGCTTAGGGCCATTATCAGTTCTAACTTCTATATATTCAGAGAAATGATCTCTGTGACATATGACATAAGAGTTCTACACCTAACGTAAGACTATGTCAAAGAAGAGAAAGTCATAGGGAGGTATAGAAATCCCAGTAACCACTTATAATATAATCTCCTATCATAGACCTATCATTATCTCTCCCTCGTACGGCCTATTTTCCATTATCAAGTACTAATACTATCGAGTGCACTGACCCTGGCTCAACCCGCTAAGTTACTTCTCAGCTAACGGCGGTCGACACTCTATATTACGTTTACACACGAAAGTTCCCTATGCTAGCTTTTTATTCTCTCTCTCTCTCTCTCTCTCTCTCTCTCTCTCTCTCTCTCTCTCTCTCTCTCTCTCTCTCTCTCTCTCTCTCTCTCTCTCTCTCTCTCTCTCTCTCTCTCTCTCTCTCTATATATATATATATATATATATATATATATATATATATATATATATATATATATATATATATATATATAATATATATATATATATAATACCTTATTTACTAATTCCGGCCTAGAATTACACCACTTAATTCCATAAAGGAAAAGTGCGGGTCGACTTTACACAACCTAGACTTAGTGATATATATTCTATTTCGGCACTCAATCAAATCCACACCCGCCTATCGTAAAGGCCAACTTCAACTGGTTATTAAAACCGTAAATTCAGTTCAAAGTTATGGGCTGGACTATGTCACTTGTTTTGTTCTTAACCCTCATCCTTTGTTCTATTCCCTGGTGGTTTTGATCTCCGTACACCGTACTGATCATCGTCTTTAATAAAGACGATCCCCTGTTCCATCGTGTTTCTCCGTTTGATCAAAGGACTATGTTCACCGTATTTCCACGCGATCCCTGTTTGATCTAGCTCCGAACTCCCCGGAGATAAACGATGTTTCTCCCGATGATTCTCCGTCTGTCCGATACTGACTCTTGTCTTTGAACTTTCCCGGTAGACAATTCTTCCGTTGGGCTTCGCTTCCGTGTCCAATACGTACGGCCAGTGTTTGAAGTCACGATCGCCGTCTTTTTGAAAATTTCAGGACCGTCACATAACTGTTTCTGTCATTTTCTCCATCGTGATCGTCGCCTGCCAGCCATATCATGACAACGGGAATCGTCACCGGAGCTACGGAGCACGTCCTCTACGCTGACATATCTTTCAGAGGCTAGCGAAGAGAGAGTGAGGAGGAGAAGACGAGGAAATGGTGTGAGAAGAAGTCATAGAAATAGGAGGCCAAGCGCCAGGAGAACAAGACGAAAAGTGGAGAGACTAGGCTTCAACCATGTAAGAGTGGGATACTGGAATTGTCGTAGTACCAGGCAGAGAGGTCCTGCATTGGAGAGGCTAATATATGATTTTGATGTCCTCATGCCCCAGGAGATAAATACAGACAAATACCATTGCCCTGGTACGCCAGTTATATAAACCCTACTGGGCAGAAGAGACATGGGCAAGGTCTGCTGATGAAGGAAGGAGTGAAGCATGTGGTACTTGACTTGAGCCAGTGGAATCACAGTTCAAGGGAGGTTCAGGGTATACAAATGGAGATTGGTGGCTTAAGTTGGAACATCATAAATGTATATGCCACAGTGGACTGTTTTGTCAGAAAGGAACACTGGGACTGGTTTAAGGAATTGGAGGGATTACCAGGTGATAGGTTACTCATATGTGGAGACTTCAATGCGAGGAGCCGAGATTGGGACAGTAGTGGAGAAAACCGACAGTGAATTGCCCTTGCGGATGCCATGGTGGACTCCGATGTGGTCTGCATAAATGATGGTAGGCCGACTAGAATGGCAATGAGGCCTGGCGATGCAGACACAGCTATTGACTTGGCACCTGTCTCCCAGTCATCAGTCCTTGATGTAAAGTGGACCGCTTTGAATAACCACGGGAGTGATCACATGCCATGCTCAGTCCTGATCTCTAAATCCAGGAAAGTTAAGGCTGGGAGAGCGTGCAAGACCTTCCGGTATGACTGGACTGATAGCCTTCTTGGACGCCTCAGACAGGGGACTTGAAACAGGACTGTTAAAACTCCTTTTTTGCAGACCCCATGGTGGACCCCAGAAGTAGACCATGCTTGTAAAGCAAAGATAGCTGCAGTGAAGCAGCTAAGGAAAGTGCGACAGACACCCCGAAGCTCACGAGAGGAAGTGGACACAGCGGAAAATGTCAAGAAAGACAAGGGGGAGGTTTACAAGCGCTGTGCTGCAGAGGCCAAAAACGCAAAATGGGAATGTTTCATGAAGGAGATTGGAGGTGATAAAACACTGCGGAAATTCTGGAAACTGCACAGACAAATGCAAAGAAAAGATCGGCCTATGACAGTGGGAAAAATTTACAGAGATGATGGTGTGCGCGTGACAACAGACAAAGAGAGAGGGAGGCGTTTCTCCAGTGATTTTTAGAGCAGACCAATCATAATGATTCGGACACCAGGGATGCAGTTAGAGAGGAATTATCTGGCACCATGAAGAATATGCATTATGAAGACATCATACGGGTTGAAGATGTTAAACATATTTTGAAAAAGGCAAAAGACACGGCACCAGGGCCCGATGGGGTTAGGTATGGCCACATGAAGGCTTTGAGCGATGCAGACCTGAAGGAGATGACCGACTGCTTTAACCAGAGCATTAGGACAGTATCGGTACCGCAGGATTGAGTGCACAGCTATCTCATCCCTCTCCCAAAACCATTCAAGGATAATTCAAAGCTTAGCGGCTTTATTATCATCACCCTTCAAAATACATTTGGGAAGGTTCTAGAGAAGATAGTTGCTGTCAAGCTGCAAGAGATTTTGGAAACGATGGCGGCAGCGCTATGCATACAATAGTGTTCCATATGATATTTTGATGACCGCACTGATGGAGAAGGGGGTCAATCCCTGGTTGGTGAACTGGATAGCAGCCGTCCTGCATTCTCGTCGGGTTGCTCTCCGTCTGGGTGCAAGGACCTCAGAACCACATATTTTAACCCCAGGACTGCCACAGGGATCTTCAATCTCACCGGTGCCCTTTAACGTGTATACGAGCAAGATTGCAAACCTAGAAGCACTAGGGGTTGGAAGGATACTAACATTTGCAGATTATATTCTTGCATACAGGCAGGGGAGAGATATGGAGCAAACAGCCCAGGAGCTACAGGCGACAGTAGACAAAGTGATTGACTGGTGCACTGAAATGAGTGCTGTCATCCACCTGGAAAAGGCAACTGTTTTGTGGTGCTCTCTGGACAACATGATTGTGAGAGCTGATGTCCTAAGCCTCGCGATAGATGGTAGAAGCGTCAACAGAGAGAACAAACTGAAGTATCTGGGAATCACATTTGGCAGGAGCCTGTCCTTCAAGGACCATGTGGAGACGGTTGTGTCAAGGTCTCAAAAGGGACTCAACGCACTTAAAACTATGGCTGCAATGGACACAGAGTAGAGAATGCTTTTCACACTATACCAGCACTTGATCCTCTCAGTGATTGATTATGGACTAGGACTGCTCACAGTCTCAAAGAGTTAGCTGGTGAAATTAGAGCGAATACAGAATGAAGCTATGCGGGTCATTCTGGGATGCACTAGAGACACCCCAGTAGTGTGTATGCGTTACATCCTTGGTCTGCCGACTGTTGCTGGCAGGCTCAAGGTGATGCAGGAGAAGGCATACCTCAGAGTAGCTGCAGACACAGGTCACCCGTTGCATGAGGCGCTGGACGCCGTTAAGGGTCAGCGACTGGTAAGAGGGAAATCATGGATGGCTCAGGCGGAGGATACTAACAGACAGTTGTGCCCCATGGAGAAGATTAGGCGAGGGGAGCAGTGGGGCAGAGTGCCAGCGTAGCAGTCAGACTTGTGCAGAGTTATAATCACATTGAGCCGGGAGTGCAGGGAGTGGCCAGCGTGGGCCACGGAAGTGGAAATTCAGCAACTAATTCAGGAATGCTCGCCCGGGTGATGTGATTATTTACACAGATATGTCGGTGTTGAGAGGTAGGAGAAGTACCTGGGGGTTCTTAGCAAAAACTAATGGTCGACGTTTGGTGCAGGAGAGCCTGACATATGATACCACAACATCTAGCTTAAGAATGGAGGTGGAGGCGGTCAGTGCAGCTTTCCGCTGGATGGAGAGTACGACACACACACACACACACGCACACACACACACACACACACACACACACACACATCGTTATTGTAACTGACTCAGAAAGCATGCTGAGGAAGGTGAGGACAGACAAGCTTCGGGCTGAGTGGCTTGCTTCGCTTCGGAGGTCACGGGTGGCAAGCATCGCCTGGATCTTTTCTCCGGGGCATGCCGGTGTGCTGGGGAATGAACAGGTGGACAGATTGGCGGGCTCTGCAAAACTTGGTGGAGTATTGATGCATGACAAGGCAGACGTGGTTGCGGCCTTGTGGGAGCACGTGTACACCTCGGAGGAGCAAATGGATCACCATGGTCTGGCAAGAATGAGACAGCGAGGAGTGACGAGGGAATCTGGCCGACGCTCGACGCTCAGAGGAAAGGCGAGACGGACATATAATCAGATTGCTACTGGTACTATTGATGTTGGAACTCTCCGCTGGCTGCTGAGGATGGGGACGGAGCGCTTATGGGAATGCCCCGAATGCTGTGATGTCGGTTTCTAAATCAATCAATAAATCCCCAGAAGCCAATTTCTAAACGACCAACACAAACTACCGTAGAAAAACAACGCAAAGCGGTCTGCTTTCAAATCCCCAGAAGTTGACTTGGATGTCGGGGAATTGTGAAACGCAGTCACCGCCCCTAAGACACATAGTCGGGTATGTCCTGGTTACACATTTTAAATATCCCAGTAAGTCGGGAGGGAAGGAAGAGACGATGATGCTGGATAGGACACACGCTGAGGAAATCTGAGGATAGTTTAGCTTTGACACTCCCTTGTTGGGAACCACAATTCTGCTACTATAAAAGCACCAAAAATGAAATCACATATTGACTTGTTTCCAATTGATTCTATTTACATATAAGAAGTGTTTACAAAGACTCTATTGTCCGCTATTCATACTAAGAGCTGTGTCTTTTCTCATTCATAATGTCAGTAGCATGTCATTTGCAGAACCTCGCTCCCATAACAACCTTTCAGAAAACTTCTCGATCATTAGTAAGATGTCCCGCGTCCGATACACTATATACCAATCTGGAGATCATCCGCCACATCTTGCACCCATCTTCTCTTTGGCCTTCCTCTCTTCCCAGACATATACCCCTCCATTATTGTTCTCACCAAACTTTCATGACGTTTCAAGTGACCAAAATATTTCAATTTTCTTTGTTTTATCGACTTTAATAGCCAACCTTCTTCAATATTCAGCTCTTGAAGTATGGATGCATTTGTTCTTTTGTTTTATCCAAGAGTTATTTTACCTCAGAGTTAATTGGCCCTTTTAAGTGTTGTGATTACAGACCCGACTATATCGAGATATGAAGTCCAGGGTACAGCAGACAACTTACGTAGCTGAAGTGTATACACGAGTTCTGCACAAGACTAGCGAAAAAGAACTGTTCATATCTTCAGCATAATGAAACGTCTCTGGTGGTTTTTTGTTTGCTTGCTTGCAGTAGACTCAGGTAAGTTCAGTCATTTTAGTGATTTAGTTTTACCGGGTCATTGTATTACACGAATGTGACATGAAATGTTTGTACTGTTTTCATCCTCCGAACTGTGAGATGTATCAAGTATTAGGTAACCTTCAGGGTATTGTGGTAACATGAAAAATTTAATATGCACGTATTGAACGGCACTAGTTAGATATGGACATAAGTAGTGATTAGAGGGCACACTAAGCAATATAAACATTGACTCTATAGTGATTACAGTGGGATTCGAACCTGTTGTCTCCAAATGACAAAGCGCCTCTCTGTAGGAGTAAGCGTAACGTACTTCAACGTACGGCCAGGAAGAACACTCCCAAGAAGGTGTCTTCACTAGCCAGACCTGGTAGGCACCGAAATTCAGTTGAGTTGAATCAAGATCCAACATAATAGCACTCTGTATATTCCCATACGTTTAGATTAGTTTAGATTAGTTTAGTCGATGGATCAACATCACGGCACATGGGTGCAACCCATAAGTGCTCCGTTCTCCTCCTAACTCAAACCTGAGTCTGGAGAAACTCATCTCAGTGCACGAACTCCGTAGCACTGGCGAGGATCTTGAAATACTTTGGGTAGATTTTTAACTCGAAATTTTGCCCGGGCAGTGCCGTTAGGCTACACTTTTTCGATTTTCAACTTCCAAAGCATTTTTTACGTGCGCAACAATATACACGGGCGTCCGATCTCACTACCCAGAGACCAGGGGACATTTTTATTACTAGAAGTCCACGAGAAAAAATCCCGGTCATTACCGGGGCTTGAACCCGGGACCTCCAGCACTCGAGGCGGACACCATACCTCGAGACCACGCAACCCCCTTATATTCCCATATGTGCTCCGTTCTAATCTTCAACAGCCATCGAAGAGTCCCAATTATAATGGTACCAGTGGCAGTCTGAACATGTGTCCGGTCCGTCTGGTCTTTCCTCCGAGTCCGGAGTTTCAGCCAGATCCTCTGGTCACTCCCTGCAACACAATTGTCTTCAGGCCGTGATGCTCTATATATTCTACCGCACTATACACACGATTCCACAGAGCCCCGACCACACCTACCTTATCATGAACCAATACCCCACCTGTCTGTCAGGTCTTAGTCAGATATGACTGAGCTACCGTATAACAGTAGACGGTACTACCTGCTTTCTGTTAGCGTCGAACGTTGGGCGGCGCTTACCAAACCCGACACCCCACATTGTGCCAACGGCTTCGGGCGGAAGAGCGCAGATGGGAGGGTACAAGCCTTACCCTGGTGCGAGGAAATGCAAGCTAAAGACAAAATGTCATGGCAGGGCAGACCAGGCCCTAAGCCTTGGTTTGCGGCTGGTCTAGGATCGAAGCTCCGACAGGCGGACAGTTAGAGCATTGCTTTGCTGATCCGGCAGCTTCTGCAGCTTGTCTTGTTCCAAATGTAGGGGTGTTGCCTTTCCTCTGGAGTGAACTAGGCAGACCGAGAGAGGGATCATGCTGCATGGGCAACACATGGTTTCTTTATTTTAGCCCAGGCTTTGTGCTATGGAGAGGCAATAACTCCATCCCTGGTCTTAACTGGTCTCGGAATCAAAGCGAGAGGCAACTGTTACGGGTTATAAGCCCCTGTCAATTGGCGTAGACATGGGGAGCCACGAGTTGCCTCTGACGGTGGGAGACACCTACAGGTATCACTGATCAGCTACCGCCCGCCTCAAGCTGGGCAACCCCCAGCCAATTGGGTGCTGATCCGCCACAGCCTGCTTGCTTCAATGGGTGCTTGGGGCTAGGACAAAATCTGTGATTGATGCCGAACTCAATCGTCTTAACATTGATATTGCTGGCCTGCAGGAGACTCGTCTCGCTGAGGAAGGGTCTCTCAGGGAAAACAATTACACCTTTTTTTTGGAAGGGTAGAGGGCAGGCAGAAAAAAGGCAACACGGTGTGTTCTTTGCAGTGAAGAATTCGCTACTGGGAATGATTGCAATTCCAGCAGGAGGAAATGAAAGACTATTATCCCTGCGCTTGGCAACCTCTTGTGGTTTTGCCACCAGTATTACTGCATATGCACCGACACTCGGTTCCCCTGATGATGTGAAGGATTCGTTCTATGAGGAATTAGACTCTGTTATCAAGGCAGTTCCAAAATCTGACTACATTTTATGCTCGGTGATTTTAATGCTCGTGTGGGCAAGGACTCGAGTTCATGGCCAGTGTGCCTTGGAAAATACAACATCGGTCGCTTGAATGAAAATGGGCAAAGGCTGCTGGAACATTGCACCAGTAATGACCTATGGATAACAAATTCCTGTTTCAAAACAAAAGAGATGCATAAGGTCACATGGAAGCATCCAAGATCCGGCCATTAGCACCAGCTGGACTTCATCATCACAGGGAGACAACATCTGAACCATATATCATTGACTCGAAGTTACCACAGTGCTGACTGTGATAAGGATCATTCTTTGGTTGTTGCAAGGGTTAGACTGAGACCAAAGAGAATCTACACAGCTAAACACAAGTCTCCCCGGGAAGGTTAACCCGGTCAACAAATGCCCGCAGAAGTCGGATGTGTCGGCCTAACGGCGCAAGAACGCAGCTCTGCTGTAAACAGGCACAACGCAATCACATCCGAAAAAAAAACTCCGGATGATCGCAGCAGAAGAAGAAGAAGAAGAAACACAAGTCTAGCCCCAGGATTAATATTATTAACACTCACGATCCTGAAAAGTGCTTTCAGTTTCAACAGCAACTTGAAGATGCTTTCACTGATACACCAGAAAATTGTACAGTAAATGAAAAGTGGGGTCAATTTATGGAAACTCTTTATAAAACTGCCGTAGGGGTTTACGGCACTGTGGATCATAAGAGGCAGGACTGGTTTGCGGCAAACAGCGAGACTCTGCAGCCCTTGATTGATAAGAAGAAGAAAGCTCTCTTAAGAAACAAGGAAAGACCAACGCGTAACACTCTGAGTGAGCTAAGGCAAGCTAGGAAGGATGTGCAAAAGGCTGCCAGGCAGTGTGCAAATGATTATTCGATCAAGTTATGTGATTCCATTCAAATCGCAAGTGATAAGGGAAACATAAGAAGCATGTATGAAGGAATAAAGAAAGCCTGTGGTCCAGTGATCAAAAGAAGTGCACCATTGAAAACCTTGATTGGAGAAATCATCACTGATAAGAAACAGCAGATGGACAGATGGGTAGAGCACTATTTGGAGCTTTACTCAAGTGAGACCAAACTAGCGGATGATGCCCTCAACGCCATAGAGGCTCTACCAACTCTTGACCATCTGGACACACTTCCCACCATAACAGAAGTTAAGTGTGCTATAAATGAACTTGCATCTGGCAAGGCTCCAGGTAAGGATGGGATTCCAATAGAGGTTATCAGGAGTGGGCAAGACACACTCACTCTACAGATCCACCAGCTAATAGAGCTATGCTGGCGAGAAGGACAAGTCCCACTAGATTTCAAAGATTCAAGCATCATAACACTGTACAAGAACAAGGGCGATCCGGAGCGACTGCAACAACTATAGGGTATCTCACTTCTGTGTATTGTTGGAAAAGTATTTGCCAGAATTGTTCTGCGCAGACTTCAAGTCCTAGGAGATCAAGTCTACCCCGAATCACAGTGTGGCTTTCGACAGAACCGGTCTACCATTGATATGATATTCTCATTGCGACAAATGCAAGAAAAATGCCGTGAACAGAATCAACCACTGTTTATTGCCTTCATCGACCTCACAAAGGCATTTGATTTGGTCAGTCGTGAGGGTCTGTTCAAGGCACTAAAGAAGATTGGCTGCCCACCAACTCTTCTGTCCATTGTGGAATCGTTCCACACAGGCATGAAGGGTATAATCAAGTTTGATGGTGCAACTTCTGAAGAATTTGAAATCAAGAGTGGAGTTAAGCAAGGTTGTGTACTAGCTCCCACCCTCTTTGGAATATACTTTTCACTTCTACTGAAATATGCCTTTCGTGATCAGGATGGTGGTATATACATTCACTCACGCTCAGATGGCGGCCTTTACAATGCTCAGAGATTGAAGACCAAGACCAAAATTAGGAGGGTACTGATCAGAGAGTTGCTTTTTGCAGATGATGCTGCAGTTACGACCCACTCTGAGGAAGAATTGCAATGTCTACTATCTGCATTCTCCAATGCTTGTTCTGAATTTGGTTTAACAATTAGCAGAAAGAAGACACAGATTATGTCACAAGGTGCACATGGGGTACCATCAATCTTTATTGATGACGCCGAACTAGCGATGATAGACCACTTTACATATCTAGGATCAGTGGTAAATAGCAAATTATCCCTAGATCAGGAAATCAACATCCTGATTGGTAAGGCAGCAACAACAATAAACAGGTTAAGAAAAAGAGTCTGGGAAAACAGGAAGCTTACTGCAAAAACAAAAGTCCTTGTCTATCAAGCCTGTGTCCTTAGTACTCTTCTTTATGGCAGTGAAACCTGGACAACTTACTGTCGTAAGTAAAGAATATCGTAGTAGTTATGTGTTCTTCTTTACTACTTTAGTGTCGTCCCTGGAGTGAGGGGAATCAACACCCACATTTATTTTAATTCAATATCACTATCCTGGAGATATCCAGCAGACTCCGTCCACAACACTCCCTCAATCTAAAGACATCTTCTTCTCACTCTTACTCACCCCTGGATCATGCCCCCTCTCATTCTCCCCCAACATAACATACTTGACAACTCTAGCTTCAACAAATAAAAACAAGAAATTTATTAAAGCAAAGAGTATATGTAGGAGAATTGTGTGTGTGTGTATAATGTGTAGAATGTGTGACGTATATTCTAAGGTGTATATAGATTCAGATAAGTGTTCAGGAGTATAGTCATTCTCATCACTGTGCTGAGAACACACCAGCACCATGTATTCCAGACAAACAACCTCACCGAGGTGATGCTTCTCCGGTCACGTGAAGAGTTTCTACGCTATCTCTCGAGGTATCCAGACGTTTGGACATCCATGACAAACACTGTCTAATGAGAGTCTTCAATCTAATTCACACTATGAATTTCCTCTGTTATTAACTGTTTGTTACTCAGAGAATTCTAACACTATTGTCACTGTTACTTAGGAAATCTTAATTGATCTAGTGTCACTGGTTGTAAAGATTCCCCATATTAACACCACAATCTGAATGTTCCAGGTATTTCTATAAATTTATATGAATGTTCCTGGTATCAGTGTTGTATATATATAATGCTCTGACTGTTCAGTGATACAACTATCACTTGCTAAACATAAGTATAATTAGCATGTCCTGCTCAGCAGAAGCCAGGTTCCCGCAGACCAACTTGAGTATAAGCCCAATGTAGAGGCCTCTCAGCAACTTCTGTCTTCAAATCCTGAGCCATCATCTTCTAAACTGTGTTCTAGCTTCACTGTTGAATATCATAGCACACATACATGGAACCTGTTGAGTATAGAATACTATGGTGAGAGCAACTCAATCCTGGCCGGAATTAGGTGAGTGTAGGCCAATAGCAGCACTCAGATCTACAACAGAGATCCGATCTCTGTCATATGGCCAAATAGCTCATCACATGGTCTGAGACATGGCAACACCAGGAAAGAATAAAGGAACGGGTAGAAACCCAGCAGATGCCCTACTGGAAGATCCTACCATTTCACATTCCCCTCCTCCCTCCCAACCATCCTCAGTCTCTCTTATTATTATCCCACTACTTTGTCCTCAACTCCCTGAGTAAAATAATATATCACACAAGCTAGTTAAAGCCACACAATAGGATACTAGTGCCGACGCTCCTATGATACTTTCTAGCACCGCACTTATAGAACATTCTATCACCACACCTATAATACACTATATCACCACACCTATAATACATTATATCACCGCACCTATAATACATTATATCACCGCACAGTACTGTACTCTATTCCTAATCATACTCTAAGTTAGATATGATTAATAGTCTACCATATGCCTATTCCGGTTGATAATTGAGACTATGCAATCACAGACTGGATCTATGTCCGCCGATACATTATCAACACTTTGACACTATAGTCTCTTTCAATTAGCACAACTCGGAATACTGCACCGATCCTTCAAACTTCAGAAATCTTGGTCGACTAACTCCACTTGTTTACCGCAACGGGTTTTATATCGGGCTTGAGTGACGTCACCAAAAAGTCTAGACGCTGATAAGTCCAGAGTCTGGTTTTCTCCTCTTGTTTTAGACTAACTGGAGTCAATCCGCCGTCAAGTTTGCTTTCATGTGGGGAAATCCTTTGTCTCGTACAAAGAACCAGAGAATTCCCCACATCACAGAATCCTCTCCGCCGTCTGTCCAGACATTCCGTCTACACTTAAAAGGCTAACTACCGCCTTGGCAGACGTCTGGCGTTATTATTCGTTTCTCGAACAACCAACATCATAAAGAATCGCCGACTGTGAGTAGACATTTTGACGCGACGTATTTTTGTTCCTCCGTCTATACACATCAAAGGGTTGCCTGTTTGTGCAGACGAATGTCTCCTTTTGTCATCGATCGAAACTAGCAAGTTTATTTTTCGTGACACTTACTCACACCAAGAGAAACATTTAAACAGCTTTCATATGCGGTGTCTGCGAAGAATTCTTGGTATTAAGTGGCAAGACAAAATCACAAATACTGAAGTATTGGAAAGATCGGGTTTTGTGACAGTTTATTCCATGCTCAGTCTTCGTAGACTTAGATGGATAGGACATCTTAGGAGGATGGATGATGGTAGAATACCAAAGGACATCTTTTTTTGTGAATTACAGATGGGTATGAGATCTCAGGATCGGCCTCTACCACGATACAAAGATGTGTGTAAGCGGGACATGATTGATACAGGCATTGATAATGCACATTGGGAGCAAGTCGCCGATGAACGTGTTGCATGGAGGGCAAACATCAGAAATGGAATAAAGACAAAGGAGAAAATTATTGCAGATAAGTCACACACCGAGCGTTTGAGACGTAAGATGGTGCATGATGGTGGAAATGACCACGTGTTCACATGCACCCACTGTGAACGGACATTTACAGCGCAAATTGGCCTTATCAGTCACATTCGCTACCGCCATAGGTAAAGGTTATTATGCCTTTTTAAAGCACAAACTATCGTCTGTCTAGACGGCAAGGTGCCAATGAACCCCACCAAGTGGTGTAAACCCAGCCAATCTGTCCGCCTGCTCGTTTTCACCAGACTAGCATGTCCTGGGTGAAAACATCCATCTTATAATCTCTATTGTTGATTATTTATGAGATCCCAAGACAATGAAGATAATAAAGGCAACATGGTGAGGCATGTGGTTCTTGGAACACTTATTTCATCTGATGGGGGATGCCATTAAGCGATTTAAAACAAGAATCGCAATGGCAAAGGTAGCCTGATGCACGTTGGAAAACACCGAGCAATAAAAAGATGTCAAATGCAACGAGAAAAGTGCTACATAGAACCTATACTTTTGTATGGATGTGAGACATGGACAATGAGCAGACACTCTGAAAAAATATATCTAATGACAGTTTAACTGTGATTTCTGAAGAAAACCTAACGAGTACCATGGACAGACAGAAAAGCCAATGAGCAAGTCCTAAAGAAGCAAATGGAAACGGTTCACTGATTACAGAAATTAGATGTAGACAGTCAAAATTGTTGGACACGTTATGAGAAGAAATACATTGGAGAACTTGATGACAACTGGCATGATTGAGGTGGAAAAAAAAACACGGGGAAGACAGAAAAGCTTGGCCAGATAGCATGGTCGAGATAAGAACACAGAGCTGATTAACGACTCTGGTGATCGTTTGAGATAGCGAAACATGTGCACGCTGCTTTTCGGCATGGCACATGATGATGAGTTTAAATACACAAATTGTGAATCAGGAGGCGAAGGCATGACACACGCTGGATATGACGTGATGTGATAAAACCTGAGAATAGTATAACTAGAAAGATGTTTGTGTGGAATCCACTGGGCACATGAACATGAGGAAGGCCTAAAACACGCAGAGGAGATAAAGAGGACGCAAGTGAATTATATGGGGAGGACATTGATCTGCATGAGTTAGCTAAGGATTAAATCTAAGCCACCACCCGATGCTTTATGCCGAAGTCAATAAATGGGAACGATCCCACTGCATGCAAACAGGGGCAGTGTGTCAGACTTTCTTTGCAAAAGATGACTGAACCATTTACAAATATAGATTGTTATCCACGCAATGGGAAGAGAAACGTCATATTGTGGGTGGCACACATACCTTGTGTATAGAAACAAATGCAAGACAGTCTGCTTCCAAATCGACCGCAACTAAGTTTCGAACGCGGTACTAATTGCACTCGTTACGCCTACGCCACAGAGTCGGCTAGTTAGATAAGTAAACAGACAATTTCATGTTAAAATAACTGTATTTATGCCAGCTTCAATGAGACTAGCGCTTCTGTATCCTAGCGTCAGGCGCGATCACAACTCGAGCGCCGGACGAGATCTGCAAAAATGTGGGCATGTTTTGGACTCATAGAGATCAATGCTGGGACTACAAGGAGTGTGTGAATGGCGCATAAATTTAACACAAGTGTTTTGGGTCAGTTGCTCGACATGGACTCACGGACATTTTCGCGTAAGCGAGGGAGATTAATAATTCATTGTTACATCTTTAATGGTTTTTTTTTATTTCCCTTAAGTCGGGGGGGGGGAGGGGGGGGGGGCTCTCACCCCAACACAGACTTACACACACACAGACTCACACACCCCACACACACACCACACACCCCACACAACACCCACACACACACACACAACGCACGCGTTTCTTGTACACGAAAAACTTGCAAGGAAAACTTGCAAATCGAAAACTTGCCACCCGAAAAAATCACACCGTAACAACAACAACAAAAGAAAACTTGCACAAGCAAACAAAACTTGCTCAAGCAAAAAAAAAAAAAAAAAAATGGCCCCCGCGCGCGCAAAAACAAAAAACAAAAAAAAAAAAAATTGCAGTCACAAAAATTTTTTGGCCCCAAAAAAAAAAAGGGGGTTGGGCCCCCCAAA
>JACEFZ010014132.1:0-15250 GCA_014155875.1 Cepaea nemoralis | reverse complement strand
CATGTGATTTAGATGGCACAATAAATGCATCAGATGCGTAATTAGTTTGTATTCTTGTCACTCCAGCCGGGGTCGCCAGATCGCTTCTCTCATTTGCATATGACCCGTTGTTCTTGGGACTCCATTGTGTGAGCTGTTGTATAGATGGCCAATCCTTGATGCATTTAACTCTTATCCGTAATAAGGATAAAATAATTTATTCTTTGTCATAAAATTGAGCTGCCTGTTCTTGTTAGGTGAAAGAAATGTGATTGTTGGACTAGCTAATAAAAGAAAGAAAGAAAAACAGAAAAAAAGATAGTTTATAGGCAGATATCCCCGTTAGAAGTATATTTGTAACGGTTGTCTTTTTCAACGTTTGCGGACGGCCTCTCGTGCAGTTTGAATATCGCATAGTCTGGAAGAGTTCTTAATTTGCTGTGTTGCCGTTATTGTTTCTTTGTCGTCATTCTCTCCAAAACCTTTTAATAAAGGTCTTTAAATGATCCCAAATTTGAGAAACATCCTCACTTTATCCTAAGCACTTCTCAGACACGTCTTGGTATTGTCAAATACTTTTCCAAGACACGTCTTGATATCGCCACAAACTCTTCTCAGAAACATCTTGATATTTTCATAAACTCCTCTAAGAAACGTTTTGATATGGTCACAAACTTTTCAGCAAACGTCTTGATATTGACACAAAATCTTGGAAGAAATGCCTTGATATTGTCACAGACTGGTTAGAAACGTTTTGATATTGTCACAGACTGGTTAGAAACGTTTTGATATTGTCACAGACTGGTTAGAAACGTTTTTGATATTGTCACAGACTGGTTAGAAACGTTTTGATATTGTCACAGACTGGTTAGAAACGTTTTGATATTGTCACAGACTGGTTAGAAACGTTTTGATATTGTCACAGACTGGTTAGAAACGTTTTGATATTGTCACATACTGGTTAGAAACGTTTTGATATTGTCACAGACTGGTTAGAAACGTTTTGATATTGTCACAGACTGGTTAGAAACGTTTTGATATTGTCACATACTGGTTAGAAACGTTTTGATATTGTCACAGACTGGTTAGAAACGTTTTAAAATTGTCACAGGCTGGTTAGAAACATTATGATATTGTCACAGACTGGTTAGAAACGTTTTGATATTGTCACAGACTGGGTAGAAACATTATGATGTTGGCAACAGACATTTCGAAGAAATGTCGCCGGGCGCGTTTGTCCTGTGTTCAAATCCGCAACGCGTTGAATTGTAAAAGTGACAAACACTCAGTCCACAATAAGTACCAGCAAATGTGTTGGGGAAGCCAATACGGCCAGCGGGAGTTTGACAATCTGACCCTTGGACACACGGATGGTTGGATACAAGTGTGGGTCTTGTGTGTGTGTGTGTGTGTGTGTGTGTGTGAGTGAGTGTGAGCGGGTGGGTAATTGTATGTGTGTTAGTGTGTGTGTGTGTGTGTGAGTGAGCGGGTGGGTAATTGTTTGTGTGTTAGTGTGTGTGTGTGTGTTAGTGTGTGTGTGTGTGTTAGTGTGTGTGTGTGTTAGTGTGTGTGTTAGTGTGTGTGTGTTAGTGTGTGTGTGTGTGTGTGTGTGTGTGTGTGTGTGTGTGTGTGTGTGTGTGTGTGTGAAAAATAAAGCATAACTATATCCTATCTAGGCGGGGCAATAAAGATGTCTCGAGCATACACACGGTCACTCTCCCTAGTCGAAGAAGAAGCTTAAGAGGCAAGCCGTCGGCAAACGTTGAAAAGGACAACGGTACATATGGATAAACAGCGGCCCGTCGGTCGGTCTAATTGGATAGGACGAGCTGGTGGGATAGCTGTTTGTCGTGTCTGATCATGGGTACCACTCTAACGTCCGTTTTTTCTGCCTGTCTACCTGCCTCTCACTGCGGTAAAGCTGTGGAAATGTAAACCATATAAAATAACACATAAGAAATGCAGCATTACAGAACAGATTTACGAACAATGCAAGGACGTTGAGGCGACTAGCCTTCATCAGAAAAAAATAACATGCATACATAAAATTAGAGAGAAGACCCTCCAGTGACTACGTTATGGTATAAGAATGGTATGAGAAGAACAAACAGATGAAACAATGAGAACAATTATGAGACAATGAGGATTTGAAAAATATGTTTTGCTACCTATCTCAGAATCCCAGGCTGTGATAAAAACGTGATTTTCACCTTGCTACTCTTATATAGACAGCCATGGGAGTCTGCGGGCATGGGTAGAGGATGGTAACGGTTCATAAATGGAGGATAATATGTAGATTTAAATCATTAAAAAGCTACTTCGGTCGGCGCCATACATCGCCTCTCCTCCATGCTGCCGTGTCTTTTGTAGGCGTAGGCTAGTGGAGCCAATCACACACAAGCCGACGGAAGTCAAGGGGAATCCACCGCTGTGTGTACTTCTAGTTAACCATGCTTCACAACTAAGTTGATCAAGTTAATGCTTATTCGAATGACATCACTTCGTCCAGTAGGGAGCATCATGTGCTACAGGTGATCTAGTTCTCAATGCACCATAAAATAAGTACTTAGCACATAGAAATGTCAACGACTCGATGGCGGAAGAGAATATACATGTAGACAGTAGATGATGGGAAATAATACAAGCATAGAGAATCAATGATGGGAAAGAGCAGAAATGTTATTTAGTAGATGAATTGAAAGAACAGGATTGTAAGAGTCGACGAACGGAAAGAGCAGACATGTTAATGAGTGGATGATGGGAAATGGCCGCCACATTATAACAAAATTATCTCCATGCTTCACAAGATGGCGTCTTTATTGACGGTTATTTACGTTAATTGGGGGGAATTTTCGTGAAATGTATCCTTTGTAACGTAAATATCCGGAGAGAGGAAAGGTGCGCAGATAACTGACGTGCAAACGCCAAGTTAAGGAGGTGGCTCGGGTAGAGATGTTGAGGAAAAGGGGTGTGTTTCGTTTCGTGTCAGAGACATGTTTTACATCTTACAGGTGAGTGTAAATTGTGGACGAAAATGGAAAGCTCCAGACAAAGAAACAGAAGTAGGGCAGATAGTAAAGTGATGGCATTTGCCTGATATTGGAGATAAAAAGTGGAGTAATGATAACTGTAAGTGAAGTAAAGTAAAGTAAAGTAAATTAAAGTAAAGTAAAATATAAATAAAAGGAGGTCAGCTTGGCCGAATAGATAAGAGCGCCCGTGAGTAAACATCCGTTGTGCTGATTGCGAGTTCAGCCCCTACTCTGAGCAGTTGGACTAAAATGTTGACTTCTCGTCCTTAACTTGAGGACGTAAATTACAATTACCTCTGAAGTCGGAATGGGTTCGCCTGATGGCGAGGGACACTAGTAATAGGGAATGCAAATCCACGCGCATAAATCAGTCCAGTGCACTACAAGTGGTGGACTACGCTTGATTTAACAGTGAGCGATGCAAAAAACGAGAGCAGATTCAACGATCCTTTCACACACCTTAAAGCGCATTGGGTATATGGTGCTGGGCGCATATTTGTGTAGACCACCCGGTACTGGGTGGCTGATGTGGTCGGTATCACACAGACACCTTTACTTGCCAAGACAGTTCCTGGCACACGTGTAAGGCTGGGTCATGCCGGAGATCAATTTTAACAGGTTTAATCGTCTCGGATGCGAACGAACCCATAACTTCCAGATCGACAGTCGAGCGTCAGACCACTACACCACGTCTAGACCCACCCCCACCCCTTTTCCAGAGTAACGCGAATATTGTATTGCTAAAGAATACACCTGCCGGTCTCTCTGGCGAAAGGGTTAAGGACTTTGTTCTTAATCCCGTATACTCACATACGAAACACAGCTGCGCGAAATTCGGCAGCGGATCGCGTCGCGCTATTTACTTACCGAGGTATGAGAGCCGGTCGTTCAGAAAGCAATGGAGAACTACTGAACGTAAAACTTGCCAAGACATCAACAGCAGCTGAAAAATGCTGGTGTTGACTGCAATGTCCTGTAAAAGATATGCGGGAGAAAAAAGAAAACATCTAGTAAACAAAACCCACGTATACAATGTCTTGTCCGTTATTTAAAAGTTCTGGGTCCTGTGCGGCACGTTGCTTTCAACCCCAAACTCAGGTTGAATTTCTAGACAAATTTACCTGCAGTAGTTTGCCATTGCTTGCTGAACGAGAAGTCGACGTTGAAACCGGACTGGCTTTATGACATCCATCAGATTGAGTCATGATTTCATGTGTGTTTATAGTTGAGCGCAGAAGTCAGTCTGACTGTCTAGAACTGAATAACTGTCTGTCCATCTCTCTCTCTCTCTCTCTCTCTCTCTCTCTCTCTCTCTCTCTCTCTCTCTCTCTCTCTCTCTCTCTCTCTCTCTTTCTCGTCTCTCTCTCTCCCACCCTCTCTCTGTTTGTCTCTCCAACTGTCTCTATCTCTCTCCCTGTCTCTCTCAACCTTCATTCCTTTATCTGTCTCCCTATCTAAATCTCCACCGGGTCTCTCTCGGTCTCTCTCGTGCTCTGTCTCTCTCTCTCTCTCTCTCTCTCTCTCTCTCTCTCTCTCTCGCTCTCTTTCTTTTGTGGGCCCTTTCTATTGCATGCTCTCTTCCTCTGTTACATACATATTCTTTCTGCCTGTCTTTCCTTCATTCAGCTGTAGACAGAATCATGCCTCCATTGTAAACCCGTATCATTCCTGGGACCAGCCAACCAGCCCTATCATGCCCCCGTTCACCGGCATGGCCAGAACAGTGAAACAATGTTAGGTCTACTATTTGTGAAGACACCCTAAGGTTCTGCCATAAACAATTCATTTGTTGAAATGCTCTCGTTTGTTCCTCCCTTCTTCCTTCCTTCGTTTGCTTGAAATGTATCTATATCTGCAATGTTTTCTCTTGTATGAGTGTAACTGTTTGTTTTTAGCTCACTAAGTGTTCCACAGAATTTATCTTCCACTGTTGTCTCTCTAGGCCAGAAGGTTTGCTTAGATATGTTATATTTTGGGCAGTCTTGGAGTATGTGCTCTGTTGTCTGCGACGCCAATCCACATGTGCACAGGCTGATTCGCAAATCTTGAATTTTTGTATACATGGGGTTGCGTATTTTATTGTGTCCTGCTCTAAGGCGCAGAATACTGGTTTGTTCTGATATGTCCATAAGGTGGTAATAGTCTTCAGCAGGAGGTGATGGTGGATTTCTCATTGATTTGATCATTATTGTCTTGTGGTTGTTCGCATTGTTCAAGACTTACACTGTTCCAAAGTCTATGTTCATTAATCTTGATTGGTTACATCTTGGAATGTATTTGAAACAATTACGAAGAACTGATTTGATCATTATTTTCTTTTGGTGGTTCGCATTGTTCAAGACTTATAATGTTCAAAAGCCTATGTTAATTAATCTTGATTGGATACATTTTGGTATGTATTTGAACAAATTACAAAGAACTTGGAAGCAACAGTGATGTGATTCCTGAGACGAATGTTGCGAAGCCTTGGAATGCCTGAGTAAGTAACAAAGATTACCTGGGGGAGGTTAAAGAAACTAAAACATTATATACAACAATAGGAAAGAGGCAGACAGCTTTCTTTGAAAATGTGATGAGAAGGGAGGCGTTGGAAAATATCGTGATAAGTGGAAAGATCAAGGGTGGGGAAGGGGGGAGCGCATGTGCAGACTAAGAGAAATGATGCTTAATGGATTGAGACAGTGTCATGAAGAAATATCATCAGCATATTTGATCCAGACCACAAAAGACCGAGCTCTGTGGATAGGCATGAACGCTTACATCAGATGGCAGAGCACTTGATGATGATGATGATGAAGATGATGATAAGTGCCTTTAAAGTCAACAAGTAAGTCATTCTTTTGAATGCTCTATTTGTATAGAGCAACTAGTACTCGGTGGGGTGTGGCCACTATCGCCTCACGTGACATCCCCCGGCACCCACTGCAGGCGAGGTCAGCCAGGAACACAGATCAAAATCTAAACCCGCATTGAGGCAGTTTTGAACCCATGGCCATAAGCCGACAGGCCAGAGTCTAGATACTGTGCTACCGATGTTCATCATCTAGTGCCTTGCCGGCTGGTGTGAGCGATCATGTCCCTCCACAAATTGCTATCTCCGAGGTCATGGATTAATTCGTGTATTGACTCCAATCTGTGCCATGACACATGACTGTTAAGAATTTTATCATGCTGTCTTCCTCTATCTATCTTTCCACAAATCTCTCCGGTTGTCACAACATGTTCCAGTTTTTTTTTTTCTTCTCATAATGTGATTAAAAATCGATGACTGCCTCTTTTTGACATTTGTGATAAATTGTCTTTGCTACTTAGATTCCTTTAAAATGTCCTAATTACTTATTTTAGCTGCCCAATTAGTTTTCAGGATGCTTCAATAAAACTACATCTCCAAGACTTCCGTGGATTTTGTTGCCTGTTTAATAAGGATTTGCAGCCGTTAGTTAAAATTGGTTCTATGCAACACGCAAGAACTCTTGTTCTAACTTTAAGGACAATGCTTGCTTGCTTGCGTTCGCTTGCTGTGAACTCCAGCGTGAGGTCCTGTATGTCGGATGAAGACATCTTGTTGTCCAACATCAGTGTGATGTCATACCGGACTGAGGTTTGCGTGAGTATCCGTTGTCCCATGTCTGGCTTATTGGTGTGCAGACTGGTGGTTCCTCGCCGTGCAGGCAGATACTCTCCGACTTCGGAAGAATCAGCGATCCTACTACGTTAGCCAGGACCCCAAAGGGACCTGTTGCCCAAGACGCACGACTAGGACGTGTTAATAGGTCTTGGCCAGCATAAAACCTGGCCCTTGTGCCTTGGTAACATCTCTGTGTCCCTTTAAGGACAATGACCTATTGCACAAATTATTTTTAATTTGACAGAATGCAATTTTGCTTGTCCTATTCTATTCTTTATCTCTGTGATGCATCTTCCATCTAATGCTATACCCGTGTTCCTAGATATCTTAATTTCTGCACTTGCCCCCAAAATAACGTCATTTACTTTCATTACACATGTAAACACAGTCTGTGTCTTTGATATCGCCGTGACTTTTGTCTTTCTATAATTCTAGCTAAGATCTATTTTTTTTTTTTTCATTTTCTACAATCACTGTATTTATCATTTCCTGTATTTCCTTCTAGCTTGTTGCTATCAATGCGGTGTCATCGGCACAACAAGAATCCCTGACATATTTTCTGTAGATCTCATTATATGTTCACTGTACAATGAGAACAAATCAGGAGACAATATCCAACCTTGTCTGACGCCTTTCTTTATACACTAAAATGTTCCTGCCAGGTTGTTGATTCTTATGGCTGCTGTTTGCTGCCAATATATGTTCTTTATTATTTGCAGATCTTTGCCGTCAATGTTCACTTGCTTTAGTAATTGTATTATTTTCTCATGTTTCACATTGCCAAATGCTTTTGCGTAGTCTATGAACCATAAGTATAGATCTATTTTTACATCTATAGCTCTTTCTAATAGTGTCCTAAGAATATATTTAGCGTTGTTTGTGCCTTTTCCTTCTACAAATCCACATTAATGTTCACATCACATTTAAACACGCATTTATTGTGCATTTGAATTTCTATCCCTTTGAATGAGTAAGCAGGTCGCCTTAGCATTGCTTGGCCTAGGGCTAACAATGATTTTCTTATGTCCTTGCCCCTCCCCATTGAATGTTGTTGTGATAGATGCGGTTTTAATTCAATTTCCTTACTGATGGCCTTACGCCGAAAGTAATGGTCGCCATGGGCAACAGTTGTTTATCTTCCGGGTAGAGCCAACGTCAAGTACGTGGCAACCAAGCGGAACGTTGGCTTCCGGTTAAAAACGAACAATGATATCTCAATGGTGTTGGGGTAATTTATAAATGGGTACAGCTAATGGGTATCTGTCAGATTTATTATTTATTGTCTGTGCCCGTCCCGCTGTTTGGTGCACTATTAAATCTGTGGTATTGTCCACGGGACAAAATTGGGGCAATCCGTGTTGTTTGGTGCACTGGGCGATCTCGGCGCTTTTGTTGGCGCTTTTCTGTGTCATGAATGGCGCTAGACGTCATCATTGTGTGTGGCTGTGTTTTGATTCAGTGGAAAATATGTCGCACGGTCTGTCGGTAGATACACAAGCAGTAGATATACAAACAGTAGACACACAAACAGTCGTAGATATACAAACGGTAGATATACAAACAGTAGATATACAAACAGTAGATATACAAACAGTAGACACACAAACAGTCGTAGATATACAAACAATCGGTAGATATACAAACAATCGGTAGATATACAAACAGTCGTAGATATACAAACAGTCGGTAGATATACAAACGGTAGATATACAAACAGTAGATACACAAGCAGTAGATATACAAACAGTAGATATACAAACAGTAGATATACAAACAGTAGACACACAACCAGTAGATATACAAACAGTAGATATACAAACAGTAGATATACAAACAGTAGATATACAAACAGTAGATATACAAACGGTAGATATACAAACAGTAGATATACAAACAGTAGATATACAAACAGTAGATATACAAACGGTAGATATACAAACAGTAGATATACAAACAGTAGATATACAAACAGTAGATATACAAACAGTAGATATACAAACAGTAGACACACAAACAGTAGATATAAAAACAATAGATATACAAACAGTAGATATACAAACAGTAGATATACAAACAGTAGATATACAAACAGTAGATATACAAACAATAGATATACAAACAGTAGATATACAAACAGTAGACATAAAATCAGCAGATATACAAACAGTCGTAGATATACAAACAATCGGTAGATATACAAACAGTAGATATACAAACAGTAGATATACAAACAATAGATATACAAACAGTAGATATACAAACAGTAGACACACAAACAGTAGATATACAAACGGTAGATATACAAACAGTAGATATACAAACAATAGATATACAAACAGTAGATATACAAACAGTAGATATACAAACAATCGGTAGATATACAAACAGTAGATATACAAACAGTAGATATACAAACAATAGATATACAAACAGTAGATATACAAACAGTAGATATACAAACAATAGATATACAAACAGTAGATATACAAACAGTAGATATACAAACAATAGATATACAAACAATAGATATACAAACAGTAGATATACAAACAGTAGATATACAAACAATAGATATACAAACAATAAATATACAAACAATAGATATACAAACAGTAGATATACAAACAATCGGTAGATATACAAACAATCGGTAGATATACAAACAGTCGTAGATATACAAACAATCGGTAGATATACAAACAGTAGATATACAAACAATCGGTAGATATACAAACAATCGGTAGATATACAAACAGTCGTAGATATACAAACAGTCGGTAGATATACAAACGGTAGATATACAAACAGTAGATACACAAGCAGTAGATATACAAACAGTAGATATACAAACAGTAGATATACAAACAGTAGACATACAAACAGTAGATATACAAACAGTAGATATACAAACAGTAGATATACAAACAGTAGATATACAAACGGTAGATATACAAACAGTAGATATACAAACAGTAGATATACAAACGGTAGATATACAAACAGTAGATATACAAACAGTAGATATACAAACAGTAGATATACAAACAGTAGATATACAAACAGTAGATATACAAAAAGTAGATATACAAACAGTAGACACACAAACAGTAGATATACAAACAATAGATATACAAACAGTAGATATACAAACATTAGATATACAAACAGTAGATATACAAACAGTAGATATACAAACAATAGATATACAAACAGTAGATATACAAACAGTAGACATAAAATCAGCAGATATACAAACAGTCGTAGATATACAAACAATCGGTAGATATACAAACAATAGATATACAAACAGAAGATATACAAACAATAGATATACAAACAGTAGATATACAAACAGTAGACACACAAACAGTAGATATACAAACGGTAGATATACAAACAGTAGATATACAAACAATAGATATACAAACAGTAGATATACAAACAGTAGATATACAAACAATCGGTAGATATAAAACAGTAGATACAACATAGATATACAAACAGTAGATATACAAACAATAGATATACAAACAGTAGATATACAAACAGTAGATATACAAACAGTAGATATACAAACAATAGATATACAAACAATAGATATACAAACAATAGATATACAAACAGTAGATATACAAACAATCGGTAGATATACAAACAATAGATATACAAACAATAGATATACAAACAGTAGATATACAAACAATCGGTAGATATACAAACAATAGATATACAAACAATAGATATACAAACAATAGATATACAAACAGTAGATATACAAACAATCGGTAGATATTACAAAACAATAGATATACAAACAATAGATATACAAACAGTAGATATACAAACAGTAGATATACAAACAATAGATATACAAACAATAGATATACAAACAATAGATATACAAACAGTAGATATACAAACAATAGATATACAAACAATCGGTAGATATACAAACAATAGATATACAAACAATAGATATACAAACAATAGATATACAAACAGTAGATACACAAACAGTAGATATACAAACGGTAGATATACATACGGTAGATATACAAACAATAGATATACAAACAGTAGATATACATACAGTAGATATACAAACAATAGATATACAAACAATAGATATACAAACAATAGATATACAAACAGTAGATATACAAACAATCGGTAGATATACAAACAATAGATATACAAACAGTAGATATACAAACAATAGATATACAAACAGTAGACACACAAACAGTAGATATACAAACGGTAGATATACATACGGTAGATATACAAACAATAGATATACAAACAGTAGATATACATACAGTAGATATACAAACAATAGATATACAAACAATAGATATACAAACAATAGATATACAAACAATAGATATACAAACAATAGATATACAAACAATCGGTAGATATACAAACAATAGATATACAAACAGTAGATATACAAACAATCGGTAGATATACAAACAATCGGTAGATATACAAACAATAGATATACAAACAATAGATATACAAACAATAGATATACAAACAGTCGGTAGATATACAAACAATCGGTAGATATACAAACAATAGATATACAAACAATAGATATACAAACAATAGATATACAAACAGTAGATATACAACAGTCGTAGATATACAAACAATCGGTAGATATACAAACAATAGATATACAAACAATAGATATACAAACAATAGATATACAAACAATCGGTAGATATACAAACAGTCGTAGATATACAAACAATCGGTAGATATACAACAGTCGTAGATATACAACAGTCGGTAGATATACAAACAGTAGATATACATACAATAGATATACAAACAATAGATATACAAACAATAGATATACAAACAATAGATATACAAACAATAGATATACAAACAATAGATATACAAACAGTAGATATACAAACAATAGATATACAAACAATAGATATACAAACAATCGGTAGATATACAAACAATAGATATACAAACAATAGATATACAAACAATAGATATACAAACAATAGATATACAAACAATAGATATACAAACAATAGATATACAAACAGTAGATATACAAACAGTCGGTAGATATACAACAGTCGTAGATATACAAACAATCGGTAGATATACAACAGTCGTAGATATACAAACAATCGGTAGATATACAAACAGTCGTAGATATACAAACAATCGGTAGATATACAAACAGTCGGTAGATATACAAACAGTCGTAGATATACAAACAATCGGTAGATATACAAACAGTCGTAGATATACAAACAATCGGTAGATATACCAACAATCGGTAGATATACAAACAGTCGGTAGATATACCAACAATCGGTAGATATACAAACAGTCGTAGATATACAAACAATCGGTAGATATACCAACAATCGGTAGATATACAAACAATCGGTAGATATACCAACAATCGGTAGATATACAAACAGTCGTAGATATACAAACAGTAGACATAAAATCAGCAGATATACAAACAGTCGTAGATATACAAACAATCGGTAGATATACAAACAGTCGGTAGATATACAAACAGTCGGTAGATATACAAACAGTCGGTAGATATACAAACAGTCGTAGATATACAAACAATCGGTAGATATACAACAGTCGTAGATATACAAACAGTCGTAGATATACAAACAGTCGGTAGATATACAAACAGTCGTAGATATACAAACAATCGGTAGATATACAACAGTCGTAGATATACAAACAATCGGTAGATATACAAACAGTCGGTAGATATACAAACAGTCGTAGATATACAAACAATCGGTAGATATACAAACAGTCGTAGATATACAAACAATCGGTAGATATACCAACAATCGGTAGATATACAAACAGTTGTAGATATACAAACAATCGGTAGATATACAAACAGTCGTAGATATACAAACAATCGGTAGATATACAAACAGTCGTAGATATACAAACAGTCGGTAGATATACAAACAGTCGGTACATATACAAACAACCAGTAGATTTACAATCACTTAATCAGCAGGCATTTACTATATGTAAATAGTAAAAATGAAGTTACACAGACAATATACCCGTGAAGGGATAGGACTAACTTAAACAAGTGCAGCTCCTGCAAATATGAAGTTACACAGAGACGGGATAGTAACTTAGATAGGTGCAAAATATTGTAAAAATTAAGTTACACTAACATAGGACAGTGAAAATCTAACCTTTAGAGAACTCCTGTTTGCGGTCGACCTAGCACTAATAGCAAAATCAGAAGTTGAATTACAAGACCACATGAATAGTCTAAACGAAATGTGTAGGGAACATAACATGAAAATTAGCACAAGCAAAACAGAGGTAATGACTATAACTAAAGAAGAACAAACAACAACAATTCACCTAAACGAACATCCCTTGAAACAAGTGAAGTGTTTTAAGTACCTAGGAAGTATAATATCATCAAATGGCAGATCACAAGACGAGATCGAAAATATGTGCAATACGGCAAACCAACTCATTGGACAACTGGCACCAATACTAAAGAACAAACATGTATCAATAACTACTAAGAAAGCACTTTACAACAAAATCTTCCTACCAACTCTATGCTACCAATGCCAAACCTGGACAATGACCAAAAAAAAAAAAAAGAGAAATGAGATTCCTGAGAAGAATACTCAACGTATCAAGAAGAGATAAGATCAGAAATGAAGAAATCAGGACTAAAGTGGGTGTTAAAGCAGTACTAGATTTTATTAGAAAGCAGCAAGTCAAATGGTTTGGCCATGCAAGTAGGTTACCAGTCAACAGCATACCACAACAAGCAATCATGTACAGACCAGATGGAAACAGAGGAAGAGGCCGACCACGTAAACGTTGGACGGAGGGAATAGCAGAGTCCATGGGAATATCGATATATGAAGCCCATAATCGGGCACTCTCACGAAGTTTATACTTCACCTCGACACCGCAAGGTACAAGAGGAACATGATGAGAGATGAGGCAGACATAGGATAGTAACTTAAATATGTGCTGATACTGTAAAGATGGAGTTACGCAGATAATATCATACACCGTGCAGGGATAGTACTGACTTAAACAGATGCAGCTACTGCAGACATGAAGTTACACAGACATGGGATAGTAACTTCAATAGGTGCAGATATTGTAAAAGTTAAGTTGCACAGACATAGGATAGTAACTTAAATATGTGCAGATACTGTCGAGATTGAGTTACACAGGTAATGTACAATGAGTGGGAGAGAACTTAAAAGTGTATAGATACTTTAAACGATGGAGTTACAAAGATAATATACACAGAGGTGGGATAGTAACTTAAACATGTGCATATACTGTAACGATGGAGTTACAAAGATAATATACACAGAGGTGGGATAGTAACTTAAGCAAAATACCCCTTACCATGAAAAGTATGCATAAAATTTGGTGGAACTGCGGTAAAGCTGTGAAAGTTTAAACAATATATAATGACACAAAGTAGTGCAGCTTTACATAACAGAGTTACGACACATACAGAACGTTGCGGCGGTTAGCCTTCATCAGCAAACAAACACATTCACAAACACAACATACAGTCAAGGAGAACTCCTGTGACTACATTAGAAGGTGATGACAGGACGAGAGGAACAAATGCATGGAAAAATGGAAGCAATGAAGAGGAAATGAGAATTGACAAAATGTTAATTGAAAAGAATGTTAGTCGAAGAAAATGTTTAATAGAAAAACTGTTTATAGAGAAAAAAAAAAAAACTGTATACTCACCCCACGTACGGACCTGTGAATGTTTACGGAAATCTCAGGTGTATTTTTATACCGGTGCTGGATGTTACGGTACAGTGAACACATAGAAAGAAGGGGGCGGGGTAGGAGGCGTGTAAGATTGACCACGGCCCCATTGTGTTGTTGGTGTGGGTGGACTGGCGTGCAGGAACACGCGTACTACATAGACACACTTCAACAGACAAAATGCTAGTGTATGTGGACATGCAAGAAGAGAGAGAGGGGAGAGAGGGAGAGAGAGAGAGAGGAGAGAGAGAGAGAGAGAGGAGGAGAGCGAGAGAGAGAGAGACAGAGAGAGACAGAGAGAGGAAAAGTGCCTGCGACCTACCACATGGAGTATATTGTAACCTACGAAATAGTCAGTATGGTTGCTAGTCATACAACGCGCTTCAGGAGCCCCTCGCCCAGTCCTAGAGTTGTTGGGGTTGTGTAAGATCCAACCACTGGCAATGCACGTGAAGAAGGTATGCACAGAGAAGCCAGATGTAAGAGGAGAGAGAGAGGGAGAGAGATAGTGAGAGATGAGAGCGCAAAAGGGGGGAGAAAGAGGGAGAGAGAGGGAGAAGAGAGGGGGGAGAGGGAGGGAGAGAGAGAGGGAGAGAGAGAGGGAGAGAGAGAGGGAGAGAGATAGAGAGAAAGGGAGAGAGAGGGGGAGAGGGAGAGAGAGAGGGAGAGAGAGGGGGAGAGAGAGGGAGGGAGAGAGAGAGGGAGAGAGGAGGGGGAGAGAGATAGAGAGAAAAGGGGGAGAGAGAGAGGGGAGGGGGGGAAGAGAGAGAGGGGAGAGGAGGGAGGGGGAGAGAAAGGGGGGGGA
>JACEFZ010014131.1:0-38716 GCA_014155875.1 Cepaea nemoralis | reverse complement strand
AATTTAACATCTATTTAGATAAAGGCTACTCTGTTGCCCACTTGTTTATCACTCAGCAGAATAAGCACAAACACCACTACATGACACGTCATGCAAATATTCTGCAGCTGACATTTCTTTACCTGGAATTCCGCTGCTTCCCCTACCCTTCACATAGCTCAAATTTTGAAATAAGCGAAATCTTATCAAACATCCAGCTTGTAACGTAGTTATCTAACTTCAGGTATTCTCTGATTTCATTGTGTCTGTTATATGAGACAATTTTTTTTTTTTTAAATAACGTTCAAATGATTTTGATATAACGCTGATGATATAGGCATAGCTTGAGTGTAAATTGTAATCACTGAATCAGTGTCAGCTTGAAATTAATTCAATTCTGTCTAGTTGGTTAGTAGTTGTGGCAATAGAGGTATGCTATTACTATTAGAAGCTAATCTAGTGTGTCGCTTTCAATATTTTACAATGCCGCTTATTCAAGTCAATCTATTAAATTGATTAATTACTATGCGGCAGTTAGTACATTCATCTGGACAACAAATTATTAATTACCTCAAGCACAGAGCTCCGTCTCTGGCTGTAGACGCCATATTGCTAATGGTATGGGCAATCACTCTGTCCTGCTAGAAGTTGTCGACAAATTGCCTTCACAAATCTGAGGTACAAACTTGTTGCTGTGAATTACTTAGAACACGAAATCTAACGGCTTTATTTTCGGTTTCAGCATCATTATGTTACTTGGCACCGGTCTCGGGAAAACTGTCGCGCGTCCAAGCCTCGCTACTATCACAACTCAGCGACAGGGGCGCGTCAACGATTTATTTATGGTGGGTGTGGTGGTAACAGAAACAATTTTCTTACCAAGGTTGTATGCGAAGCTTACTGCGCTTAGGAGAGCTTTGTGCAAAACACTCAGCATGCAGGAGTCTGCAGGAAACTATAACCATGAACAACGCTACAGATGTCCCATGAGCAATAAACATGCTGAAGCCATTGTCTGTTTCTGTTGGTCTATGGACAGAATGTCCGTCTCTGTTGATTTGGTGTATAGAGTTGCGAGTACATGAGAATATATTTATAGAAGCATTGTACTCTATTGAGTCCTATTCAGTTATAGTAATATTAATAAATATGAGCTGCTTTTATAGGAAGCATTTGCTTTCATCACAAGCCTCTCTCTCTCTCTCTCTCTCTCTCTCTCTCTCTCTCTCTCTCTCTCTCTCTCTCACTCTCTCTCTCTCTCACTCTCACACACACACACACACACACGCACGCACGCACACACACACTTTGTCTCGCTTTTCCTCTCTTTCTCTCTTTCTCACTTTCATTCTTTCTCCTACTTACCCTCTGCCTCTCCCTGCCTCTCTCTTCCTCTCTCTCACACTCTCTCTCATTCCTTCTCATTCTCTTTCTCACTCACACTCTCTCAGTCTCCCTCTCTCTCTCTCACTCTCTCTCCCTCTCTCCTACTCTATAAACTTTCATAGTAAGATAATACGCGAAAAGAAACGTGTTTTTGAGACATATGAAAACCACTACAATAACAATATTACAGCTAGAGACAGATGTCCAGCACTACAATAACAATATTACAGCTAGAGACAGATGTCAAACACTCCAATAACAATATTACAGCTAGAGACAGATGTCAAACACTACAATAACAATATTACAGCTAGAGACAGATGTCAAACACTACAATAACAATATTACAGCTAGAGACAGATGTCAAACACTACAATAACAATATTACAGCTAGAGACAGATGTCAAACACTACAATAACAATATTACAGCTAGAGACAGATGTCAAACACTACAATAACAATATTACTGCCAGAGACAGATGTCAAACACTACAATAACAATATTACAGCTAGAGACAGATGTCAAACTCTACAATAACAATATTACTAGCCTAGAGACAGATGTCAAACACTACAATAACAATATTACAGCTAGAGACAGATGTCAAACACTACAATAACAATATTACAGCTAGAGACAGATGTCAAACACTACAATAACAATATTACAGCTAGAGACAGATGTCAAACACTACAATAACAATATTACAGCTAGAGACAGATGTCAAACACTACAATAACAATATTACAGCTAGAGACAGATGTCAAACACTACAATAACAATATTACAGCTAGAGACAGATGTCAAACACTACAATAACAATATTACAGCTAGAGACAGATGTCTGTCAACAACTTAACTGACAGGCATCATCGGGTACTTCTCACACACTCGTACAAGACAACTTGCAAGTCGTGTGGGAGGCAAAATGCATGGTCCATTTTATTGCCGTTGGCTCGCTTACAAGCGGTAAACAGTCGCTAATGCAATACACAATATACAGCCACAGAATTATCTAACACAAACTGCTAACCCTATGCTAGCTCTATCTACGAGTGAACACAAAAACCCCTAACGTTATTCTAAACGATGTGAACGCCCCAAGTCCAGTCTCCCGTCTGCCGGACATCTCTCCCGTGGTTACACACCCCGCGGGGGTGACCTTCTCCTTCGTGCGTGTTACCTCACATCGCACGCTGCTGGCAAAACGTGGCCTGTTGAGTGTCTACTCAACTGTGCTCTGGCTTCATGAGGTGCGGTGGTATCGTGATTAGAGTGCTAACTCTCTGAACACCGCCTGCGTGTATTCTGAGGGAGTGGCTAACCTTCCACGATTCCCTCATCTCCCCTGCTCTTGCCTCGGGCACCGTATCTCCTCCTGGTCCCTCCAGGATTGACCGCTCTCCCTGGCGGAGGGGATGCGGTTGAGTCTTTGACACACACCCGCCCCCCTTGTGTTGCGTCATCAACTTTCACTTATTGGTTGTGACGCAAGGAGGTTTCTACACAAAAAATTAGTGTCTCTAATTTTTGTCAAAGACTCTAGATAACCTGGCTCTGGGCTTTCCAATAGACTATTTAACAACTATTGTCACAATGTAGTAAAGCCTCACTTGGCTACTGGCAATCGCCACAAACTTGCCTGGTTGGCGTGAGCCCCTTCTCACATGCTATATTATATTTATCAGAGGTATGTCTGAACCGGACCGTTGTCTTATAAGACCTGCCCTCACATAGTAAATTAACTTACTACCCATACAAAGTTGACGTTATTAGGGTCAACACATGAATTGCTTCATGTCCCCCATATAATATTTAACAACCAATCTACAAGAGTGTGTGCGACAGGCTTTACCTTCCTCGCTTCCGCGCGTAAGACTTCATTTCACTGTTAATTTAGTTCTTCGTTGTCTATTATGTCCCCTGGCCCCAAAGTTATCTGCCTTTGATCTGCAAATAGTGTATGCAATTTATATGTTTGTTTTTCTGGTTGTTTGCGTGTTTGGATGTAATAAATCTACTACTCTAACTTCTACCCTATATTTCTAACTTATCTGTGTATGTATGTTAGTTTTTTGAGTGCCATAATTTTGTTCAATGTGGCCACAAACAGGTGTATCACACTAATTCGTGACTACATTCCATTGTTATGAGACCCAAAATACTGTATTCTAAGTTCTAAACTATATCACAGACAACACATTCACACCAACGCAATTTCCCTAGCGAAAACCAACACCAACGCAAACAAATATTAAAAGTCGTGGCAGGCAGAACCCGCCGACTGCTTGCATTCTTTCCCGTCTATCTTTCATTCATTCTCACTTTCACACTTCTGTCATACTCCTTTCACCCTTACCTCTGTCACACATCTATTATCCTTCCACACTAATTCTTCTGATCATTTAAAAACCGTTGAGTGACACTGTACAGATTTGGCTCAGTTTGAGAAATTTGAGCTCAATGACTGTGCGAAAATCGCTGCACAAGTCATGTATTCACAATATATTTACACGGGCGAGACAGGGTTGATGGCTTGTCCCTTTGATCTCATCATCTAATATGTTACACTAATCTAAAGTATCATATTTTATATTATAATAGACTATTCTCCTTTTATAACTAAGTATTTAATGTGTTAACTAAGTTCTATTATGTTAATTATATTATCTGTTTATCCTACTCGTTATGTTCATCTAATCTAAGGGATGTAATCTAACTATTTAAATGTGATGGAAGTGTTGTGAGTAATGTACCTTAATTATATGGATGATGTGAATACAAATTATGCATTTTTCTAACTACTATGCTAAATAATGTTTTTAAATGCACAAAGAAATTATATGAGTGATGTTCTTAACATAAATATTATAAATGGTGTATGTTCACTCATCTATTATTTTTAACCTATTATGACGTAACTGAATGATACTAATCAATGGTAATGTTTGTCGGCTGGTATGGTTTTATTAAGCTAGAATAAACTAAACTAACTGACGCTAAGTGAAATATAATAGTCTAAATAGTACTGTTTCTATCATAAATTTAATTTAACTTGTAATTAACTATTTTTATGTCTAAACTAATATTTTAATTTAATTCTAAGCTAAGTAAATGGGTTAATTACTGTACTAACTAACCTATTAAAATAAATGAGAACTATTATATTACCTAATTCTACCTCTAATTATTTATAACTATTTTAAAAAAAATTATTATTTTACATATCACATTACGTTTATATACATGGTATTCAGTTTCCACAGGTTAGCATTTACCTTCATGTTTGTACTTCGGTTTAGGCACAATATAACTACATAATTTGCCTGGGTATCTGAAATACATTTTACGGTCATACTAATGTTCATCGGTAGTGCACGTGTAGAGATTTGCTGGTGTCGTAGCTTTGGTCTTTATGTGTCTGAAATTAAGCACTGTTCTGACACTGTTTTCTACTTTTCACACAAATGATACACCGGCCTGGAGCTTAGTTGGAAATGAGCTGTCCTGATTCACACGGTAGTATCTAAGTTCTGTAGCACAGTTCTTAAGTTAATGTCTACGGACACATGATAGTTCGTTGTACTTGGTACACTCTTAAGCACACCATGAGTGTCTCTGTAACCTATTTTACATAGCATATTGTACTGTATTCATGTACTAACTATCACTCTACATTACTATGTGGGATTTCAGGTATTATTACCTCAGATGGTCTACTGAGGGTATCAGCCAGAATGTTGTCTTTACCCTTGATATGTTCTATACTAAACGTATAGTTCTGAAGTATCAGAGACCACCTGTATATCCTGTCGTTTCTGTGCACCCCAGTTTGGATGACCGTAATGGGAGAATTATCTGTCTGGATAATGAAGTGTACACCCGCCAGAAATCGATGGAGCTTCCTCACTGAATAGATGACGCTGAGGGCTTCCAGTTCTGCTATCGAATATCTGGACTCGGCAGGTGTGATCTTACGGCTCACATAACAAATCGGATGGAAGATGCCCTCATAAAATTGGCCTAGGACTGCAGCGATGGAGATCCTGCTGGCATCTGTCCTAAGATAATAAACGAGCCCAGGATTAGGCAAGCGGAGGATGGGAACATTACTAAAAAGAATTTTCAATTTTGACAATGCAGAAATTAATAATGCATCTTTCACATCCAATTTTACTGATGCTTTTAATACATTAGAAAACACACTAGTTATTTCAGCTAGGTTTGGAATAAATTTACTATAGTAATTAACTAATCCCAAAAGACTTCTAACCTGCTTTTTCGTAGTAGGCATGGTTAGATTCATAATTTTTGTAATAATCCTATTGTCAGTCTTCAGCTGACCTTGAGAGATGACATGACCCAAAAATTCAATTTCTTTTAGGCCTAATTCAACTTTACTCGGTTTGACAGTGAGACCGAAGAGTCGCAACCTATCAAAGACATGTCTCAGTTTCAGTAAGTGTGTCGTCCAGTCTTCAGTATGGACACATATATCATCTATATAGGTCACTGTATTCGTCACTCCATGTAATAGATCTCTAGTTAAGCGCACGAAAGTGGCAGGAGCATTTCGAAGTCCGAAAGGAAGAAATCGCCACTCGTATAGTCCTAAAGGTGTTGAAAAAGCAGTAAGATGCATAGATTGAGCCTGCATCGGAACCTGCCAGTATCCTTTAGTAAGATCTAGTTTTGAAAAGATTTTAGAAGTAGACATGTCCAAGATAAGATCTTCGCAGGAAGGAATCGGTTCTGCGTCGATCTTAGTGATGTTATTAAGTTTTCGATAGTCCACACAGAGTCGAATTGTGGAATCCTTCTTCTTAACTAGGACGATTGGAAATGAGTACTCAGATGTAGACTTTTGAATAATCCCGCTAGCCTCTAAATTGAGAATTTCCTTATTTAGATTTTCCCTATAGCTAAGTGGGATAGAGTACGGCCTGCATTTAATAGGCTTGAGGTCCGAAAGAAGAATGGAGTGTTCGATTCTGTCCGTTCTACCTGGGATGTCAGAGAATAGGTCTTTGTATTCAGTTACTAACTCAACTAATTGTCTTCGTTGAATGTCTGTTAGTCTCTGATCTATATGTATACTGTCCAATGTCGCCGTTTTGTCTACAATGGGAACGGGTAGTTCCATTCCGTCGTCGTCTACCTGATTTAGTACAGTAGTGGTGCTAAGTGTGTATTCTGTGCACTCACTAGATGTATTGCCATTGTCGGAGCTGCCAGTCTCGCTAACTAGTGTAGTTGCGTTATGTATGTCTGTCGTCTGATCACTTGGTGTTGTTGCAATATGTTCGTCTGTCTCTACTTCTGTCTCTTGTCTTGAAAAGTACGGTTTCAGCATGTTGACATGGAATATCTTTAAGTGTCCGTTTATCGATATTTCATAGTCAACATCTGAGATTTTGCGTATCACCTTGAATGGCCCTTGCCATGAGGTAAGTAATAAATTTCTTTTGTCTGGAAGAAGCAAGAGTATGTCTTGATCTGGTTCAAGCTCGATTGTTCTTGCCCCTTTGTTGGCATATTGGCGGTAGATTTGACCCTTCCTCTCCAAAGCTGCCTTAGCTATGACACACGATTTCATGATCTTGTCTCGTGTTTCTGTCACCATTTCATAAGGTGTTTTTGGGGTAGGAATTTCTATCGAATTAGTTACTATCTGGTGGTAGATAGTTAGGGGTCCACGTGGGTTAGCCCCGTAAACTAATTCAAACGGCGAGAAACCCGTGCTTGAATGGGGAATCTCCCGATAGGCGAACAGCACTGTTGGTAACAGTGTATCCCAGTCAGCTGGGTTTTCTGCTGTCACCTTAGCCAGCATGTGCTTTAGGTCACCATTAATTTTTTCTACTATTCCGTTGCTGGCTGGATGGTATGCTGTCGTAAAATGTTGCTTAATGCCTAGCATTTTTGTAAGGGCTTGCGTTGCAGCCGATATGAACTGAGTTCCACGATCGGATAAAATGGTCCGTGGGAATCCGAATCGTGAGAACAGATGTAGAAATACATTGGCAACGTCTTTGGAGGTGATGTATTTCAAAGCTACTGCCTCAACCCACCTTGAACATAGGTCGACCATTGTCAATATGAAGCGATTTCCTTTGCTGGACACCTGGTTCAGGGGTCCAACAATATCTACCGCCACACTTTCAAATGGCCTAGAAGCCAGTGTAGAAGGTTGTACTTTAGCTGTAGGATGTTTACCCTTGCGTACTAATTGTTGACAGACATTACACGAACGACAAAATAATTTAATATCATTGCAAAAACCTGGCCAATAGAAATGAGCCTGAATTCTGGCCCTGGTCTTATCATATGCAAGATGACCAGCAAACGGTGACTCATGTGCAATCTTTAGCACAGTTAGACGGTGTTGTTCAGGTAACACCGTTTGCTGAATCTCATGGTTACCAGTAGTATAATATCTGGTTAAAATGCCATTATTCAGTCTAAAAAACCAAGATGCATTTTTGGTTATTTTTTGCTTTTTCTTTTAGCAATTTTAAGTATGGAGACACACTTGGGTCAGCTTTTTGCTGTTTTATAAATTCTTGTCTGCTGTTGTCGTCGGTGCCAGTTGGAGAAAGCAACAGTAGTCTCTCATCTTGAAGTGTGTCTTGATGTTTCACACTGTCTGCTCTTGTTGTTGCATTAGCTGCATTTAATTTCTCCCATGCAACTATTTCTTCATTAGTACATTGTTTCAGTTGGGGTAAGCACCCCAAAATTAAGTCAGTACAAGGGTTGTTTAGTATTGCACAAGTAAAGGTACCAGAGAGAAAAGGAGAATCAATATGGGCTTTTGCCAAAGGGTAAATTTCAATGTTACCCGAGAAGGTACGGCATTTGACAGTATCACCTGTGTAATCACCCGGATTAACCAGTTCTTTCCGAAGACCAATAAGGGTTCTGCCGCTGTCCAGCAAACACTGGCATGGTACATCATTGACCAATGCATTGTGGAACACAAGATTGCCTCTGGAGGCTAGTGCTGCGTTTACATTCTCAGATGAGAATGGTACTGTATGTCCACATTCTAGTTTTCCGTCTGTATGGAATTGGTGACATCGTTCACAGCTGTCGAAGCTCAACATATCGTATGCACCACAAACATTTTCTGCTTGGTTATTAGGTAAGTCACTTTCACTCTCAGACTCATTCTCACTACCACCATCTGAAGAGGTGTCAATCAAAATGGCATTATTGGCTTTCATACGCTGCCGGCCAAGGCACTTATTACTATAATGGCCATAACAGGAACAAAAAAAACATTTGATTGCACGCCTGTATGCAGATCTTTTACTTTGCTGTTTCTTAATCACATTTTCAAGATGCGCCGGATAATTTGGCGATTTGTCACACATAGCATAGGTGTCATGTAAAAGGTGACAATGGATACATTTTTCCATTTTCTTATCTTTCTTATCGTATTTCTGATAAGGTTTCCTATTACTTTGGTAGTTTTTAGTTTGGTCTTTGACGAAGGAAACTATTTCAGAGTCATTTGAGGTCTTAAACACATCTCTGTTAGAAAAAAATATGCTGAGCCTTTTTTTCTCGAATTGCTGGATGTTCTCAATGTCTGACTGCTGCAAAAATTTGGCAAAAGGAGAAGGTATGGTAGATATAACCTTGTCCATAGCAATTAAGTTTTTTAATCTATCAAAGTCTTTTCCTATGTTAGCTGCTTTCAGCCACCTGTCTAGTACACTCTGTACATTTGAAACATAATCAATAAAGGTTTCACTAGGTTTAGGTTTTAGATTTGAGAACTGAACTTGATACCCAGGGGCATCAAGTAAAAAGTGCTGCATAATCCTATCATGGATGTATTGATAGCTAGATCTAAGCTCTGTTGGTATAGTTTCTATTACTTTGAGGGGCTCACCACTGAGATTTTTTGTATAAATTGGGGCCCACATCTCTAATGGAACTTGGTGGTATTTAAATTGATATTCTACATTCTCTGTCCAGGCTGATATAGAATCATCTTTACAGTATGGTTTGATAATATTTTTGTATTTGTTGAACTTATTTTCTTCTTGTTGACTTCTTAATTTAGTGGCAGAGATCTCTGCGTGTGAGTCTACTTCCAAGCCTTTCATCTTTAACTGTGTCTCTGATTCTACTTGGATTTGTTTTTCTTTAACTCGTGCCATTTCATCTATCTCTTTTTGCTTTAGATCTAATTCCTTTTGTTTTAATTCTTTCTCTTGATCTAATTGCTTTAGCTTAATCTCCTTATCATGTTCTCTATCTCGTTCTTCTTTTTCCTTTTGTTGTTGTAATTGTTGTTGTTTAATCTCTAACTCTTTTTGCTTAATCTGTTTGTCATCTTCTAGCTGTTTCTGTTTTGTTATCTCAGCTAGTTGAGCAATCTCTTTTTGATGCTGTCTTTCTTCTTCTCTTTCTCGTGCGCGTTCGTCCCTTTCAGCATCTTTTGCTTCTTTAAATTTTTGATCTGCATACTGTTGTAGCTCTTTTCCTGTTAATTCTAGATCTTTACCTGCTTTTATGAAGTCTGATAAAGTTGCCATCTTAATTTAGTATTCGGCTAACAGTGATAGGCAATGATGACTTTCATCAGTTATTTATCTTTGATATGTTATGTTGGTTCTTATCTGATCACTATCAGTTGTGCTTTCTGTTTATACCCTGCCCAGATTTATCTTGCAGATAAACAGAGTATACAAATATGTCAATGCGTTACAGCTGAAAAAGAGATGCACTATTAATCAAATTGCATGCCAAAATATATAAGTGTACTCAGCTTTAACGTTCCCGAGGATCGGGGAACGGAACTCCGTTGCCACAGGTCACCTTGGTACTTTAGGGTGGAGACACGTGTCGTTACCAGCAAACTATATTTGGTGCACAGGGCCGTAATCAGGTGTAGTTCGCCCTTTGATATGCAGGGCCGTAGTAATCAGGCCTATTACACGATATGTTAACCCAGACCCCTATGGACAATGACTTATACAATGACAGACAGATTCACGAACAACTAGAATATGTATTAAATAACTTAAATGTCAATGTCCTGTCTTTGCTCTATCAGTTATTGCCTTATGTTAATCTATTTAATTTCTGTACGTGTTGTGCAGGCACGTATCATCTGCCAGGCCAAAAAATAGTTCCATCGTGACGGTAAACACAGAGAAAATATGACCAAAAATATTCATATCTGGTTTTAAAGAAATAAAAATAACATCATAATGTTTAAATAAATAAATATATTCCTTTAGTAGTTGAAATAAATAAATAATAAATGATATAACGTACCGATTCAGGCGAGCAGCTGTTTGGCAAATTTCTACACACTCGATTGCTGTATGCTAATGAGCCCAGACGACTGTTTGTCAATCATCTGACGTCACAGCACAGCGCGATGAAAAATCGATATTGTCGGCTTTGTTTTGTATCGCTCCGCCCTGAATCATTTTTGGTACTCATTTCTCAACAAAAAGGTAAATATATAAATAAATATGAGAAAGCAAGAATATTAATACTTACAGCTTTGATGAATACATACTTTGACTAAATAAATATTTCATAAACACAATTAAACAGTTTAATACGTCACGATAGGCACATTTCTAGCTTGCAAAATTTCTCTCGTCTGCACAAATCACCGTCACTACAAAAATTAAACCCTAGTCTGAGCCTAGTGGACGAGTGGAGTAGCTTGAATATTACATTCAAGCTTCACTTCTGACAACCACAATTACCCTGGCCTGTCAACAACTTAACTGACAGGCATCATCGGGTACTTCTCACACACTCGTACAAGACAACTTGCAAGTCGTGTGGGAGGCAAAATGCATGGTCCATTTTATTGCCGTTGGCTCGCTTACAAGCGGTAAACAGTCGCTAATGCAATACACAATATACAGCCACAGAATTATCTAACACAAACTGCTAACCCTATGCTAGCTCTATCTACGAGTGAACACAAAACCCCCTAACGTTATTCTAAACGATGTGAACGCCCCAAGTCCAGTCTCCCGTCTGCCGGACATCTCTCCCGTGGTTACACACCCCGCGGGGGTGACCTTCTCCTTCGTGCGTGTTACCTCACATCGCACGCTGCTGGCAAAACGTGGCCTGTTGAGTGTCTACTCAACTGTGCTCTGGCTTCATGAGGTGCGGTGGTATCGTGATTAGAGTGCTAACTCTCTGAACACCGCCTGCGTGTATTCTGAGGGAGTGGCTAACCTTCCACGATTCCCTCATCTCCCCTGCTCTTGCCTCGGGCACCGTATCTCCTCCTGGTCCCTCCAGGATTGACCGCTCTCCCTGGCGGAGGGGATGCGGTTGAGTCTTTGACAATGTCAAACACTACAATAACAATATTACAGCTAGAGACAGATGTCAAACACTACAATAACAATATTACAGCTAGAGACAGATGTCAAACACTACAATAACAATATTACAGCTAGAGACAGATGTCAAACACTACAATAACAATATTACAGCTAGAGACAGATGTCAAACACTCCAATAACAATATTACAGCTAGAGACAGATGTCAAACACTACAATAACAATATTACAGCTAGAGACAGATGTCAAACACTACAATAACAATATTACAGCTAGAGACAGATGTCAAACACTCCAATAACAATATTACAGCTAGAGACAGATGTCAAACACTACAATAACAATATTACAGCTAGAGACAGATGTCAAACACTACAATAACAATATTACTGCCAGAGACAGATGTCAAACACTACAATAACAATATTACTGCCAGAGACAGATGTCAAACACTACAATAACAATATTACTGCCAGAGACAGATGTCAAACACTACAATAACAATATTATTGCCAGAGACAGATGTCAAACACTACAATAACAATATTACTGCCAGAGACAGATGTCAAACACTACAATAACAATATTACAGCTGGGGACAGATGTCAAACACTACAATAACAATATTACTGCCAGAGACAGATGTCAAACACTACAATAACAATATTACAGCTGGGGACAGATGTCAAACACTACAATAACAATATTACAGCTGGGGACAGATGTCAAACACTAAAATTACAATATTACAGCTACAGACATATGTCCAGCACTACAATAACAATATTACAGCAAGAGAAATATGCCAAATACTACAATAACACTATTACAGCAAGAGAAATATGCTTAACACTACAATAATAACGAAATTAAAAGAACACGTGTCCATACATTGGTGCGTATGGGGTTAGTTAGTTAGTCTGCTAGTCCCCTAACGTTAGAAACACACATTGGTGGGTTTGGGGTTTGTTAGTCTGCTAGTCCCCTAAACGTATAGTTTCACACATTGATGCGTTTTTAGTTAGTTTGTCTGCTAGTCAGACGACATCTGGGAACGGCGATTCTCGTTCGCGACAGCATGGTGGTGTCAGAGCTAGACATGTCCAGTTGGAGACAGTGACGGATATACAAATCAGGCGTTGAGGAGTTCATTCCAGTATACCATTCGTGTTGGTTAATGTTTTATGCCCGCAATGCGAGTGTGGACGCCCAGAAGTGGCAGTGCTTAAGTGGCATATTAGGCCACGAGAGAAATGTTATTTTCTGTGGTGACTTCAACGCTAAAGGCAGATCATGGGGAAACACTTCCTCCAATACACAAGGGGAGGAGCTCGAGACTGCACTGGAAACCATCGACCTGGTTTGTATCAACAGTGGCTGTGTCACCAGGACAGCAAGCCGTCCAGGCGATGAGGACAGTGCTATTGATCTGGCGCTAGTTTCACCTTCACTCACTACAGTGTGTAGATGGGGTGTCCTAGGACACCATGGCAGCGACCACCACCCTTGCAGCATATTGGTGGAGAAAGGCAGAACCAGGCAGCACAAGCTAAAGGTAAAGACGTTCCAGTATGACAGTACAGGGCAAGATGTGGTGAGTAAAATAAGACGTGACAAGCGCAGAACGTTTCAGGGCAGGAGAAAAAAGCTGGGAGCAGCCACCGTGGTGGAGTTTCGAGGTGGAGAAGGCTTGGGTGGATAAGCGTAGTGCTGTAAGGAGATGGCAAAATGCCAAGAAGAACAGAGCTGGTCATCCTAGTCCCTGCTTGCACTTAGAAAGAGAGATGCACACAAAAGTAAGCTATTTCAAAAAACTGGTCAAGGTGGTTAAAAGCGAAAAATGGGCAGAGGTGTGTCAAAGAGTAAGCACAGACAAGTCACTGAAATTGTTCTGGCGACTACATAAAAGCATGAGTGGGGTAGTCAAGAATAAGAGCATTTCTGACTTCCAAGGTGCTGACCTCATCTGGCAGAGGACTGATGAGGACAAGGGCAAAGCCCTCTTTGAACGCTACCTTGAGCAGAGCAACCAGACAGACATGGGAGGCCGGAATCTGGCCAAGGAGGTCACCTCAGACAGATGCAAGGCCCAGAACACTTCGGATGAAGACACAGTGACAGTGAAAGAAATCAAGGCTGTGCTTCGACGATCAAAAAACAGTGCTCCAGGTCCTGATGGCATAAGATACGACGACATAAATAGGTGTACCGACAATGAGCTAGAGAAACTAGCAGACATGTACAACAACAGTATAGGGAGTGCTAGCATCAAGGAGGAATGGTTACACTAGCTATCTGATTCCCTTGCCGAAGCCTGACAAAGACCACAAAAAAATTCAGGGATATCGAATTATAACCATGCAGAATACAATAGGCAAGCTGCTGGAGAAGGTAATTGCCAGGAAAATATCAAGCCAACTAGAGAGGCAAGGTGTTTTCCCACCTACCCTGGGTGGGTACCGTCCAAAAAGAGAAACCTGGACCAATGCAGCAGTCTTTGCCCATGATGTCTATGAAGGTTTCCACTCAGGCACTGAAACCTGTTGCTGCAGCGATTGATCTTGAGGACGCATACAACAGAGTACCACTGGATTTTTTAATGTTTCAGCTTCTTGAACTAAACGTAAGTCCATTCCTCCTTAGTTGGATCGCTGCAGCCCTCTTCCAACGGAAAGTAGTTTTTAGATGTGGCAGTTGGACTTCGGAACCAACAACAATATATCCTGGCCTACCACAGGGATCACCATTATCTCCGGTACTGTTCAACGCCTACACAGTGAGAATCACCAGTGAGCAGATCACTGGACCTGGCAGGACATTGTCATATGCCGATGATGTTTTAGTGTATCGTCAGGGAAAGGATAGAGAGGAGGTTGCTGTGGAACTACAAACCGAACTCAATCGCATAAGTACTTGGTGTGATGAAGCTGGGGCAATGGTCAACCCAACAAAGGCAACAGTGACTTGGTTCTCGTTGAATAATCATATTGTCAACAATCCAACACCAACTGTAATGCTGTGTTCAGAGACGGTGGAAAGAACGCAGGCAATGAATTACCTGGGGATACGGTTTGATCGAAGCCTTGCTTATAATGTGCACATAGACCAGGTGATAACAAAGGCCAAGCGGGGTTTGGCAGCGATGCGGGTGATGGCGGCAGCAAACTGTGAGCAGCGCCATCTATGTCTTCTGTACGAGGGGCTGGTCATGTCTGTTTTGGAGTATGCAATGGCAATCCTGACTCTCAGCCATAAGCAGATAGAAAGGATGGAAAGGATACAGAATGAAGCTATGCGCATTATTCTTGGATGTACAAGAGATACAGCATGCAGGGCGATGCGCTACCTTCTTGATTTTCCAACCATTGAAGAGAGAATGCAAGTTTGCAGGGCACGCGCCTACCTCAGAATTAACGCAAACACACAGCATCCACTGCATAGTGAAATTAGGAAGGTGAAGGGCAGCAGGTTAAAAAGAGGACGGTCGTGGATGGGTCAAGCCGAAGACATTCTTCAACAGGTGTGTTCACTTGAGGACTTAGAACCTGGCGAGGAGTGGGTGCAAGTGCCAACAGACTTCTGCACATCCTTTTCAGTTTGCATCCAACTAGATAGAAAATGCAGACAAGAAAATCCGGCTGCTGTGGAGGCTGAAGTACAAGCGTTGATTTTCGAGAATTCGCTAGACAGTGACGCGGTCATCTACACAGATGGGTCGGTCGTCCGACATGTGAGAAGCTCATGGGCCTTTACAGCTCGGGCCGGAGGGAGAATTGTGAAGGAGGACTCTGGTGCTTTCACTGAAACCACAAGTAGCCTGACCATGGAAGTCATGGCAGTAAGTAAAGCAATAACATGGCTCGAGACACAGACATTCACTAGGGCTTGTTTCCTTAGCGACTCAATGAACATGATCAAGAGGATAGAGGAGGGGTCGATCCGAAGAGAATGGTTGCTGCCTCTGAAGCGGTCTCGGCTGGCAAAGATTAGTTTCATCTTCGTGCCAGGTCATGCGGGAGTACAAGGAAATGAGCGGGCTGACAAGCTCGCAGGTGAGGCTACTGTGGAGGGCGGACGCGCCATGGACCAGGCTGACATTCTGAATGCTCTACGAGAAGTGAGACTTTTGCAAGAACCAAGTGATGACTGTGAATCTACAACAATGGCCAGACTGCGAGAGCAGCAAATTAAAAGAGGGGTGGCCAAACAAGAACACTACGCAGGAAGCCAAAGAAGATTGATAAACCAACACAGAACTGGCGTCGTTAGCCGCTACACGCTGCGGGATTTGCTGAGGAGGGGATCCGAGCACTTATGGACTGAATGGTCCGATGTGCAACGAGGATGATCTGTCGACTAACTAACTAACTAACTAACTAGTCTGCTAGTCCCATAAACTATAGTACACACATCGGTGCGTGTGGGGCTAGTTAGTTAGTCTGCTAGTCCCATAAACGTATAGTACACACATTGGTGCGTTTAAGGTTAGTTAGTCTGCTAGTCCCATAAACCTATAGTACACACATTGGTGCGTTTGAGTTAGTTTGATAGACTTCTAGTCCCATAAACGTATAGTACACACATGGGTGTGTTTGGGTCAGTTAGTTAGTCTACAAGTCCCATAAACGTTATAGTACACACATTGGTGCGTGTGGGTTGCAGTTAGTTAGTCTGCTAGACCATAAACGTATAGTACAACATTGGTGCGTTTACTGGGATAGTTAGTTAGTTGCTAGTCCATAAACTTATAGTACACACCTTGGTGGTGTAGGTGTTTAGTTAGTCTGCTAGTCCATAAACGTATAGTACACACATTGGTGCGTATGGGGATAGTAAGTTTGTCTGCTAGTCCCGTAAACGTATAGTACACACATTGGTGCGTATGGGGATAGTTAGTTAAGTCTTCTCGTCCCTCACTAAACGTAGTAGTACACAACATTGGTGTGCGTATTGGGTTAGTTACTTTGTCTGCTAGTCCCATAAACGTATAGTACACACTTGGTGCGTTTGGTTAGTTACTTTGTCTGCTAGTCCCATAAACGTGTAGTACACACATTGGTGTGTTTGGGGTCAGTTAGTTAGTCTGCTAGTCCTATAAACGTATAGTACACACATTCGTGCGTGTGGGGTTAGTTTGTTAGATAGTCTGCTAGTACCATAAACCTATAGAACAGACATTGATGCGTTTGGGGTTAGTTAGTCTGCTAGTCCCATAAAAGTATTGTACACACAATGATGCATTTGGGTTAGTTAGTTAGTCTGCTCGTGACATAAACGTATAATACACACATTCGTGCGTGTGGGTTGGTTAGTTAGTTAGTCTGCTAGTCCATAAACGTATAGTACACACATTGGTGGGTTTGGGGTAGTTAGTCTGCTAGTCCCGTAAACGTATAGTACACACATTGATGCGTTTGAGTTAGTTAGTCTGCTAGTCAGACGACATCTGGGAACGGCGATTCTCGTTCGCGACAGCATGGTGGTGTCAGAGCTAGACATGTCCAGTTGGAACAGTGACGATATACAAATACAGGCGTTGAGAGTTCATTCCAGTATACCATTCGTGTTGGTTAATGTTTATGCCCGCAATGCGAGTGTGGACGCCCAGAAGTGGCAGTGCTTAAGTGGCATATTAGGCCACGAGAGAAATGTTATTTTCTGTGGTGACTTCAACGCTAAAGGCAGATCATGGGGAAACACTTCCTCCAATACACAAGGGGAGGAGCTCGAGACTGCACTGGAAACCATCGACCTGGTTTGTATCAACAGTGGCTGTGTCACCAGGACAGCAAGCCGTCCAGGCAATGAGGACAGTGCTATTGATCTGGCGCTAGTTTCACCTTCACTCACTACAGTGTGTAGATGGGGTGTCCTAGGACACCATGGCAGCGACCACCACCCTTGCAGCATATTGGTGGAGAAAGGCAGAACCAGGCAGCACAAGCTAAAGGTAAAGACGTTCCAGTATGACAGTACAGGGCAAGATGTGGTGAGCAAAATAAGACGTGACAAGCGCAGAACGTTTCAGGGCAGGAGAAAAAGCTGGGAGCAGCCACCGTGGTGGAGTTTCGAGGTGGAGAAGGCTTGGGTGGATAAGCGTAGTGCTGTAAGGAGATGGCAAAATGCCAAGAAGAACAGAGCTGGTCATCCTAGTCCCTGCTTGCACTTAGAAAGAGAGATGCACACAAAAGTAAGCTATTTCAAAAAACTGGTCAAGGTGGTTAAAAGCGAAAAATGGGCAGAGGTGTGTCAAAGAGTAAGCACAGACAAGTCACTGAAATTGTTCTGGCGACTACATAAAAGCATGAGTGGGGTAGTCAAGAATAAGAGCATTTCTGACTTCCAAGGTGCTGACCTCATCTGGCAGAGGACTGATGAGGACAAGGGCAAAGCCCTCTTTGAACGCTACCTTGAGCAGAGCAACCAGACAGACATGGGAGGCCGGAATCTGGCCAAGGAGGTCACCTCAGACAGATGCAAGGCCCAGAACACTTCGGATGAAGACACAGTGACAGTGAAAGAAATCAAGGCTGTGCTTCGACGATCAAAAAACAGTGCTCCAGGTCCTGATGGCATAAGATACGACGACATAAATAGGTGTACCGACAATGAGCTAGAGAAACTAGCAGACATGTACAACAACAGTATAGGGAGTGCTAGCATCAAGGAGGAATGGTTACATAGCTATCTGATTCCCTTGCCGAAGCCTGACAAAGACCACAAAAAAATTCAGGGATATCGAATTATAACCATGCAGAATACAATAGGCAAGCTGCTGGAGAAGGTAATTGCCAGGAAAATATCAAGCCAACTAGAGAGGCAAGGTGTTTTCCCACCTACCCTGGGTGGGTACCGTCCAAAAAGAGAAACCTGGACCAATGCAGCAGTCTTTGCCCATGATGTCTATGAAGGTTTCCACTCAGGCACTGAAACTGTTGCTGCAGCGATTGATCTTGAGGACGCATACAACAGAGTACCACTGGATTTTTTAATGTTTCAGCTTCTTGAACTAAACGTAAGTCCATTCCTCCTTAGTTGGATCGCTGCAGCCCTCTTCCAACGGAAAGTAGTTTTTAGATGTGGCAGTTGGACTTCGGAACCAACAACAATATATCCTGGCCTAACACAGGGATCACCATTATCTCCGGTACTGTTCAACGCCTACACAGTGAGAATCACCAGTGAGCAGATCACTGGACCTGGCAGGACATTGTCATATGCCGATGATGTTTTAGTGTATCGTCAGGGTAAGGATAGAGAGGAGGTTGCTGTGGAACTACAAACCGAACTCAATCGCATAAGTACTTGGTGTGATGAAGCTGGGGCAATGGTCAACCCAACAAAGGCAACAGTGACTTGGTTCTCGTTGAATAATCATATTGTCAACAATCCAACACCAACTGTAATGCTGTGTTCAGAGACGGTGGAAAGAACGCAGGCAATGAATTACCTGGGGATACGGTTTGATCGAAGCCTTGCTTATAATGTGCACATAGACCAGGTGATAACAAAGGCCAAGCGGGGCTTGGCAGCGATGCGGGTGATGGCGGCAGCAAACTGTGAGCAGCGCCATCTATGTCTTCTGTACGAGGGGCTGGTCATGTCTGTTTTGGAGTATGCAATGGCAATCCTGACTCTCAGCCATAAGCAGATAGAAAGGATGGAAAGGATACAGAATGAAGCTATGCGCATTATTCTTGGATGTACAAGAGATACAGCATGCAGGGCGATGCGCTACCTTCTTGATTTTCCAACCATTGAAGAGAGAATGCAAGTTTGCAGGGCACGCGCCTACCTCAGAATTAACGCAAACACACAGCATCCACTGCATAGTGAAATTAGGAAGGTGAAGGGCAGCAGGTTAAAAAGAGGACGGTCGTGGATGGGTCAAGCCGAAGACATTCTTCAACAGGTGTGTTCACTTGAGGACTTAGAACCTGGCGAGGAGTGGGTGCAAGTGCCAACAGACTTCTGCACATCCTTTTCAGTTTGCATCCAACTAGATAGAAAATGCAGACAAGAAAATCCGGCTGCTGTGGAGGCTGAAGTACAAGCGTTGATTTTCGAGAATTCGCTAGACAGTGACGCGGTCATCTACACAGATGGGTCGGTCGTCCGACATGTGAGAAGCTCATGGGCCTTTACAGCTCGGGCCGGAGGGAGAATTGTGAAGGAGGACTCTGGTGCTTTCACTGAAACCACAAGTAGCCTGACCATGGAAGTCATGGCAGTAAGTAAAGCAATAACATGGCTCGAGACACAGACATTCACTAGGGCTTGTTTCCTTAGCGACTCAATGAACATGATCAAGAGGATAGAGGAGGGGTCGATCCGAAGAGAATGGTTGCTGCCTCTGGAGCGGTCTCGGCTGCCAAAGATTAGTTTCATCTTCGTGCCAGGTCATGCGGGATTACAAGGAAATGAGCGGGCTGACAAGCTCGCAGGTGAGGCTACTGTGGAGGGCGGACGCGCCATGGACCAGGCTGAAATTCTGAGTGCTCTACGAGAGGTGAGACTTTTGCAAGAACCAAGTGATGACTGTGAATCTACAACAATGGCCAGACTGCGAGAGCAGCAAATTAAAAGAGGGGTGGCCAAACAAGAACACTACGCAGGAAGCCAAAGAAGATTGATAAACCAACACAGAACTGGCGTCGTTAGCCGCTACACGCTGCGGGATTTGCTGAGGAGGGGATCCGAGCACTTATGGACTGAATGGTCCGATGTGCAACGAGGATGATCTGTCGACTAACTAACTAACTAACTAACTAGTCTGCTAGTCCCATAAACGTATAGTACACACATCGGTGCGTGTGGGGCTAGTTAGTTAGTCTGCTAGTCCCATAAACGTATAGTACACACATTGGTGCGTTTAAGGTTAGTTAGTCTGCTAGTCCCATAAACCTATAGTACACACATTGGTGCGTTTGAGTTAGTTTGATAGACTTCTAGTCCCATAAACGTATAGTACACACATGGGTGTGTTTGGGGTCAGTTAGTTAGTCTGCTAGTCCCATAAACGTATAGTACACACATTGCTGTGTTTGGGGTCAGTTGGCTAGTCTGCTAGTTCCATAAACGTACAGTGCACACATCGGTGCGTGTGGGGTTAGTTAGTTAGTTTGATAGTCCCATAAACGTATAGTACACACATTGGTGTGTTTGGAGTTAGTTAGTCTGCTAGTACCATAAACGTATAGTACACACATTGCTGTGTTTGGGTTAGTTAGTTAGTCTGCTAGTCCCATAAACGTGTAGTACACACATTGGTGTGTTTGGGTTAGTTACTTTGTCTGCTAGTCCCATAAACGTATAGTACACACATTGGTGCGTTTGGGTTAGTTACTTTGTCTGCTAGTCCCATAAACGTATAGTACACACATTGGTGCGTTTGGGTTAGTTACTTTGTCTGCTAGTCCCATAAACGTGTAGTACACACATTGGTGTGTTTGGGGTCAGTTAGTTAGTCTGCTAGTCCTATAAACGTATAGTACACACATTCGTGCGTGTGGGGTTAGTTTGTTAGATAGTCTGCTAGTACCATAAACCTATAGAACAGACATTGATGCGTTTGGGGTTAGTTAGTCTGCTAGTCCCATAAAAGTATTGTACACACAATGATGCATTTGGGGTTAGTTAGTTAGTCTGCTCGTGACATAAACGTATAATACACACATTCGTGCGTGTGGGGTTGGTTTGTTAGTTAGTCTGCTAGTCCCATAAATGTGTAGTACACACAATGATGCGTTTGGGGTTAGTTAGTTAGTCTGCTCGTCCCATATAAGTATAGTACACACAATGATGCGTTTGGGATTAGTTAGTTAGTCTGCTCGTCCCCTCTCCTGGGACTGTTACAGTCAGTACTAAACAGTAAATAAGAAATTGTCCCCTCTTCCGGGACTGTTACAGTCAGTATTATACAGTAAATAAGCAATTGTCCAGAAGCAGTTTTCTGCCATGTGTCCTTGATGTGGCAGCACCATCACATATTGTAGGCCGGGAGCAAAGATTCATGTTTGGCTAGCCTATCCTTCATTTTCACCAGCAACAAGCCCAGGCGTCCGATCATGCTCGCCACCATACCAGTATAAAATAACCCAAAGTAATGAGGCTTTACAGAGCACAGTTACGGAAAACATGGAATGTTGCGCTGAATAGTCTTCATCCAGCAAACAAATACACAAAACACAACATATAAATACGGGGAAGACACTACATTGACTAACTACATTCATACAAAATAACTGAATCAGTTATCAGTTGGGGTATCGTCAATGCACTCCGGACAGGTCCATAGGTGCTCAGATCCCACCCCACACCCCCCCCCCCCCCCCACAGCATATGCATCAGCGTCCGGTGGCTAATAGTGGCAGTTCTGTGTTGGTTGACGAGGCCCCTCGTTTTCCCGATGTACCTCTCGTGTCTGGCCGTGCCAGTTCTTACTCCCAAGTCTCTCATCCTGGACAACGATGTGGATTCACTGACGTCAAAGTCTTCTGTTCGTGACATCTCTTTAAGGATGTTAATAACGTCGGCGCGATCCATGAGCTGGCCATCTGCAGGGGATGCAGAGCCAGCCAGTTTATCAGCTCGTTCTTTTCCCTCGACTCCCACATGCCCCAGGACGAAGGTGAAAGTGACCTTAGGGACAACAGACTTCCGCAGCGAATCAGTCCACTGTCTACGTACATATCCTGCATCGACCTTCCGAATCATGCTCATTTAATCACTTAGTACACACACTTTGGTATAATGCTGTGATTCTAGCCATATGAAAGCCTGTGTAACTGCCATCACTTCCATCGTCATGCTGCTCGTGGTCATGGAGTGGGCACCACTGAATTCTTGAACGGTTCGGCATGCTGAACGGGCTGTAAATGCCCACGCATTTCTCTGCTGCTTTACAACAGACCCATCTGTATAGATGAGCACTTCGGGGTTGTCTGAGTGTTCATAGATGAGCGCGTTGACTTCTGCATTGACAGCGGCAGGGTTCTTTTCTCTGCACCGTCTGTCAAGTGTGATAATGCAGAAGGCACACTTAAAAGCTGGAGGCACCGGCACCCATTCTTTGCCGGGGTTGATACTGGTAAGACTGCAGACCTGTCTGATGACATCTTCCTCCCGACCCGACCCATCCATGATTTGCCCCTCTTTAGCCTATCGCCCTTTTCTCTGAATATATCTGCATGCAGAGGGTGCCGCTCATCTGCACTTATTTTTAAGTATGCACGAGCTCTCCAGATCTTGATCCTGTGTTCCATTGTCGGGAAGTCAAGGAGGTATCTCAACGCTACACAGCTGGTGTCTCTCGTGCAGCCCAAAATGATGCGCATGGCTTCGTTTTGTACCTTTTTAAGTCTTCCAATCTGTGTAGGGTTGACAGTGCGGATGGCCAGGGCATACTCGATGCGTGAAAGTACCAGTCCTTGGAATAAAAGTATTAACAGTCTTTGCTCAATATTGGCAGTTGCCGTGACCCTCATTGCTGACAAACCTTTTCGAGCTTTCGTTATGACATAATCAACATGATCTCTGAAGGACAGACTACGATCAAGCCTCACGCTAAGATATGTCATCGACTGGGTTCTACTCAAAATGTTCCCTTCCATTCTCACTTCCGGTAGGTCTGTGTTTATAATATGGTTGTTTAGGGAGAACCATGTAACCGTTGCCTTTGCAGGGTTGACAAGGGCACTGGCATCAGCACACCATGAGGAAATTAGATCTAGTTCGCCCTGCATATCATTGGCAACCGCCTGTCTATCTCGATCCTGTCGATACACAAGAATGTCGTCAACAAATGACAGAGTGCTACCCCTCCCGTCCAACTGTTGTTCAGTGATCGGCACCGTATACACGTTGAATAGTACTGGTGACAGTGGTGAACCCTGCGGCAATCCTGGACATATGGTTGTCGGCTCAGAAGACCAACTCCCACATCTTAGCACCACCTTCCGCTGGAACAGGACGGCAGCTATCCATCGTATAAGGTGAGGGTACATTTTCAGTCTGAGAAGGGTTTGCATCAAGTGCTCGACGGATACTTTATTGTATGCGTCCTCTAAGTCTATGGCAGCCGCACATGTTTCTTCTCTGCTCTGAAACCCTTCATAAACGTCCTGAGCAAAGACCGCCGCATTCAGCCATGACTCTTTGTTGCATCTGTATCCCACAAGTGTGGGAGGAAAGCAGCCGAGTTGTTCCAAGTCACAAGCAAGTCTATGTGCTACAATTTTCTCCAGTAGCTTGCCAGCAGTGTTCTGCATCGTTATGATTCTGTAGCCGCATATCTTGGAATGGTTTTTGTTAGGCTTTGGCAGGGGTAACAAGTAGCTGTGTAGCCATTCCTCTTTGACCGGGCCCCTTTGAATACTGGTGTTAAATTATCTGCCCAGTTCTTCCATGTCATCATCTGACATCGTTTGTAGGTCCCCATATTGGACGCCGTCTGGGCCTGGTGCAGTATTGGGTGATTTCGTGAGCATTGCGCGTAATGCCTCAGCAGGGATTACATATTCTTCGCCCGTCCCGGCCTCCTCGCACAACTGAGAGAATGTCGTGGTCCCCTGGCAGGCTCGTCTTTCTGATCAGTCTGCTCTATGTAACCGAATGAGATGAATGAAAGTATGAAAAACCTGACAGCTACGATAAGATAATGAAGAAAAAAAACACATGAAAAAATGTACTGCTTATCTCAGAATTACAGGTTGTGAAACTCGGTGTTATTTTATATTGTTTACATGTTCACAGCTTTTCCGCATTTTCTCTAATTTTACTGATACGCTATCTCATGCCGTTGTTGTTGTTGTTGTTGTTGTTGTTTCTTCCACTTATGCCGGTAGGCGTCGTGGGGAGAGTCAATTGAAGTTCCAGCGCCGTGACTAGCACCTTTCCTCCAATTTTCTCCATAAATCTTGAGCAGAATTTTTAGGATCAAGTAAATTCCCTACCGGTTTGCTAGACCAGACGTAGGTTCCTTACCTACTTAACCCATGTATATTTGCTACTAACCACCATGTCACATCCACTGGTCGCCTGCTGGATAGCCTCGTGCTATGCCAGGTAGGACTGACCGACCGACTTTGGAATTTGGAACTTGCCCTCAGAGTGTTTTCGGTCCAATTTCGGGGCCTCGATAGAGTCCTTGGATTAGCGTATGACTACTGGCAGGATCAACCAGATATCTATCGGACATACGGACTATTCACGCACACGCAGGCCAAGAGTAGCATCGCTAAAGCGCGCCCTCCCGGTACAAGGTGATAGTGATACATGCAAATCCACTGGACGCCTACCGACGAGCTTTCAAGCTACGTCGGCAGGACTAACCTGAAAGGTATACCACCTTACTGACTGCAGGCCCACTACTTATCGAGAGAAAGAGTGGGCGCTTATCGAGACTCTGTCGAACGGTCGTACAAATTTGCTCTTTTTCCCACTCAAACCACGACCCCAGCTGCACGATGCGGTTACATTCTCGAAACGCCTGCCTCGCTCATGCCGTTACCGGCTTAAATTCACAAATACATGATAAGATAGAATATACTGGACAATTTCAGTGACGATCATCAGTAGGATCATCAGTATCAGACACAATTGGCAGCACAAGAGGGAGAAGGATCATTAACGTCACAGGGCATGGACTATAAGAAGAAGATAATTTAGGGTTTCATGAAGTGTTTGCTGAAGGATTCCTACTTCTTTGATAATATAATATTACACTTTGACCACCGTGAGATCTACAAATGACCTTTCCTTGTAACTGAAATATTAGAATGTTTGATCTAAGTAATTAGTTAATTGTTCACATTGCACACAAGAATACCTTAGGAGTCAGACAATAAATTGACAGTTGTTTTGCATCTTTGTCACGAGAGTTTTTAGGCGTATGGGATTTCCCGTAAGTATGGTGTGTGGCCTCCTTTTGCATCGATCAGCGACTGGCATCTCCTGGGTATGGATGCGATCAGATGTCTGATGTGAGCCTGTGGGATGGCTGCCGACTCTTCCTGGAGCATTGTCTTGGCGACAAACACGCCTATGCAGTTCATCCCAAAGGTGCTCAACTGAACTCATGTCTGGAGACAGGGATGGCCAGGGAAGGTTGAAAATGTTGTTGGCAGTCAGGAATTTCAGCCATGCACAGTGGGGTCTGACATTGTCCTGTTGAAACACAGACCTTTGGGTAGCCAAAGGTGGAAGGACATGTGGTCAAAGAATTTCATTGACGTATCGTAGCGCATTAAAGCCTCCTTCAATGTGAACCAGTTGACTCCTTCCGCTGAAACTGATTATTCCCCACACTACTGCACTTCCAGCACCGTGCCGTGGAGCTTCATTACCTTGATTGTGGGCAAAACGTTCATTTCACCCACGGTAAACGCTTCTCCGACTATCATGACGCTGCAACAAAAAGTAAGATTCGTCACTAAACTAAACACATCTCCATTGGTTGTCTGCTGCCCAGGGACGATGCTGGTTAGCCCAAAGAAGCCGATTTTAGCGATGGTGACGTGATAGGACAGGTTCAAGATGAGGTCGTTGTGCCCGAAGTCCAGCGTCATGCAGTGTATTCCGGACAGTTTGATCAGACACATGGCGTCCTGCAGGCAATGGCTGGACTGTTGAGGAAGATGTACTTCTGTTTCTGAGGTGACAAAGCCGAATAAAGCGAACCTCCGCTGCTGTTTCACTCAGGGTTGTCCACTGCGATGCCGGTCTTCACTTGACCCGGAGGCTCGGAATCGGTGCCAAAGTCGACTGATGGTACTCTGATGCACTTTTAAATGCCTGGCAACCTGACTTTGACTTTCGCCTGCATGCAGTCGGCCAATAGCAATGTTCCTTAAATTTATAGATAGAGAAGACATAGATGTTTGCTTGAAAATGAATTGAATTGTTTTGTGTAGCATGATCCTTTTATAAGGTTTCAGTTATGTAGTCAGTGAATAGTGTTCGCCCGAAATGTTGTTGCTGTCACGTGAGCGCATCATGAGCTGTGGTAAACATTTGCTCATAAACATTATCGACCAGTGCATTGTAACGATTACAAAAAAAGAAAGCAATTCAGGTCAACACATGCATTTGACACTGTAAAGAATATTTGAGGCTGGTTTTCATATACCCTAGAACCAACGTTTACTCATAAAACTCATAAATACGCACCCTCGGATAGCTATGCATTTCATTATTTATTTATTTATTTTTTGTTTTTGTTTTTGTGAACAGTATATTATAAGGCACACTTTGTGAACCTGTCAAATAATATTTCGCAAGCTTTAGATGCCACTAAAGCAGGCCATCCATGTATAACACGTGGAACAAAATATGATATAATGTTGGCCTTGTGCACACATATTGGAGTAGGATATTATGTGTCAAAGAGAATCACATGTCGTTAATTTCACACATTTAATGCATTTTCAAATAAGTGTTTCTTCTGACAGCGATTATGTGACTGTTACCCACAGATCACCAGCTGATAACATACTTATGTACTTAAATAGACAGAATTCGGATTTCTTCAAAACAAGAAGTTGTTATTATTGTATCCCTTTGTAGCTTATAAAGAATGAGTGCCCATGAATGTTTTCCATGATGAATACTATAACAGCTATAATAATGTACCTTATGCATTGAGCTAACGAAAGTCACCTTTCCACAAAGTAAAACACATTATGCACAAGTATAATATATAATATAGACTTATAGAATTTAAAACAGCTAATTGTAACCTTTTAGAGAAAACGGGTAGATACTAAAACAAGTAATGTTTCTCTTATCTTGACTTTAGGACAGGTTCACGATGAGGTCGTGTTAGGACATGTTCATCCAGGTTCGATCATCCTTTATAAAAGAGAATAGTTATATATATATATATATATATATATATATATATATATATATATATATATATATATATATATATATATATATATATATATATATATATATATATATATATATATTCCCCCGCGTTTCCATCCTGTTTCAGGATATTGCGGTCAACATCAACATATTTCAGCTGTATGTTGATTCCTAGGCTAGAAGATTACTCTCATCAGCACGCCACGACTTTCTGAGCGACAGGCTCCAAACTCTCATAAGTCACTGGCACGACTCGAATCGCTTCCAATTCTCGTGCGCTCACGCCAACCACGAGAGTATTCGGGGTTACGGAGAAAGCTGCTAAACCCTCAGCCAGGGAAACAAGCATATATATATATATATATATATATATATATATATATATATATATATATATATATATATATATATATATATATATATATATATATATATATATATATATATATATATATATATAGATATATTATATATATTATATATATATACTATATATATATATATATATATATGATATATATATATGCTTGTTCCCTGGCTGAGGTTAGCAGCTTTCTCCGTAACCCCGAATACTCTCGTGGTTGACGTGAGCGCACGAGAATTGGAAGCGGTTCGAGTCGTGCCAGTGACTTATGAGAGTTTGGAGCCTGTCGCTCAGAAAGTCGTGGCGTGCTGATGAGAGTAATCTCTAGCCTAGGAATCAACATACAGCTGAAATATGCTGATGTTGACCGCAATATCCTGAAACAGGATGGAAACGCGGGGGAATATCTAATATATAATATATATATATATATATATATTTATATATATATATATATATATTATATATATATATATATATATATTATATATATATATATATATATAACTATTCTCTTTTATAAAAGGATGATCGAACCTGGATGAACATGTTCCTAACACGGACCTCATCGTGAAACTGTCCTAAAGTCAAGATAAGAGAAACATTACTTGTTTTAGTATCTACCGTTTTCTCTAAAAGGAAATTTTTTTTTTTTTAAAAATTTTTTTTTTTTTTAAATTTTTTATTTTTGGGGAAAGGGTACTTTCGTTAGCTCAATGCATAAGGTACATTATTTAAACTGTTATAGTATTCATCATGGAAAAATTTATGGGCACTCATTCTTTAAGCTACAAAGGGATACAATAATAAAAACTTCTTGTTTTGAAGAAACCGAATTCTGTTATTTAAGTACATAAGTAGTTAAGCTGGGGATCTGGGGTAACAGTCACATAATCGCTGTCAGAAGAAAAAACTTATTTGAAAAAGCATTAAATGGTGAAATTAACGACATGTGATTCTCTTTGACACATAATATCCTACTCAATATGTGGCACAAGGCCAAAATTATTTAATTTTTTTCCAGTGTTATACATGGATGGCCTGCTTTTTGGCATCTAAAGCTTGCGAAATATTATTTGACAGGTTCACAAAATGTGCCTTATAATTTCTGTTCACAAAAAAAAAAACAAAAAAAAAATAAATAAATAAAGAATGCATAGTATCCGAGGGGGGTATTTATGGTTTTATGAGAAAACGTTGGTTCTAGGGTATATAAAACCAGCCTCAAATATTCTTTACAGTGTCAAAGAGTGTTGACCTGAATTGCTTTCTTTTTTTGTAATCGTTACAATGCACTGGTCGATAATTTTTATGAGCAAATGTTTACCACAGCTCATGATGCGCCCGTGACAGCAACAACATTTCGGCGAACACTATTCACTGACTACATAACTAAAACCCTTTATAAAAGGATCATGCTCACAAAACAATTAAATTTCTTTTTCAAGCAAACATCTATGTCTTCTCTATCTAAAAATTTAAGGAACATTGCTTTTGGGCCGATGCATGCAGGCAAAATCAAAGTCAGGTTGCCAGGCTTTTTAAAAAGTGCATCAGAGTCCCATCAGTCGATTTTGGCACCGATCCGGCCCCCGGGGTCAAGTAAAGCCCGGCATCGCAGTGGACAACCCTGAGTGAAAAGCAGCGGAGGTTGCTTTATTCGGCTTTGTCACCTAGAAACGAAAGTACTTTTCCCACAGTCCAGCCATTGCCTGCAGGGCGCCCTGGTCTGATCAAACTGTCCGGAATACACTGCATGACGCTGGACTTCGGGGACAACGACCTCATCTTGAAACCGTCCTACACGCACCTCGCTAAAATCGGTTCTTGGGCTAACCACATCGTCCTGGGCAGCAGACAACCAATGGAGATGTGTTTAGTTTTGTGACGAATCTTACTTTTTTTTGCAGCGTCATGATAGTGGAGAAGCGTTACCGTGGGTGAAATGAACGTTTGCCCACAATAAAGGTAATGAAGCTCCACGGCAGGGTGGGGAAAGGCAGTAGTGTGGGGAATAATCATTTTCAGCGGAAGGATCAACTGGTTCACATTGAAGGAGCTTTAATGCGCTACGATACGTCAATGAAATTCTTTGACCACTGTCCTTCCACCTTTGGCTACCCAAAGGTCTTGTTTCAACAGGACAATGTCAGACCCACTGTGCATGGCTGAAATTCCTGACTGCCAACAACTTTTTCAACCTCCCTGGCCATCCCTGTCTCCAGACATGAGTTCATTGAGCACCTTTGGGATGAACTGCTAGGCGTGTTTGTCGCCAAGACAATGCCCCAGGAAGAGTCGGCAGCCATCCCACAGGCTCACATCAGACTCTGTCGCATCCATACCCAGGAGATGCCAGTCGCTGATCGAGGAAAAGGAGGCCAACACCATACTTACGGGAAACCCCATACGCCTAAAAATCTCGTGACAAAGATGCAAAAAAAATTTTCAATTTATTGTTGACTCCTAAGGTATTCTTTGTGCAAGGGAACAATTAACTAATTACTTAGATCAAAAACATTCTAATATTTCAGTTACAAGGAAAGGTCATTTGTAGATCTCACGGTGGTCAAATGTAAATTATATTATCAAAGAAGAGGAATCCTTCAGCAAACACTTCATGAAACCCTAAATTTCTTCTTCTTATAGTCCATGCCCTGGGGCGTTAATGACCTTTTCCCCCTCTTGTGCTGCCAATTGTGTCTGATACTGATGATTCGGCCACTGAAATTGTCCAGTATTTCTATTTATCATGTATTTGTGAATTTTAAACCGGTAACGGCATGAGCGGGCAGGCGTTTCGAGAATGTAACCGCATCGTGCAGCTGGGGTCGTGGTTTGAGTGGGGGAAAAAAAAGCAAATTTGTACGACCGTTCGACAGAGTCTCGATAAGCGCCCACTCTTTTTCTCGATAAGTAGGGGGCCTGCAGTCAGTAAGGGGGTATACCTTCAGGTTAGTCCTGCCCACGTAGCTTTAAAGCCGTCGGTAGGCGTCCAGGGATTTGCATGTATCCATCCCTTTGGGGGGGCGCGCTTTAGCGATGCTACTTTGGCCTGCGTGTGCGTGAATAGTCCGTATGTCCGATAGATATCTGGTTGATCCTGCCCGTAGTCATACGCTAATCCAAGGACTCTATCGAGGCCCCGAAATTGGACCAAAAAAACTCTGAGGGCAAGTTCCAAATTCCAAAGTCGGTCGGTCAGTCCTACCTGGCATAGCACGAAGGCTATCCAGCAGGCGACCAGTGGATGTGACATGGTGGTTAGTAGCAAATATACAAGGGTTAAGTAGGTAAGGAACCTACAGTCTGGTCTAGCAAACCGGTAGGGAATTTACTTGATCCTAAAAATTATGCTCAAGATTTATGGAGAAAATTGGAGGAAAGGTGCTAGTCACGGCGCTGGAACTTCAATTGAACTCTCCCCACGACGCCTAACGGCATAAGTGGAAGAAACAACAACAACAACAACAACAACAACAACGGCATGAGATAGCGTATCAGAAAAATTAGAAAAAATGCGGAAAAGCTGTGAACATGAAAAACAATAAAAAATAACACCGATTTTCAAAACCTGTAATTCTGAGATAAGCAGTACATTTTTCATGTTTTTTTTTTTCATTATCTTATCGTAGCTGTCAGGTTTTTCATATTTTCATTCATCTCATTCGGTTACATAAGCGACTGATCAGAAAGACGAGCCGCCAGGGGACCACGACATTCTCTCAGTTGTGCGGGGGAGGGCCCGGGGCGGGCGAAGAATATGTAATCCTGCTGAGGCATACGCGCAAGCTCAAGAAATCACCCAAACTGCACCGGCCCCGCGGCGTCCAAATGGGGACCTACAAACGATGTCAGATGATGACATGGAAAAACTGGGCAGAAATTTAACCAGTATTCAAAGGGGCCCCGGCAAAGAGGAATGGCTACACAGTACTTGTTACCCCTGCCAAAGCCTAACAAAAAACCCTTCCAAGATATGCGGGTACAAATCATAACGATGCAGAACACTGCTGGCAAGCTACTGGAGAAAATTGTAGCACATGACTTGCTTGTGACTTGGGAAAAACTCGGCTGCTTTCCTCCCACACTTGTGGGATACAGATGCAACAAAAAGTCATGGCTGAATGCGGCGGTCTTTGCTCAGGACGTTTTTGGGGGGTTTCAACGAGAAAAACGTGGGTCCGTTAAAACCAAAAAAAAGACCGTCGGCACTGAGCAAACCCCTAGACGAAAAGTCCCTTTTAACAGGATGTGGCCTGCCAGGGGAAAAGGGGGCTAAGAGGGGGGAGGGGTCTTCAGCAAAAACCCATAGTAATTCCCCGGGGGTTAATGTAAGTACATTCAACTTATCTCGTCATGAAAAACAGTTGGGGGGGGGGTCATTTTTTTGGCAACTTGTGAACCGGGTCAATAAAGGCTTCCTTTGCACGAACAGTTATTTTCGGGGGGATGAGTCCTTTTAAACCGCAAAGGAACCCGGTTTTTTTTCCCCAAAAACCATATTATAAACACAGACTCCCGGGAAGTGAGAATGGAAGGGAACATTTTGAGTAGAACCCAGTCGATGACATATCTTGCGTGAGGCTTGATCGTAGTCTGTCCTTCAGAGATCATGTTGATTATGTCATAACGAAAGCTCGAAAAAATTTGTCAGCAAGAGGGTCACGGCAACTGCCAATATTGAGCAAAGACTGTTAATACTTTTTTTCCAAGGACTGGGACTTTCAGCATCGAGTATGCCTGGCCATCCCACTGTCAAACCTACACAGATTGGAAGACTTAAAAAGGTACAAAACGAAGCCATGCGCATCATTTTGGGCTGCACGAGAGAACCAGCTTTTGTAGCGTTTAGATCCCCCTTGACTTCCCGACAATGGAACACAGGATCAAGATCTGGAGAGCTGTGATACTTAAAAAAAAGTGCAGATGAGCGGGACCTCTGCATGCAGATATATTCAGAGAAAAGGGGGGATAGGCTAAAGAGGGGCAAATCATGGATGGTCGGGTCGGGAGGAAGATGTCATCAGACAGGTCTGCAGTCTTTCCAGTATCAACCCGGCAAAAATGGGTGCCGGTGCCTCCAGCTTTTAAGTGTCCTTCTGCATTATCACACTTGACAGACGGTGCAGAGAAAAGAACCCTGCCGCTGCCCAAAGCAGAAGTCAACGCGCTCACTATGAACACTCAGACAACCCGAAGTGTCATCTATACAGATGGGTCTGTTGTAAAACAGCAGAGAAATGCGTGGGGATTTACAGCCCTTCAGCATGCCGAACCGTTCAAGAATTCAGTGGTGCCACCCATGACCACGAGCAGCATGACGATGGAAGTGATGGCAGTTACCAGGCTTTCTATGGCTGAATCACAGCATTATACAAAGTGTTTTATTTATGATTAAATGAGCATGTTTCGGAAGGTCAATGCAGGATAGTAGTAGACAGGGACTGATTCGCTGCGGAAGTCTGTTGTCCCAAAGGTCATTTTCACTTCGCCCTGGGGCATGTGGGAGTCGAGGGAAAAGAACGAGCTGAAAAACTGGCTGGCTCTGCATCCCTGCAGATGGCCAGCTCATGGATCGCGCCGACGTTATTAACATCCTTAAAGGAATGTCACGAACAGAGGGCTTTGACGTCAGTGAATCCACATCGTTGTCCAGGATGAGAACCCCTTTGGGGGTAAGAACTGGCACGGCCAGACACGAGAGGTACATCGGGAAAACGAGGGGCCTCGTCAACAAAAACAGAACTGCCCCTATTAGCCACCGGACGCTGATGCATATTTTCTGTGGGGGGGGGGGGGGGGGGGGGGGGGGATCTGAGCCCTATGGACCTGTCCCGGGGTGCATTGACGATACCCCCAAATGATAACTGATTGTTATTGTATGAATGTAGTTAGTCAATGTAGTGTCTTCCCCCTTTTATATGTTGTGTTTTGGTATTTGTTTGCTGTGAAGACTATTCAGCGCAACATTCCATGTTTTCCGTAACTGTGCTCTGTAAAGCCCATTTCTTTGGGTATTTTATACTGGTAGGGGGCGAGCATGATTGGACGCCTGGCTTTTTGCTGGTGAAAAGAAGGAAGGCTACCAAAAATGAATCTTTGCTCCCGCCCACAATATGTGATGGTGGCCACATCAAGGACACATGGCAGAAAACTGCTTTGGACAATTGCTTATTTACTGTATAATACTGACTGTAACAAATCCCCGGGAAAAGGGGACAATTTTATTTAATGTTTAGTACTGACTGTAACAGTCCCAGGAGAGGGGACGAGCAGACTAACTAACTAATCCCAAAAGCATCATTGTTGTACTATACTTATATGGGACGAGCAGACTAACTAACTAACCCCAAACGCATCATTGTGGTACTACACATTATGGGACTAGCAGACTAATTTAAAAAAACCAAAACCCCCACGCACGAATGTGGGATTATACGGTTTTTGTCACGAGCAGACTAACTAACTAAAACCCCAAAAGCATCATTGTGTTACAATACTTTTATGGGACTAGCAGACTAACTAACCCCAAACGCATCAATGTCTGTTCTATAGGTTTATGGTACTAGCAGAATATCTAACAAAAATAACCCCACACGCACGAATGTGTGTACTATACGTTTATAGGACTAGCAGGGCTAACTAACTGACCCCCAAAAAAAAACCCAAAGTGTGTACTAAACGTTTATGGGAATAGCAGACAAAGTAACTAACCCCAAAAGCACCAAAAGGTGACTATACGTTTATGGGAACTTTGCAGGGCAAAGGGAACTAACCCAAACGCACCAATGTGTGTTACTATACGTTTATGGGACTAGCAGACAAAAATAACTAACCCAAACACACCATGTGTGGGACTACACTTTTTGGGACTAGCAGAAAAGTAACTAACCCAAACACAGCAATGTGGTACTATACGTTTATGGGACTAGCAGACTAACTAACTCCAAACACACCAATGTGTGTACTAAAATTTTTAGGGACTATAAAACAAAACTAACTAACCCCACACGCACCGATGTGTGCACTGTACGTTTATGGAACTAGCAGACTAGCCAACTGCCCCCAAAAACACAGCAATGTGTGTATATACGTTTATGGGACTAGCAGACAAAATAACTGACCCCAAACACACCCATGTGTGTACTATACGTTTAGGGGACTAAAGTCTATCAAACTAACTCAAACGCACCAATGTGTGTTACTATAGGTTTATGGGACTAGCAGATAACAAACCCTTTAAAAACGCACCAATGTGTTACTAAAAGTTTATGGGCCTAGCAGACTAACTAACTAGCCCCACACGCACCAAAGTGTGTACTATATTTTATGGGACTAGCAGACTAGTTAGTTAGTTAGTTAGTTAGTCGACAGATCATCCTCGTTGCACATCGGACCATTCAGTCCATAAGTGCTCGGATCCCCTCCTCAGCAAATCCCGCAGCGTGTAGCGGCTAACGACGCCAGTTCTGTGTTGGTTTATCAATCTTCTTTGGCTTCCTGCGTAGTGTTCTTGTTTGGCCACCCCTCTTTTAATTTGCTGCTCTCGCAGTCTGGCCATTGTTGTAGATTCACAGTCATCACTTGGTTCTCGCAAAAGTCTCACTTCTCGTAGAGCATTCAGAATGTCAGCCTGGTCCATGGCGCGTCCGCCCTCCACAGTAGCCTCACCTGCGAGCTTGTCAGCCCGCTCATTTCCTTGTACTCCCGCATGACCTGGCACGAAGATGAAACTAATCTTTGCCAGCCGAGACCGCTCCAGAGGCAGCAACCATTCTCTTCGGATCGACCCCTCCTCTATCCTCTTGATCATGTTCATTGAGTCGCTAAGGAAACAAGCCCTAGTGAATGTCTGTGTCTCGAGCCATGTTATTGCTTTACTTACTGCCATGACTTCCATGGTCAGGCTACTTGTGGTTTCAGTGAAAGCACCAGAGTCCTCCTTCACAATTCTCCCTCCGGCCCGAGCTGTAAAGGCCCATGAGCTTCTCACATGTCGGACGACCGACCCATCTGTGTAGATGACCGCGTCACCTGTCTAGCGAATTCTCGAAAATCAACGCTTGTACTTCAGCCTCCACAGCAGCCGGATTTTCTTGTCTGCATTTTCTATCTAGTTGGATGCAAACTGAAAAGGATGTGCAGAAGTCTGTTGGCACTTGCACCCACTCCTCGCCAGGTTCTAAGTCCTCAAGTGAACACACCTGTTGAAGAATGTCTTCGGCTTGACCCATCCACGACCGTCCTCTTTTTAACCTGCTGCCCTTCACCTTCCTAATTTCACTATGCAGTGGATGCTTGTGTGTTTGCGTTAATTCTGAGGTAGGCGCGTGCCCTGCAAACTTGTATTCTCTCTTCAATGGTTGGAAAATCAAGAAGGTAGCGCATCGCCCTGCATGCTGTATCTCTTGTACATCCAAGAATAATGCGCATAGCTTCATTCTGTATCCTTTCCATCCTTTCTATCTGCTTATGGCTGAGAGTCAGGATTGCCATTGCATACTCCAAAACAGACATGACCAGCCCCTCGTACAGAAGACATAGATGGCGCTGCTCACAGTTTGCTGCCGCCATCACCCGCATCGCTGCCAAACCCCGCTTGGCCTTTGTTATCACCTGGTCTATGTGCACATTATAAGCAAGGCTTCGATCAAACCGTATCCCCAGGTAATTCATTGCCTGCGTTCTTTCCACCGTCTCTGAACACAGCATTACAGTTGGTGTTGGATTGTTGACAATATGATTATTCAACGAGAACCAAGTCACTGTTGCCTTTGTTGGGTTGACCATTGCCCCAGCTTCATCACACCAAGTACTTATGCGATTGAGTTCGGTTTGTAGTTCCACAGCAACCTCCTCTCTATCCTTACCCTGACGATACACTAAAACATCATCGGCATATGACAATGTCCTGCCAGGTCCAGTGATCTGCTCACTGGTGATTCTCACTGTGTAGGCGTTGAACAGTACCGGAGATAATGGTGATCCCTGTGGTAGGCCAGGATATATTGTTGTTGGTTCCGAAGTCCAACTGCCACATCTAAAAACTACTTTCCGTTGGAAGAGGGCTGCAGCGATCCAACTAAGGAGGAATGGACTTACGTTTAGTTCAAGAAGCTGAAACATTAAAAAATCCAGTGGTACTCTGTTGTATGCGTCCTCAAGATCAATCGCTGCAGCAACGGTTTCAGTGCCTGAGTGGAAACCTTCATAGACATCATGGGCAAAGACTGCTGCATTGGTCCAGGTTTCTCTTTTTGGACGGTACCCACCCAGGGTAGGTGGGAAAACACCTTGCCTCTCTAGTTGGCTTGATATTTTCCTGGCAATTACCTTCTCCAGCAGCTTGCCTATTGTATTCTGCATGGTTATAATTCGATATCCCTGAATTTTTTTGTGGTCTTTGTCAGGCTTCGGCAAGGGAATCAGATAGCTGTGTAACCATTCCTCCTTGATGCTAGCACTCCCTATACTGTTGTTGTACATGTCTGCTAGTTTCTCTAGCTCATTGTCGGTACACCTATTTATGTCGTCGTATCTTATGCCATCAGGACCTGGAGCACTGTTTTTTGATCGTCGAAGCACAGCCTTGATTTCTTTCACTGTCACTGTGTCTTCATCCGAAGTGTTCTGGGCCTTGCATCTGTCTGAGGTGACCTCCTTGGCCAGATTTCCGGCCTCCCATGTCTGTCTGGTTGCTCTGCTCAAGGTAGCGTTCAAAGAGGGCTTTGCCCTTGTCCTCGTCAGTCCTCTGCCAGATGAAGTCAGCACCTTGGAAGTCAGAAATGCTCTTATTCTTGACTACACCACTCATGCTTTTATGTAGTCGCCAGAACAATTTCAGTGACTTGTCTGTGCTTACTCTTTGACACACCTCTGCCCATTTTTCGCTTTTAACCACCTTGACCAGTTTTTTTGAAATAGCTTACTTTTGTGTGCATCTCTCTTTCTAAGTGCAAGCAGGGACTAGGATGACCAGCTCTGTTCTTCTTGGCATTTTGCCATCTCCTTACAGCACTACGCTTATCCACCCAAGCCTTCTCCACCTCGAAACTCCACCACGGTGGCTGCTCCCAGCTTTTTTTTCCTGCCGTGAAACGTTCTGCGCTTGTCACGTCTTATTTTGCTCACCACATCTTGCCCTGTACTGTCATACTGGAACGTCTTTACCTTTAGCTTGTGCTGCCTGGTTCTGCCTTTCTCCACCAATATGCTGCAAGGGTGGTGGTCGCTGCCATGGTGTCCTAGGACACCCCATCTACACACTGTAGTGAGTGAAGGTGAAACTAGCGCCAGATCAATAGCACTGTCCTCATCGCCTGGACGGCTTGCTGTCCTGGTGACACAGCCACTGTTGATACAAACCAGGTCGATGGTTTCCAGTGCAGTCTCGAGCTCCTCCCCTTGTGTATTGGAGGAAGTGTTTCCCCATGATCTGCCTTTAGCGTTGAAGTCACCACAGAAAATAACATTTCTCTCGTGGCCTAATATGCCACTTAAGCACTGCCACTTCTGGGCGTCCACACTCGCATTGCGGGCATAACACATTAACCAAAACGAATGGTATACTGGAATGAACTCTAAAAAGCCGTATTGTATATCGTCACTGTTCCCCAAATGGACATGTCTAGCTCTGACACCACCATGCTGTCGCGAACGAGAATCGCCGTTTCCCCGATGTCGTCTGATAGGGAGGGCTAACTAACTCAAAAGCACAATGTGTGTACATACGTTTTCGGGGCTAGCCCGACTAACTAACCCCCAAACCCCCCAA